>JAWNNP010002886.1:0-87222 GCA_035044805.1 Leucophenga maculata | reverse complement strand
ACCTTTCAATATTGAATTCTTCTGCCTAGTGCCTAAACCGGCCGCTTGTAGTTCCAGCCTTGGCACGGATAACAGATTCAGAGGAGCACACTTAGTTTTACCAGCAACAAAATCTAATTCAATATTTTGTTCAAAAGAAATACGCCAATAAGCTACTGCTGCAAATGCTTGTTCGCTAGCGTCTACGAAAACATGAAGTTCTATCTTGGCATCTCGTGTCAGGAACTTCGATGAGTAGCATCGATCAAGTTTAAATTGTTTAACTTTGTCGAGTTGTTCTTTCCAATGCTTAAATGGCTTAAATAGTTTGTCCGGTAACAAATCGTTCCAATGAATGCTTGTACGCCATACATCTTGCATTAAAATTTTTCCATATATCATTAGATCTGCAGGCATTCCAAATGGATCGTATACGGACATAACTAAACTTAATAATTGTCTTTTAGTTGGACGTTTTAATCCTTTTACTATATCTTTGTCAACACGATTCATTTTTAAGTCTAACATAAATGTATCCCTTTTACTGTCCCATTACATTCCCAAAATTTTGTCAATACCTCCGCCATCCATCTTGAGGGTTTGTATCATTGTATCTTTGTATAATCCTTTTGATCTTTTCCATTTAACTGTTGTTGCACATCCGCTACGTTTGATAAAAAAACCTCTTAATTCAAAGTTCGCCATTTCGTGTACTCCTTTCACTTCATTGCTGATTTCATATGCCTCCTGTTTAGAGGCAAAACATGCTACAAAGTCATCGACATAGTGTTAGTGGAGGATTTTCGTCAAGTCCTTTTAATAATTTTGTATTTAATGACACACCATCAGCTGCTGCTGCATCAAATAACAGTCTCATCTTTTTCGGTTTGTTTATATTGTATACGCATGTTTTATATAAATGTGGTAAATACCAAGTACGTGGGCCGATTTGTGGAGATTCTTTTTTTTCCAAAATCCATAACAGCTTTTTCATACTCAACATGTTGATTTGTGCCTCGTATTTTATTTTCAACTGTAGTCAATCTTTTTAAAACCATTCCATAGCTGTCTGGAAATACAGATGTATCTTCTGCCCATAATATTCCAGTTTCGTAAACGTTGTCAATCCGCATTGTGGTATCTATTGATATCTTTCGAGCTCTTGTAGTGTTAATTGATTCTAATACTTTAGTTGAGACCTTCACACCAAAGTTTTCTGTTGCAAATTAATCTGCTATTATTTTGTTCATTTCGATTTGCATATCGTTGGCCTCATTTGTACGTGCATGTAATACTGCAAATAGCTGCGTTGGTCTTGTCGATCTGCTTGATTCTGTTGAACCATATACTAGCCAACCCAATGGTGTCTTTGCAGCTACTAAATCACTGCCCAATTCAATGCACTTTGTCGTTTTTAGCAAGTGGAAGTTGTCAATATCAATTAAAACATTGGATTCGCATTGACGTATCCTTTAATTGGTAAATTGTTTAAATATGGAAACTTAGAGCATATAGAACTCATGGTCAGTGACTGAAGTGGTAAGTCTATGTTAGGAATTGTATTACCGTTTAATGTCAACCAATTTGTATTACCATCTGCTGCTCGAATCTTTAGGTGGCACTTGCTTGTCACTACGTCCTTGACGTGACTGCCAATCCAGTTCAACGTTAACTTTTCTTTGGCTCTTCCTACGCCCAATCTTTTGGCTAGGTCTTCGTTTACCAATTTTGCTGACGAACCGTCGTCCAAAAACGCAAATGTTTGAATGGCTAGCTCATTTGGACCAATAACCTCTACTGGCAGGATTTTAAATAACAATTTTGATGTAGCAGCATTTACTGTAATTATTGATGCCACGCTTGTATATGCTTTCTCTATCCCATCTTCCTCTATTATTATTGCAGTAATATTGCTTACTCTTTTGTCCTTATGGAGCATCCGATGATGCTGTCGCTTGCAACCATCAATGTTGCAGTTGCGCTTTTTGCTACAAGAAGCCAGACTATGTCCTGTTTGTATGCAGCCAAAACATAAATTGAAATTCTTTATCAATTTCCACCTTTCGTCGACATCAGCTTTTATAAATACTTCACATTTGTTTAGCGTATGTTCACCCTTACATTGATGACATACAACTGAAAACTGCTTGGAGTTATTTGCCTCCGGCGTAATTTGCATCAATTATCATTGGTTTGGTTGTTGATCACCTTTTGAATATTGTTATTTTTTATTTGGTGTTATTGTTATTGCGGCACGTGAAATATTCATTGCTATGTTGTCAATCCAATCACCAAAATGTCTTAGATCTTCATATAGACATATAGTAGACGCATACATTGACCATTCGATACGTGTCCTCATTGGAAGCTTGTTTACCAATTCGTTTAATAATATTGGGTTTTGTAAATGTTGTGTCGCATCTGCTGACTGTAAAATATAACCAAATTAGCGACCTTCAGAGCAAATGGTATAATTTTCTCTAAATGATATTCAGAAATTTATCTTACTTCAGCCACCTTTTTCAACTGACTTTTAATAAGCAGTTCCGATTGTCCGTATTTAATTTGAAGTCGCCTCATGATATGCTCTACATTTGCCGGATTAAATAACATACCAGCTACATCCTCTTTTGCTGTTCCTTTCAAGCATTTTTGCAACCACAATAAGTTTTCCAAATTAGTGTAACCGAATGCCATTGTAGTTTCTCTATACATACAATTAAAGACGGGCCAATCTTCTGCTTGTCCATTAAATTCTGGTAAGTCAATAACTCTATGCCCAACTAAATGTCTTGCCATGACACCCATGCCGTCTTGTCTCATACCTGTTGAATTTAAACCTAAGTCACTTATTTGCATATTACCTGTACCGAATGTATTATAGCCCTGTAGACCCACTACGCCATTTACAAATGTGTTACAAGTATGTCCACTGCTGTAGTTGTTTGCACCATAAACCCATGTAGATCCAGTTGCGGTTGCGCCACCATGTGTAGCGCTGGAGCCGTAAGTGCCGCTCTGTGCAACATTGAAGTCCTGTACGTCATCAGCCGATGCAACGTCGGAACCAGTTGCATTACCCATTGTAGCGCCGTAGCCATGTTTGCCGCCACGTGCGACTTTGTTACCATGAGCACCTCCAGTCGATGAATGGTCTAGATGAGTTGCGCTACCCATTGCACCGCTGTAGCCATGCGTAGTATCTGAAGTACAATGCGTACTGCTGATGTGGTGCCCTCCTGTAAGGCACTGGAGCCAATAATTACTGAGTCACTCCCTTGAGTGGCGCCAATACCATTTGCGATACCGCCGTTGATACCGCCTATAACACGTTGATTGCTCACATTCACATCCACTATTGCCTTCACCTCTTCTTTGCATGCGGTCAATTCTTCTGTATGGAAGATATGTGCCGCATCGTTTGATCCATTTGAGATCGTTGCATTGCCAACATTTGCTGCATAAAATTTTACAGTTCTGTCTGTGTTGAATCTCCTTTTGCTTCAACCACTGTGTCATCATTATCGACGTTGTACTTCGTGTCCATGTTGGCTGCGTCCCCTTGCGGTGTTGATCTCGGCGTCCATTTCTCATCTCGTTTTTCTTTTTCTCTTTGATTTTTTCTTTCACGTGAATTCATTTTAGTTTCACGAATACATATGTATTAGCGAGGTCGTTCTGTGCTTGCGGGACGCCTGCCTCATTTATAGGTCTCTGAATGTGTGTATAAACGAAGCAAGCCATTAATACATGAGAAACCGAATTCCACAATAATCAAACGCGTGGGCGTCACTTTGCGTCCGTCCGTGTAAAATGCCAGCGTGTCCAAGAAATTAATAAAATTGCTCGCGTTGTACGATTGTGGTACAGGATGTTGAGTCTTCTTGACGGACGTTATACTGTTCCTTTATCACCTAAAAATAGGTTCAAAATTTTAAGGTTCTTTCTATTATAGTCTCTAACTTCTCGATCTTCACATGGACATCCAGACAAATGGACGGCCAGACGGGCATATCTATATCGACTCGCTTTTTGATGCTGATCAAGAATATATATAATCTGTGGGATCCGCTTCGCATATCCTTTACTCAAGGGGAACTGGGTATAAAAAAAATTGTTGCACACATATGCCCAGTCCTTGCCTATCATACGATAATATATACAGCTTGTGAATTCTTTAAATATTTCTGACAGCGAATTCACACAAAATAGCAGAGTGATAAAAATCTAAAAGCATTTTGCATTTTGTAAAAAAAAAAACTTGCAAGTACTACACACAGATGAGTTTGAAGACATTCGAGTGCGTGTTTTTCTTACTTTTCTGGAAAGTCGGAAAATTGAAGTTCGCACTCAAATGAGAAAACCTTGAGGTTTCTAATTTTTTATTTCGGCTATTCTACTGAACCGCATTTAAAGGGTTTTATACGATTTCCAACTTGCGGGGAATTAATTAATCGAAAAAAACGAAAAAATTATTCCTAAATTCTTGTTTTCACACATAAATAATAAAACTATAAAATTTATCAACTAATATTCAATATAAATTTGATGAGTTTGGTTTATTACTGCAGTAGCACTCTTGTAATAGTGTGACAGTGCATGTCTGTCTGTCCGTTTGTCCGTCCGTCAGTTTGAGGGAGTGAAAAAAACTAAATGTTAAATATTCTTTATTCAGAAACTTTGTCACTCCGTCAGATTGCCAGACGGAAGAACAGACGGACATTGCTAGATACACTAGCCTCTTCGTGGCGATCCCGAATGCCTCCTTTTCTTTGTTATACACATTTTGACATTTCAACAAACCCAATGGCACAAACATTTTTTTATGCAAGGTATAATGAGATGATGAGAAATCACCACAATAATTGGAGATATTGGAGAACTAATTGATATTTTAGACAAATTAGCTTTATCTAAGTATATTAGCCATCCTCCTCATACGTTTATTCTAATTTCAAAAGTTAAAAACCTTAGCGCCTAAAAGTATGCTCTATTATGCGGAGAACTTTGATTCTGCTCATTAGACCATCATTAGACGTTGGGATAGATCAAATTAAAATAGCAAAATATATATGAAATTGATTTTAAACCATGTACGAATATTGAGATTTGATTTGTAGCCATTACAGAGTTGCTAAGTATTCAATGTAGTAAGTAGCAAATAAACCGAATTCCTTTACACAAATTGGCTTCAAATTTTGGTATGAATTCCGTCCAACGGCACACAATTAAATAAGCAAATAATAATTTAAAATATAATTTAATTCAGTACCTATTCAAGTTTCAGTACCTCATGATCTTGTAGTTGAATGTGCTCTTCGTTAAAGTGCACGCTGGAAAATTGTCCTATCATTCTGTTCTTGCAGTTGAAATTATGACTCTGAAGAAACGAAGTTCACCGGCAATTTTCTTGCTCTTGAATTGAGTATCGTGCCGAACTTTTAATTTTTTTTTGAAATCTTTATCGAGGGAGCAAACTTTCACAGGAAAAATAAATTGATAGATATTGAATTGAAGATATGGAATTGAACTTTGAAGTATCGCTGCACTATTGTAATGCAAACGGTCGAATAAAGTGTTGCAACAAATAATATCTTTTCCAACAGTTACAACTACCCACAAAGAAGAAAAATGGTTAACGTTTTTGAAGTCGGTGTTAAAGTTACTGAATTAAGCTTACAACATAGGCTGGCAAATTTTATCATTCCGACAGTATTAAAAGTAAAAGAAAATGTGCTAAGTGCAGATACCATGTGCTTAGGTTACAAAAAGAGGAAACCAATAAAAGAAGAAGAATTCCCACGAATGAAGAGAAAGCTTTGTGCTAAATTTTAAGATTAAAGGTTAAACAGTTCCATAATCAACTGGATGTACGCTGAATCGCTCAATGCAAGTGCTGGAAGGCTGGCGCTATTCAAACGGAGATATTGAGTTCTGCTTCAAGAAATAATTACAGCAAATTATTGACGAGCCTAATTTAAGCGAAAGTTTCATTTTTATTGCGAATGAAAATGTTATCTTTTGGAATGGAATTTGGCTGTTGAAATTGATTTATTAAATACTGCTGCTGTCTAAAACCATTTCAATGAAAGTCGCCGATGTCGTCATGTTTAAGTAGAGATTGCACTTTATAAGTAGGTCTTGCGTGGAATTTCTCAACTGGCAAATTGTTGGAGTAAACTTTGAAAAGAAACCAGAAGATTTGAAGAGGAATATGACATTTCATTGCCCAATTTATGGAACAGGATGAAACAGTGGAAGGAATACAACTCTTAAATTTATTTCCCGATGTATGTCTAGCTTTAACTGCCCTACACCCACAAATACCAACAAAAATGAAAAATGTGGTTCCACTTTCATACGGTAAAAAAAGCGGCAAATGGAAAGAAGCTACAGGAGATGAAGATAGTGAAAATAGTGATGAGAATGATAAAGAGAGCTCAAACGAATTGGAAGAGTCCAAAATTAGGCACGGCGATGTATTAAATCATTTTGAAACCTATATTAGCGTAGCAAAGTAATGTTGATGCCGCCAAATATTTAGTTTTAAGAGAATTGCAGTATGAAACAGTAAACAAGCAACTGAGTTTAACCAGAAAACGAACTCTAAGGAAATATTTCCTTAAATTTCTATACATTGTTAATACATAAATAATATATATATAGATTTTCATAAAAGGTTAAGTTCGTTCTTTTTACTTAAAAAATAATACAATACATGTGCTCAAGCGTTAGTTTACGCTCTAACGAAATTTGTAATTAAATTCCGCGATTTTACTGCGACGCTACAAATGCAGTTGCATCGTTAAATCTGTGGAGCAGGGATCGAAAAAAGAGAAGTAATGAAACACACGTCTGCCTTGATTAAAATACAAAAAAATACAAACATAAGAATTAACTGAACGGAAGTAATATACAGGGTTATTCATTAAAATAAAATATTAGATTACACTAGTATTTTAAGATTTACATAAATTCGAACGCTTTTCAGAATAAAATTGTTGATCCGCGAACCTCCCGGCCGCCTTGAAGCAAGCAGCTTCAACATGCTGGAAGTAGAGCAAGCTTAACGATTCGACGCCTAGGGTTCCTTTTGCAGCCTTGATATCAGCTACTCTAATATGTCAGTCAGAACCTAGCACATTTGCTTTGACACGACTTATGTTTCAATACATAGGACTCAATTGTATTCGTAAATTAGTATATTACTATGTCTGCAGCTGTAAGTTCACGCTGAAGCTTTTACCATTTAGCTCGATTTTGAAGTTCTGTAAGTCTTCTTCGCCAAAAGTGCGCTTTAATTGAGTTAATACTCTCCCAACGCCGTAAATATGAAATGTGTTCTTGAATGTTGGTTAGTTGTCCTTCAGGGTAGTACCGACTAAGGAGTGTCCAGGAGTAAGCAAACCTAATTCATTGGGATTGGAAGATAGTGGACTTAACGGCCGTGAGCTCATAACTGCTTCTATATGGATTAATACGGTTGACCATTCTTCGCATGTCAATCGAGCATGACCAACAGTCCCCATCACATGGCATTTAGTCACCTTTACCCCAGCTTCCCATAAGCCTCCGAAATGAGGGGCCCGAGGAGGAATAAAACTCAGTGTGCCATACGAAATATTTTCATCGATGTTAGCCTTTTTGAAGAACTGGTTTCCTAAACTCTTTAGCTCTGTATTACTGCCAACGAAATTTGTTGGTCGATAGATCTGAAGCTGTCTCGAGATGCACAGCCTTTGTAGCAAAGCACACGAAAACTTATGCATAAGTTTTATATGCTACATTCCCGCGCATATTAAGGTATGTTGGAATTGGCACAAATTATCCACTCTAGAACGACAAAATGGATGAGTAGCGGTAAGTCGATGCCGTGAAAAATCTCCCATCACTTGCTGTATAAGTTTTGGACGGTATCGTACAGTAATGCACAGCCTTTGGATTTATACGCTGTGATTCCTTCGTTTAATCCCACAGAAGAGCCAGAAAATTAGCGCCGCATACCTCAAGTGGTTTCAGATCGAGCACATATGTCACATCCGAATGCCCTGATTGACTCGCCACAGAACCCGTTAAACTCAATGTTTGTTGCTTCAGGATATACGAATACGATGTACGTGTATTGACTGAGTTACAGACTTATCCCAATCAATTTTTAGTAGCCACACTTCCTCCAGTAGCATCTTGGCTCTGACGATGACTGGACTTATAAGCCCAATTGATTCAAATAATGACGATGATTGCGATAAAATCGCCTTATAGTACAGAGTGCGTCATTCACCTTAGACTCTAAGGCTTAGAGTTATTCGAAAACAAAACCATGTTGGTTTTGTCGTCCCAAACCACCTCAAGCATACTGGAAACGGCACAGAAGGCCCGTCGGCAATTTCAAAACAAGAGCGTTTAAGCACATCGGTGACTTCAGATTGAAGTTTCTATAGCTTTTACAGTTAGTCAGCTGCACTAAGCATGTCGTCCACGTAGAAATCTGATAAAATGGCACATGATCCAATGGGGTGGGAAGTGATAAACTTTTGAGCAGATAGGTGCAAACTTCGCACTACCAAATAGGCTGCCGCAGATGTCCCATACGTCACTGTATTTAAAGTATATACATGTACTGACTGATTTGTATCTTCTCTCCACAGATTAAGCTGATAAGGACAGTCTTCAGGATTGATCAATATCTAGCGATTCATTTTAGCAATATTAGCGGTTGAGTCCGAAAATTTAAAAGAGTCAGCTGAAGCTCTATTTGAAGGGTTAGTTCAACCTTCATCAATCTGCAGTGGAAGATGTGTCAAAAACAACTTTCAGTTTCGTTGTGGACGACAATGGCTTAAAGACACAATGATGAAGCATTAAATAATGCGGGTTTTGATTAAAGTTTTCAGTGAAAAGTTGCATATGACCAATAGCCTCTTCCTTACGGATAAAAGTAATACATAATACAGAAATTCCAGAGTTGCTTCTAAACTACTTAGCCGTGAGCGAATTGTTGTCTCAGCTCCAAATTGAGTGATAGTATGTGCGTCGTACACGCCATCAATCTCAATCCAACGCCTAGATTGCTTGAACCGTAATGATTGAGCAAAGATGGCTTGCGAGCAATTGTCCAGTGTGCCCTACCAAGGCGAAAGTCTCCATTGCCATATCTGATTAGTTCTAGAGCTGTTGCCAGTATAACTTGACCTGGTTGACGTTGCGTGGAAGTACATGTTGATCGTGTGTCGATTGTTGGAGATTCCAGCTGAACTGAACTGTTACTGGGTTTGCTGTTTGCGTTTTTTGCAAAATCTGCACGAAAATTTGGACTTACAGTTTGACTTAATATATTGTTGTTGTTGTAATATTCCTTAGAGCGTTTTTCGAATCATTCACTGTATTCGTGTGAGATTCATCCCTTATGTATTGTTTTTGAAAAGGAACTCCTTTAATTGATATTATGGGCCAAATCGAGCAATTAAGAGAATATATTATGTTGATAAGTAGCTTCTAACTTCTCTAACTTCACTTATCGGGATTCTGATCCGTTGTAACATTTGGTGGGTAGAAGTTCTCAATTAGTAAAAAGCCTACGGCCAGAATAGCAAATAACCTGTTAAATGATAAATGGTTTATCATTAAACAAAAAACTTGATTGTTCGCACTTCTTGGAGAAACCAGTCATAAAAGATCGACGATATAATCTAAACATTTTTTGAGATATCGTTTTCCAATGGGTTATTAAATCCTTTGAAGTATCTTAGATTTTTTTTCCGATAATCAAGTTTCTTAAGGACTTTTGCTATCCAATTAGGTATTTTTTTTATTTACTAATCCAATAAGCGAAAAATGACCTTCAACGATGATCATGGAGTAAACATTCTAAAAGTTTTGACCACCAACACAAGCTTGGGTAGTAATTTTTTTTAATTTTTAGAATTCAGAAACAATTTTAAGCGGGCTTTAATATTAAAATATGAAAATGTTATGCACCTTTTTGATAACACGTCTCTATAATAATAACAAGAGCACATATTTGCGCTAACTCGAAACATATTAATAGTACGGTAATTTGGGTAAATCCGCCACTTATGGGGGCTTTATATTAGAGATATTTTATTTCTATCTGAAATCCATCCATAAATGTCTGCGAGTTTCCGTCACCGCAAAAGTCGTTGGTAGCGCTAGTTAGTTCAGTCCTCTCATAATTCTACGCCATATCGTGGCCTAGTACGCCAGACTGGCCAGTTCGATAGAGTCCGTGCATTCCTTAGACTTGGCTTAATGATGTTACAGTGCTCCGAATGAGATTGCTTTTGTGTTGCAGCTTGACTGGCAACGTAGGTTGATACATTTCCTCACTTAGAAGGATGATATTAGGGTAGTGTCAAGTGCATTCTCCAAGGGATCACTGATCATCTGCGTAGGCAGTCATAGTTTACTATGTTAATTCGTAAGAAGATAGCCATATTCCGAATGTAACAATTCTTCAGAAAACAAAAGTTCTGTTTTTGTTTGTTTGTTGATAAAACTGAAGATTAGAAGAGCATATAACAAAGTTAATCACACAGATGAAGTAAAAATTGAGTAGATGGTTCATAGAATGCTCATAGCTAAATTTGTTATTTACTTAACTCGTCGTAAACGATCTCAGACTCTACTGTTTATCTAATCATTGTTGTAAAATAATTTAAAACGTTTATTTCGCTCTGCTATGATAAAAGTTTATTTACTTCGATAATTGCCGTCTGTGCGCATGTAACTTTTAATGAGCTAAACTGAAGAGTTGTCAGTCGTTGAATTGAAGGCAATACATTGCGATTTGTATCTTAGAACGGATAAGAATGCGTTGGATCGCTCTTGGTTTCATTTTCTTGCTAATACTGACAACTTTCGTCAGTTCTGCCGACATAAAATCACAATCCACACAATCTGAAAGCCAGACGATCAAATTTTGGCAAAATTTTGTTGCCAAACTAAAGAATATGGATTGGCTTGATACCAAACACAAATTAGAAGACCCCGATACGACTAAAAAAAGACGAATGATGTGGAAACGATTGACGGATGCCACAATTTTATAAATATTTCTGTATAGCATTTTTTTAAATATATTTGGTAATTAAATTATATTGAAATATTTTGAAAAACACTTTTCTCGTTTTTTATTTTTTTATTTACCTACTAATTTATGACTAAAAACAATCTATTATAAATATATATATTAAATCTGTTGCTTAAATATGGATATTAATAAACAAATATTAAAAATTTACTTAAAGATAATAATGATAAGCTTACATGGCATCTAGAGAGCCAGGGAGAGATGGTATTTATATAGTAAAACTTATTATAATGCGAACATAAAATCCGTTCGTGCATATTTGGTTGTGCAGGTACTGAGATATAATAATTAGTAATTTCTAGTACTTTTGAGATGAACTGAAAAACTAAATCATTGAAGTTAGTATGAACAATATATTTCACCAGAGATAAGCTTATGTATAAACAATATTGCCAACATTGTTCTGCATTTTGCCAAAGTTAAAAGGCACTGAATATAATGATGTATGAAAACATTGGGATCCCAGACTAAGCAACACAAGGTAAAAAAAATTTAACCGATTCTAAATGAGCTTGATGTATACCATCTCTGTTGAAAAAATTAAAAATAACTCCATCTCTCAATTCCGCAGATGCTTGTGATTGGAACACAAGACAACCATTTGTAACTACACGAAATGGGTAAATTATATAAAAACCCTTTAATAAAATAAACACTGCACTGAATTAATTGTTTCGTTTAACGGAATTTAACTATACTCACAAGCTTTGTGGCAATTCTGAAAATAAGTAGGAAGGTAGTAGGTTGTTAAATTGCTACTGCGATTCAATGAAGCGTCATAAAATCGTGTCTCATAAAAATTTAACACTAACCTTTGTGAGATCCAAGAATGCCTTGCTGACTCGACAGGCTTGTTTATCGATGATGGCGCAAACATCGGAGTCTTCTTTCTTAACGATAGGAGAAAGAACACTGAGATTCCAGTTATTGGATATGCATTCATAAGATCATATCTTGTATAAAATTTGGTGCATACTCCTCACCAACTCTTAGCCGTCGGTCTTGAATAACTCAGTTGGCAGCCAATCAGAGCCTGCCGCTTTGTTGTTATTCAGCTTTTTAATACATGAATCGACCTCGTTATAGTCCGGTGGCTCTACAACAGTGCCATCATTAACTAGTGGTTCCGGTGTCATTTCACTATCAGCGGAATTGTGCGCTTCAACGTCTCCAAGTAGGTTAGAAAAATGTTACTAGATATCCACTTTCGTCTTTACAGAAAGTTGTTCCGGGCTTGAAAACTTCTATCAGACGCTTAACCTTTTGATAAAATTTCCGAGCTTCATTTCTGTCACATAATCTTTCAACATCCTCATACTCTCGCCTTTAACATGTGTAATAAATTTCGTCCCCGTTCCTCAGATGGATGCAAAGATATGGCGAATTTTGTTTATCGCTTGTATGGGGGGTGGGGCATAGCCCCTTCCGATTTTGGCCAAACTTAACACGATTACTTTTCCCGATCCCAATAATATGTGTAGTAAATTTCGTCCCCGTTCCTCAGATGGATGCAAAGATGTGTTGAATTTTGTGTATCGCTTGCGTGGGGGTGGGGCATAGCCCCTTTCCCCCTCCACTAAACCTAGCCTATGTTACTCAGGGCGAATGTAGCTTTCCAATGGTGAAAGAATTTTTTAAATCGACACAGTAGTTTTTGAGTTTACTCATTACAAACATACAAACCTTTCCTCTTTATATAATAGTATAGATATAGATACATATATATAAAAATGTATGTTGTAACTTTCTATCTATATATCTGTGCATGATCCTTATAGTTGCCACGCATGAGTACCAACTCGCAGTAGTCAAAGTTTCTACTGCAATTTATTGGCCTCTGCTACAGTGCAGTAGATTTCGACAACATTCGTACATCTTCTGGACAACGTTTCCTGACTGGTGGTGATTGGAACTTTAGGAACTGGTTTTGGGGGGATTACATAGCAAACAGACGTGGTCTGGAGCTAGCCAACTATCTATCCCCACTCGCCACCCCTCACTCGTCACCCAACCCGAGAAGGAGGAAAAGCGTCGTGCCTAGACTTTGCGATGCACAGCGGAATACCAGACCAACTAGTTAGCATTGAGGACTCATGGGATCTCCACTCCGATCATCTGGCTCTAATAGTCACATTAAGAGCGGGTACAATCAATTTACTGAGTGAAGGCCGACTACTATCTAGTTGCGCAGATATTTGTCGAACCCAAACCGGAGGGGACTATGCAAAACCTCAAGTCGTTACTAAGTCGTTTTTTGGCTTCCAGCGCAGTTCGCAAAACATGGTTGATATGCACAGTGGCTTGACCAAATAATTGGCAATAGCAGTACTCCTTTGTTTTAGGTACTTCCATTTGATGTAGACGTATTCGATGACAAACGCTTCAGTTGCTCTTGCCGGCCCATACTATTCGAGCACGTTTAATGTATACACATTGCAGGCCCATGCCCAGGCATAATGGAATTTGAACGTCTTCTGGCTTGTTACTGTCAAGCTTGCATTTGCCATTCATTCCGATAAATATTATGCAATATTCGTGCAACTACTTTCTTTATTAACCACTGTAATAGGTGGAACATATTGCTGTACTGAGTGCTGTTGTCATCACGTATATCAGAATGACTTCAATAAAGTAACCAAAAGTATTAAAAAAAATTTATGAGATTTGTTCAAAATAATAAAATAAATCTTCTTCGTATTATTAAATTTCGTATTATTATTATTATTCGTATTTATATTGCGATTTTGTCAACTTAATCCATGCCTAAAAGAAAATTTCAGCTTTCAAGTCAATCATCTCAGACAAAAACAGTTCAAATTCATCGAGCGGATGAGTCTTTCTCTGAAATTACTTAAAGCCATGCGAGTCCATATAGAGTACATCTCACAAGCGCCTGCTACGAAGTCCATTAAGTAAGAACCTCACAGTCCCGTGGCTGGGAATTTAGCGTCGTACACTAGCAGCGCCTAGAAACACATACAGCATATACCTATAAGTTGAGCGACAGAGTCTTCTTCTAAAATTACCCAGCTGTGGATCGAATGTTCAAAGACCTAAGAAGCTCTACTGCCATTATGGGAGGTATTACTTTCGTGATTGCGCGAATTTTTGGCAGACACTCCCTGCAGTTATAAAAGAGATGCGTGCAGACGCATTAAGATTTTCCGCAACAATTGGAGTTTTTCCTTATCTAAATCTGGGGAGTAATTCTGCTGAAATCATTTTAAATGCGACACTAGGTCAGATAGTTCACAGTCTGGAGCATCTTATAGAAACAGTATATACGGGACTCGAAAATTTACTTGCTAGAGACTTTCACTGGTTGTGTTCCAGGACAATAGTATTGTCAAGTAACAACACTGTCAATGATATCAACAATCTATTTATACGAAGAGTCCCTGGCCAAGTCAAAACCTAAAAGTTAATTGACATAGTCACCAATAAATTATAATGTTGCCAACTTTCTTCTAGAATTTCTAAATTCAATTAATCTTTTTGTCTTACTACCTCACGAACTATCATTAAAGGTCGGTACTCTTATCATGCTTTTAAGGAATATAAGCCCTCCTAACATGTGTAATGGCTCAAGGTTACTTATTAAACATTCGAAAGGTAATTTGATTGTGGCGATCATCTTCACCTGTACTGCAACCGGTCAGCTGGAAAATATCCTGAGGATTCCAATGATTCCAACGGATTTGCCAAGACCTTTCAAACGGCTGCAATTTCCCGTAATAACGTCGTTTGCGATTACTTTAAATAAGTTCAAGGGTCATACCATCTCTTTGGTTGGAATCGACTTCGTTTATGTTGTTTTATTACGAGCTGAAATTCCCAAAAAACAGTACATTTTGCTACCAAACAATAACAGGAGGTTAAACATTGTCTGCAGAGATTGTCTTAGTTATTAATATATCCTATTAATATATTCTATCCTGTAAAATACTTTAAGTTATTCACTTACCATGCATACCTACTCCTCAATCCATATTTTCTACCAAAAAAATTATTGATGTTAATTTTGCTAGAAACACAAAATTTGATCAATCTACGTTAATTCTTATAAAATATTATTGAATATTTAGGTCCAAGTCCGACTACTGAAAGGATTACAAATGCGAAATTTTTTTAAAAGTATGATTTAAAATATAGTCGCTAGGAACAGGGTATCTCGCAGTCAAGCCCACTGGACTTCAGCGTTCATTTTTGTTATTTACGATCTTCCGTTTACAAAAAGGCTCCATACTAAGTATTAAGCCGATCTCTTAAACAAAATTTGCGGATTGGGCTACATCTCTTACTGGTTTGTTTATTTATTTGCTCAGTGTAAAAAAAAAAAAATTAATAATACATTTTTTATGGCTTGCTTTTGTGCAAATTAATTTGCATTTTCGAATTCGCTTTTTGCGCGAATTAGACGCAGTGCATGAGTCACGGAAGCAGAACCAAACCAGACCGTTGGACTCGACTCATGCGACAAAACCGGTCAACCCAACAATGAGCAAACCAAAGTAACAGTGAGAGCGAGAGACTCCACCGTCCATGTGACATGCTCTTCGCAAAACTCCGGCTCGATACTGTATTGCGTTCGATTTTCAGGGTCTTCAGGCGCTTCGCTCTGAAACTAAAGTACCAAGTTCAAGGCGTCGCACAGTGGTACGAACTCACGAAACACATTGTATAAAATCTAAAATAAAAGTTTAGTTTTGGAACTTATATTATTATAATTGATTCGTTTGATATGTACTACAAAAGAAATCTAGCATCAAAACGGCCTGACACTATCGAAACCGGTTTCGATCTTATGGATCATTTATGGAATGGAAGCACATTTTTGAAAAATTCCTCATTGCATTATAATTTATTCGAAATGGTTCCATCTATCATCCCATACAGTTTATATGTCTGCGTGTCTCTCAATTTTCATACAACATTTTTAGGCCCTGTACCGAAGGTACAAGAGCCTATTGGGTTTGTGCAAATGTATGTAACAGGTAGAAATAATGGTCGGAGACCCCCCAAAGTTACCAACATTATGGTCAGGAGTGATAGAGGAGTCGATATAGACATGTCCGTCTGTCGGTCCGTCCGTCCATCCGTATGAACGAAAGGATCTCGGAAACGGTAATAGATAGAGACTTCGTGTTTTTTGCATTCGACTATTTTAAAAACTTGCCCCTCGCCCCCCTTCCCCATAAAATCACCCCCAAGGGTAAAAATTTCTTCGGCACAAAAAAAAGTAAGTATGCCAGTATAGAGATATCGTCCTTCTTAGCCAAAATCCGAAAAGTTCATCAAAATCGGATAATAAATGACGATTTTATAAGCAATTGAATTTGAACGACCCCCCTTTTCTTTTCATTCATATTCGCGCAGTGAGAAGTGGTCATGTGTTTGGTCATAAGCTCGGGAAACATTTAATGTGTTTGTTAGGCGAACTGAACTGGTACAGGGTCTCTTACAGTCGGTTACGCCCGACTGAAATTTCCTTACTTGTTATATATAAGTTTTGAAGATTTTGTAGATAAATACAATAATTTTATTCGCAGTGCATATTTGAGGCTTTTTGATTGTACCATAATTAGCGGATTCTCTTGTTTTTAGGCCCTGCACCGAAGGCACAAGAATCCATTGGTTTTGTGCAAATGTATGTAACAGGTAAAAAAATACTGGCCGGAGACCCCCAAAGTTACCCCTATTATGGTCAGGAGCGATAGAGGAGTCGTTATAGCCATGTCCGTCTGTAGAGGCTTCGTTCTTTTTGCATTCAACTAGGTTTTCCCCGGTATTTACATCATAAAACATTATTTTTGAGAGCCAAAACGGCGAAGGAAACAAAGGAAAAATTATATAAATATTATAGGGCTAAAGCTAATTCAGATTACACCGTGAAATGTTGGTTTCGAGAGTTTCATGGTGACCGGAACTTCACTGTTTACCCAGTCCGCAGCGATAGGACCTCCGATGCGGTTACACAGGACAATGTCAAAAAATACAAGAAATGTTGTTGGCCGACCATAAAATGAAGGTGCGCGAGCTAGCAGCTGCCACAAGAATTAATACTGAGCGCGCACGCCAAATTTTGGGCGAAATTCTGCATATGAACAAATTATCCTGCCTTTGGGAGTCGCGCATGAAAGAAAGAGTGTTTGACCATGCTGATACGGAATCGGGTGGACTATTGGCGTCAATTAGTAACTGATGATGAAACGCCAGAGAACAGAATGAGTGCCCGAAAATGAATGAATTCGGCATGAGTACTCCGAAGCGACCGACTTAGGCTCAATGGGTCGGAAAGGTCATGGACTTCGTGGACTACCTCGAAAAAGGAAAAACCTTCAACAGCGAGTATTACTACGCATTAGTGGAGCGATTGAAGGCCGAAATCGCTGCAAAAAGAGCTCACATGTAGTGAAAAAAAAATATTGTTTTTGGAAGACAATTCGCCGCAGACAGGAGCATAGCAGCCATGTTTAAAATCAACGATTTAGGGCTTCAATTGCTTCCTCATCTACCTTTTTCGCCCGATTTAGCTCCCTCGGACTATTATTTCTTCCCAACCCTCAAAAGATGACTCATCAATAAAAAATGCAGCTTGCGCGAGGAGATTATCGACGCTGCGGAGGTGTATTTTGGAGACCTTCCGGAAAATTTCTTTTCAGACGGAATCAAAAAGTTGGAAAATCGCTGAAATAAATGTATGCTTTTGCTGTTAAGATACAAGAGCCTAGTGGTTTTGTGAAAACATATGTAACAGGTGGAAATAATGGTCAAGCACCATCGGTTTCTCCCGACTATTATTTTCTTACTTTTTCAATAAAACTTTGCAAAAAGTTTCTAATTGACCAAATTTTGAGTTAATCATCAATCGTAATTTTTTTTTTTCCCTACTTTTTTTCTTATTTATTGTATCTCCTTTTCTTAGGACTAACAATAATTAACAATAAATTCTTAAATCTAAACTTATAATATGTACTAGCCATCCAGATGGAGGCTAGTAGTTTACAGCGGCTCTAAGAACTTAACACTGAGCTTGGGAGGTCATTTCTCCTGAGTCGCGTTGTGTTATTTTGTTGAGTGAGAGCTCTTGCGAGTGGGTTTGGGTGATAGTGGAGTTTTTGAGAATAGTTTCGTTTTGTTCGAGCTATTTCAGACTGCACTGTTGGGATATTCAGATCTCTGTGAATACAATCGTTTCGAATGTACCACGGTGCACCAGTTATTATTCTAAGAATTTTAGATTGAGCTCTTTGAATTATTTCCACATTGCTGGCGCTTGCATTGCCCCATAGCTGGGATCCGTATGTCCAAATAGGCTTTATTACTGTGTTATAAAGCAACACCTTGTAATCCAGATTTAAGGGTGATCGTGAATTAATAAGCCAGTGTAGGGAGTTGGCCTTCAGCTTAATTTGTGTTTTCTTCGCTTCAATGTGTTTGCGGTATGTGAGTCGTCTTTCGAGATGAATGCCGAGATGCATGAGCTCATTGGCCTGTGGGATCGTAATATTGTTCAGAGTTAGCGTAGGGCAAGTACCTCTATTGAGCGTGAATGTAATGTGTTTACTTTTTTGTTCATTGACTTTTATCCGCCAGTTGCCAAGCCACTCTTCGAGATGGGTGAGGTGATCTGCAAGTCGATTTGTAGCTTGTATTGGGCATCTGGACCTGCTTAATATTGCAGTATCGTCAGCAAATGTTGATGTTGTGAGGTTGTGGTTGATTGGGATATCTGATGTGTATAGCACGTATAGCATGGGGCCGAGTACGCTGCCTTGGGGCACACCAGCTTTGATTTCCGATTCTACTGTTAGAAAATCATTTTGTCGCACAACGAAGGTTCTTTCGCTGAGATAGGACTCAAGAACCTTGTGAGTATTTTGTGGGAGCAACACATTAATTTTGTACTTAAGCCCCTCGAGCCAAACTCGATCAAACGCTTGGGCAATATCGAGAAAGATTGCGGAGCAGTATTCACGGTGCTCAAACGTAGTTCGAATCTCTGAGGTAATACGATTGACTTGTTCAATAGTGCCATGCTTTTCGCGAAAACCGAATTGATGAGTAGGGATGATATTTTGAGTGTACTGGCTTATTTTTGTGAGAAAAATCTTTTCAAAGAGCTTGGACAGACATGATAGAAGACTTATGGGTCTATATGATGCCGCCTGAGTTTATCCTTACCGGACTTCGGGATCATGACAATGATTGATTTTTTCCACTGGGTGGGATAATAACCACTTTTTATAATAGCATTGAACAGTTTGGTAATATAATTAATAGCTGGACTGGGGAGTTCCACGATCATTTTTGGAGAAATAAGATCATGACCTGCAGCCTTTTTTGGGTTTAGCTGATTTTTTATGAAGTTTTTTACTTCATGTGTGTGCATTCGGAGCGGTGCTGAATAGTTCCTATCCGGATATGGAGGAAGAGCGAAACCGTTTGTCGACGGGTTTGGCTGAAATACATTTTTAAGATGTGCTGCAAAAATGTTAGCCTTTTCTTCATCACTGCGAGCCCATTTGCCAGTATTATCTCTAATGGGTTTAGAATCCTCAGCGGGTGGCTGAATAGTAGCGCGAGCTTTCCATAACGAAAATTTAGAGTTTTTTGCTGAGAGACATTCGATGTATCTTCTCTGGGCTAGCTTATCTTCAATTTTGAGGGCCGTAGTCAGCTCACAAGTAGTTGTTTTCAGCCTGCAGCTGGAGATCTAAATTTTTGCCATTCTCTTCTTAGGCGGCGTTTTTTTGCAACCAGATGTTCAATGTGACTATTTGTTATGCTATGATTTGTCGTTGGAGGTGAATTAAATTGTGGTGTAGAGTGTTTTGTGCAGCAGCGAGAATTGAGTTAAGGACACTGACAGAGTTGTCTATATCCATTTCGCAGTTGACTCCAGGGTTGAGTTCAATGTGGCTGCTTATATATTTTTTGTATTTAAGCCAATTCGTATTGTAAGCGGTGAGAAAACTGGGATTTCGTTTGTATTGTGGGTATTCCAATAGATTAAAAATTATGGGAGAGTGATCCGATGACAGATCTGCGAGTGATTCTGCAGAAATTAATCTGGTTGAGATTTTTCGTGTAATTGCAAAGTCTATAAGATCCGGTATTTTCATCGGATCTGTTGGTCAGTATGTGGGGCTGCATGGTGAAACATAGTCCAGCTTATTTTGAGTGTTTATGAGTGCTTTATAGAGCTGTTTCCCTTTGGGATTCGAAAGCCGTGATCCCCAATGGGTATGTTTGGCGTTATAATCTCCTGCAGCTAAGAAGCGATCACCCAATGTGTTAAAAAAGACTATGAACTGTTTTTCGGTTACAGTAAAACGAGGGGGGGCAATAAATTGCCGATAATGTGAGATTGCCAAATTTTGATTGCACATTTATATAAGAGTGTATAATAAAAATTAATGTTAATACGGCAAAACCAGACCATTTGGACCTCACCACAAAAACCACATCAACAATTTTTAGTTGGCTGACTGGCTCACATTTTGATATACTCTAGAATAAATTAGAGCATGAACAATTTAAGAATCTTAAGACGAAATGGTTTTTGTAAAATTTTGTTTTCTCGCCTATAAATTTGATTGAAGTTCACATAGATCTTGACGGTTTTGATAAAGAGGAATCTATCGATTGAAGCGGCCATAAGGAGTGGGACACGCATCCTCCACAACAGACACTTAACCTTTTGATTTCGAATCATTTGTATGTGTCTGCAATCAAGCCCTTTATGATGACAAAACCGATCACTGTGAAGTCAGTGATCATCATGTTTGTAGATGGTGAACTTAAAGAAAACACAAAACATTGCTATTCAACACTTAAAAAAAATACAACTTGGACACCTGTTCATTGTATTAATGGTGCAGGGCGGAACGCATACAACCAAGTTGAGTGACACGTGGATCCCTGAGCCAACGACTACCAGGCGTCATACTGCCGCATCTTAACAATGATTTGAGGACGATGTGAAGACACTTTGTAAGGTTTGGAGCGAAATAAAAATAGACAACTACGACGTTTTGGTGGAATACAGAAAGCCCCAGGATAGCTAGCAGGATCCAGCAGAACCTAATCTGGCGTGATATAGCGTTTAAGTCCTTGAACCGCAATATTATTTGCAAGTGATTAAATACGTGAACGAATAATGCTGTTCTCGCTTAAGGATTGCTTTGAAATCTATCTTTCCCGAAACTTCCTGCCCTCGTGGTACCTAGTCAGTTAAACAAAACCTCATGCAAGTTTTCACCACTTATTGTGAGGTTGTCCGTTGTCTTTCTTTTGCTGTTCTGATGGACAAAAGAAAGCATAAGACATCTGGTTAAACCCTTCCGACCACAAGAACAGAATATGTGCAACCTTTGAGATATATTTTACATGTCACAAGAGTGCGCAAATGTACAGTAGATACGTGCATGGTAAGACTGCCCAAGACTGCTGTCAGAAAGGCGACTGAGCTTTTCTGCATTGGGCGCCGCTGTGAAAGATTATCTGAGGAAGCCGATTGGCTCGACGAGTGCTTTAACGATTCCAGAACCCTCATCGCCTGCTTTCCGGATGCACGTAATGAAGGAGTCTGAGTAGCTAGCAAACCTAAAAACAGGGAAGCAGTAACTTCAATTGAAATGTTTTTGAATTATGGCTGATTTTAATTTAAGTTTTTTATTAAAAATATGATTTTCCGTTTCTAATTGCATTTCCAAAGGTTAATTTAAGAGTTCATTAGTTAAAAAAATCATTGGAAACATCTGGTTAATGCATGGTGGGTGAAGCCAAAAATGTATGTATGGACAAGACCAAGTCATTTTCGCCGTTTTCGTAATTAAAAGTAAAAAAAATCTTCAAAAATTGCGTTTCGTAATACTTGAACGCCCCCTGAACAGGTTCAACATAAAAAGTATATAAATTTAATTACTCATGTACTGGCTCTATTTAAATATATTTATTTATAAAGAATTTGAGCTGTAGTAGAACTACGTCAACTTTCGATTTGCTTCGTACGTCCCAGCATTCAGCTATATGTACTCTGACTTTTTTCGAAAAATTTCTCTAATAAGATATTTAATATATTGCTAGAAAAATATTTATGTATTAATATTTCATTTTGATCTTGTACAAATATAAACAATTTCCAGTGCTCTTTTCTTTCTTAATATATGTATATTAATTTGGCATATAACGCTTAATGATACACTTTGATAAATACTGAAACGAATTTCAACTTCAAAGCTTTATTTAATAAATAATAAATAAAAATCCAGACCAGAACGCTCAACTTTACCGTTCAGAATAAATAAATATCAACTTGCGCATGAAAACGCTGAGAATGAATGACCCTGTATAAGCTGTTGGCGCATGCTTTCCTCTTTTTTGTGGAATTCTCTTTCGTCTCCACTCATTCATTCGTTCGCGTTTTCTGAAGTTAGTCGTGTGTCGCGTCGCGGACGGACCGAACAACAAGAAGAAAAGCAAACAAAAGCGAAGAAACATTAACGAGATCCCGTGCACACTTTTTCCCTGTTGGAAAAATATTAAATCTTAAAGATGAAAATTCAAATCGATTGAAAATGAAAATAATTTTTGTTAATAGTTAAAAAAAAGCATTGAATTCAAAATGAAATAAAGCTGTGAAGAGAAAGAGATCGCAAGCGAGAAAAGAAGCGGCATTTCTTCTTTTAATTTACTTGTGTGTGTGTTTGTGCTTATGTGGTATGTAAATATTTGCAAAAAGCAAAATTTAAAATGTTTTAAGTCATCAAAAAATTAAATAAAACATACCCAAATAGTTTTATTTTTGTAAAATCAACTATTTTTTATTTATAAAAGTGCTAAAATTTATTTAAAAATATTTTGAATAACAACAAGTAAAATAGAGAGTGTTTCTGTGCAAACTCTAAACTAGAAAGAGAGAGAGATAACGCAAATACTCCAAATAACAAAAACAAACGGTGAGTTATCGAATGCAAGTGTGTGTGTGAGTCGCTAAGTGACTGAGTAAATATATATGATGTGCTCTCTCAGTTGTCAGCTGTCAAAGTATATAATAAGTATTAAGAACAACAACAAATATAGTTTAACAAATTTTGTATACCCTACACACAAAATTTGTGTCGAGTGTTCTAAATTTTGTTTAGTGTTTCTTAGGCATAAAAGAGCTGAAGTTCGAAAGTAGCTTTTTTTTGAGAAATAAACAAAATAATTTCTTTGTGATTTTTACCGTGTAACAAAATGAGTTGTTTAAAAAAAAAAAAAAATCATTAAATTGTTCAACTCGAGAAAAACAAGGATCACATACAAAATAATGAACCAGTCCGAAGAAATTTTGGATTATATAGTTTTATTTAAAAGCGTTTTACTTTGTTTTTAAACAAAACGAAAACGGTTTTGAATAATTTCCAAATGTTCCAAAATAAAGGGGTTTCAGAAGACATGTTCCAACTTTGATTTCTTATTGATCTGCTCTTTCAGAAGATCACGATGTCATTCATCGACGTCTGTATTCTGACATTACCCATGAAATTGTTAATTTATATTATAAAAAATTGTATTTTGTTTGACAAACTTTTGGAGAGCTACGAAATATTAACAACCAATGTAAATGTCGAACCGAGTAAATAATTGAAAAAGATCCAATGATACCACCCTTGAAAGTCATCCCCATCTAGCGCAATCATTCTCTATTCGGGTGCGTCTTCAAGTCCAAGGTTATGTATCAAATGTTGCGAGTATGGACAATCTTAGAACCTGACAACACTTCACACACACAAATATTCTTTTAAAATTGATTGCTCGGTCTGTTTATACTCGGCACATCATGTACAGACCCAATTTAATAAATTTTCTTAATTTTGCCAAAACAACTATGGATCGTAGCGTTTTTACCATAGATTTGGAATTGAAGATTGTTCTTTCATGTAACTTGTAGATTTCCAAGACTAAAATATTATTGTGTCCTGAAATGGGCATGTTTACATGAAAGTTTGAAGAAAAGCAAATTTTAGAAAATTACAAGGTGTGTCTCAAAATTTCCCGAAGTTTAGGAATAAAATGAAAAATAGATGTTTGAGTACTATTTTTTTTTTATTATCCAAAATAATCTCCCTCCGACTGAATACACTTACTAGCCAGATCCAATAACATTTTAAATAAGTGTTTTAGCTCGTTGGCCTGAATGACCTCTACGGCGTCGACATACGCCTTTTGGATGATCTTTACGTCAGCATAGCGCCGACCATTCATGGATGATATTAGTCGTATGGTGCTAAATCAGGCGAAAATCGTAATTTGATGTCAAAGTGTGATTTTTGATAAAAAAAAAATCGGTCACAAGGGTGGTGCATTATCCTGCAACATACGCCAACTTCCGACGGATACGCCGGAGCAAACGCCTCATAACACCAAGATAAAATGGTTCATTAATTGTTTGGTCCGGTGGAACGAACTCTTTGTGAACAACGACCTTCGAATCCTAGAAACAAATCAACACTGTATTCACTTATGAGTTTTCCAAACGTGATTTTTTGGGCGGCTTCCATTCGGCACTTTGAAAACACCATGACTCGTCACCAGTTACAATGTTAAAAAGGAAGTTTTGATCCTTTTTGACATCTTTAATGAATCCGAAGCGCCTTTTCCTCGTCTTTCAAATGATGCAGAGCAAATCGTGAACACACTTTCCTGAAACCCAATTGATCGACCAAAATGCGATGGATTGAGTCTTTGGACAATCCCAATTCCGATTCCATGAACCTCAACGATCATTGTTTGATGAATTCGCGGATGTTTTGTTCATTCACTGAAGATTTCGACCGGCCCGAACGTTCGTCGTCATTCAAGTCTTCCCGACCGATTGGAAACGTGTATTCTAGTCGTCAATAGTGGTACAAGATGGACAATTATTCCCATAAAAAACTTTTATAAATTAAATTTCAGGTTAATAGTACACAAATTTTTCATACAAAAAAAACTAAAATGTGCATTTTGTGGTACCTCGAAACGTGAATGTTTCGTGTCAATATGAACGGATACTCCATCTGAAAAATAAACCACATTAACCTGACAAAAGAACATACCAGGATCGACTCCTCTGAAGGAATTGAATAAATGGATTGCGTTAAATGTACATACAAACATTACTAGGGCCGTTGCCCCAAGTAAAATTTATAGAAATCAAGTTTAAATATAAGTTTTACCCAACCCCATTTTTTCCACTTGGGGGTAAATGTTTTTAAATTGGTGGAACAAATATGTAATTTGAAGAGTATACCAACTAAGTTTGAAGATAATCGAATAAAAATAAATTATTATGGATAACTTTAAAAAACAGAACACATACATGGTACAATTTGGTTCTGCGAATATCGCTCAAAAGGGTTTTTGATAAAATTCTGAAAATTCTTTCAAAACATACCCGAAGAGTGTTTCCGCTTCGTTTACACTGAAGTAAGTGTTTATGTTTTTATTTTGCTCAACTTTGTAACTAAAAACTGTTCGCATGGTTCTTTATGAGTAATAAGTACTTGAAGCTTAAAAGCGATAAACGGAATTTAATTCTATAAATATAAATTAACCTACGCATTAAAACAATTATTCAATTATTGTTTTGCTCAGAGTCACTTTTTATATTTATTGTACAATACACAAAACGTAAAAAGATATGCTATAGGCTTTTGCTCTTTAACTTCGATTTGTAAAAATGTATGTTTTGAGAAGATTTCACAAAACTTTACAAACCTCCCTCAATGATTTAATGGTATAGTTGCATTCGATTGTTTCTAGTTTTTGGCTTCTTAGTTCGTCTATCCCGTAATGAATAATAATACTAATGGGTGTGGTATAAGTCCCGCAAGAAGATTTGTATTAATAATAAAAAATATATTTTTCTTCCGATGGCTTTTTTCATATGTACCAAGTCTCATCCTTCTGTGACAGACGAATTGTTTCTCCTACAATGAGTAAAATAATCGCAGATATCACATACCAAGTTTCAAAATTATTGATTTGTTCACAACTATATGAAGGTGGTTTAAATGTCTTGTACATATGACCCACATTTCATCTCTCTGTGTTGAAAAATTGCTGGAATAAGACGAATTTTGGCTTTTTAGGCCCTGTACCGAAGGTACAAGAGCCTATTGGTTTTGTGAAAATGTATGTAACAGATAGAAATAATGGTCGGAGACCTCACAAGTACCGCCCCTCTAATTTTGACCAAACTCAACCTGTTTACTTTTTATGATCCTCTTAACATGTATACCAAATTTCATCTCTGTACCTTAAATGGATGCAAAGGTATGACAAATTTTGATTGTCGCTTATATGGGGGGTGGGGCAACGCCCCTCCGATTTTGTCCAAACTTAACAGGTTGACTTCTCCTCATCCTCTTAACATGTATACCAAATTTTATTTCTGTAGCTTAAATGGATGCAAAGATATGACAAATTTTGATTATCGCTTATATGGGGGTGGGGCAACGCCCCCTCCGTTTTTGTCCAAACTTAACAGGTTGACTTCTCCTCATCCTCTTAACATGTATACCAAAATTTGATTATCGCTTATATGGGGGTGGGGCAACGCCCCCACCGATTTTGTCAAAACATAGCCTATGTTCTTTTCCATCATCCCATCAATCTCTATTCCAAAATTCAGACGAATTGGTTGAGCGGTTTGGACGTAAGAGAGGAACATCCATACATACATCCATACAAACTTTCGCATTTATAATATTAGTAGGATATGATATGAAATTTGCTATTGATCCGAACTGGTGCTATTATTACACATTATTGAGTAGTAAAATACACCAAATCTATATACATCTGTATATAAGAATAGCCGAAACCAATAATTATACTTTTCGACAGCAATTAAATTAAATGATAAAACTATTCACTTAGAGGGAGTTTGCATAAAATCATCCTCCTCCCTATGGGTGACTAAAAAGGGATTAAATATTATTACATTTTGATGTTGTATGTTGAAAATTGGCTTTCCATTCCATTGTCTTCGAACTCGGTTTGCATACTGTAACCAAGAAATAATTGAACACATGTTTTACAAATTTTGAAGAATTTTGTCCCAAGTTTTCTTTTTATCGTACTCAAAGTTTATTTGTGTTCTCTACTTGTGAAACAATTAAATACGACTTCGCCGAAAATGTTACCCCCAAAGAAATATGTGGCAAAACACTTATTTCATCTGATCGTCTTCAATCGTGGTTTGATATATAAAAAATAATTAAACATGCGATTCTACCGAATTGCTACCACAATTGGGAAAGGGGTTGTCAATTATTATTTTGGGAAAAATTGTACTTCCTCTAATCGTCTGAAACTCTACACTTGAAATAATTGGACTTATAATTCGTAAATGTTAGAAAATATTACCTCTAATGTAGATAAGGGAGGGCCAAAATTTTGTGGCTCTAAAGTTTTCTTTTTCACAGTTTGTATACTTAACGCAGGAAGTTAAAAAACATGTGTCCCACGGATTTTAAAAAGGGGAAAAAGATGGTGGGCAATTTTAAATGGATAAATTTTTTTTTTATTGAGAACAGTTTTATTTATATTAAATTTTTTATACTAACAGAAATACGCACATGACAACTCGGCTTTCGTTCATTATTTAGAATATTTAGATTTTGTTAAAAAGTACAACATGTATTTGATATACATTCCCAACAACTTGTTACACTCTCATCCCTTTGGCTACAATGTATAATAAATAGTGATGGACTTCAAGTTTAATCAACCCCAAATGTTGATTAAATTTCTTTTCATCCGTTATTAAACTCGCATTGCATGCTCTATACATGAAATAATTAAATACGACTTTTGCCATTTTAGAAAAATGAAGTTGGATATAAATTCAAAGGCACTTTTTTAAGTTCAACGTCTTCAAATTTTACGACGGGTAAAGACGGGCTTGTGTGAGATCAGTATATGACTCATTTCACATCCATATCAATATTTTTTTACTCTTCCTACGTTGTGTGAATAAATTTTTCATATTTTTGTCACGGAGTTTGTAACGTATGGAAGGGTATATTGGAGACCTTATAATTTTTCCTGATCAGCTCGACGAAACAATTCGAAACTAAGCTTTCAATTAGTAAGATATGTCTTTGACACCTCATTTAAAGAGGAACCCCATACAAATCCACCTCCTATTTCTCGATTTTTGTATACAAAAAACGTTTTTCTTGCTTTCAATATCAACTTGAAACTCAATATTATGGTTTCCTAGGAATGGAAGTTTGACATTTATAAAAATGGGCGTGTCTAACACACTTTTAACGATAGATCCTATACAAACCCACCACCAATTTGAATGGTTTTTGTAAGCTAAATTTTTTTATTACAGTCCATATTAAATATAAATTCGATATCGAAGAAAGAGTTGCATTCAATTAACGTGCAACCACCTCCCTACCATACCATACCGTGCAATAGTCCTCTCTCAAATTTCTGTTATGATTTTTTTTCTTTACATTAATCTTTATTGCATATAATCTGTCCCATCTTTACAGGGTTTTAAAAAAAAAATGTTGTTGTTCTAAATCAACAAGAAACTCCAATTTTGGGGTATTTTGCTTCAATTTCAATTCAAAAATTTTATATATCTTACCTAAATTCCCCCCTTCCTGGGCTTTTGTAAGAAAAATTTATGTTGCGTTTAAGTTTTGCTTGAAACGACCAATTTGGTTTAGCTACCACTAATCCCAAGAAATTATCCCAGACGGATAAAGAAAGGATTATATGCGGTAAACAAATTTCAAGTTAAATGGGGGTACAGGGTATCTAGAAGTGAAGCAAACATGGCTGCAGAGTTCTTTCTTATATTTAGCATTGTGTAGCATTAGCTAGACTGTTCCTCATTTCGGAGCTTAATGAAAGGTTAAACTGTAGATTCTTCTCTTTTCAGCTTTCGGAATCATAAATAATTGGGTAACTAAAAAATATAACGAATTACCGGATTAAAGGCGATCGAGTTTTTAATACATTATTAAAACTAAATTAAAAAGATCGTCGTCGTCGAGTGTATATTACTAATAAACCCTGTAGTAAAAATTATATTAGAGATAATTGAAATTAACTTAAACCGATGTCCAGTAACCAGTCAGCGGAAGTATGGTTCTTGAAAAATCATCGACATAAAATTTTTGTACTTGTATCTTTTATTTACTTGGATGTTCTTCAACCCCCCCGCCCAATAATCTTATGCACAGTGACACCAGTTCTTGATAAAGCGAAGTAAGTGGAGGTCTCTGGAACTCCGTCGTACCTCTAAATAAGATGACAAGCCCAGTGTAGTTGCTTGAATTTTATTCGCTCAACTATGTCAACCTCGTGACATAGCTTCATACAGTTTGTGGTACATATGGAACCGAAATTGTTCGTTAATTCTAATAGGTTCTAAAAACTGGTGAAGAATCTTTCTCTCGAAGCAGAACCGGCACTATCAGCGTTTTGTAGATCTTTATTTTAATCATTCGAGGGTGTGTCTAAAGTCTTTTCTAGTTTGCTTGTTGTACTCAAAACAGCATCACAGGCCTTGACCACAATCACAGCAAAACCCATGAGTTATGATCGCTTTTTAAACTCTAAGAACGACTTGCAAACTCGACGTTCTTGTATGCCGATGAATTGAAATCACTTCCTACTGAAATGTCAATGTTGTGTGAGATAGCGTCATCACGCAAAGTCGAATCTTTTTTACTGAACACCTATATCAGACAGGTTCGTCGAAAAACTTCGTTCGTATCAGCGTGGTGTGTGTGTTTGCTACGGGTTTTCTTCAGAATTTGTCGAAGTGTGAACATTTGGTCAGTGGTCGTCGTTTTTGCTATGAACCCACACTGACACTATCCTATCAATGCATCCCTATTTGGATGCAAACTTTTACATAATTCGCGTGACATAATTGTATATCATATTCAAAGGAGACTTTTACCACGGTAGTTGGGGTAATCTGCGGGGGTCTCCTTTCTTAAAGATAGGACGCTGAGATTGCAATCATTGGGTTTGCATTCATTGGAGCATATCCTGCAATTCCCTTTTTTTAATTTTCAGCTTTTTAATAACCGAGTCGACTTTGTGGCTTTACCATATTTTCAAAACATAAAAAGTTTCTAAAAGTTTTTTTTTTTTTTAATCTTTAAATAGCGTGTATCAGGTATAGGGCGCTACAACTAAAAGGTGCTTCAAAATATATTATTAAACTCGAATTTTATTTTCAAAACCAAAAATATGTGAAATTTTTTGCACAATATTTGTTTTTTTTTAGATATTTTTTTTTGCTTATTTGATGTAGTTTTGCTATTAATCCTTTAATATAAAAAAAAAGAATCTAAACATATATAAATGAATGTATTTTTTTCGATTTGTATGTTTGCATGCTACAAAATAATCCATTAACAAAATCTTCACAACCATATGTGATTCAGGGATGGAATTTGGTATAATTGTTAATGGGATCGGGAGAAGTGGTTTTATTAAGTCAACATGTCATGATAAATCAAATATTCTAAAATTAGACTTGAAATATTTTATTCGCGGCGATACCTCACCTTTAGATAAGGAAGACAAAAAAAGGGGCGTAGCAATGCAAGCCGGGTCCGCTAGTCTATATAAGTGATAGATAAAAACCAATAAATCTTTGCATCTACATATATGTGGTACAGGGACGATTTTTGGTATATGTGTTGATGGGATCGGAAGAAAATCCCCTCATATTTGATTAAGGTCGGAGGGGGCGGTGCCCCACCCCCTATATAAGCGATAAAGATAAATGGACATATCTAAGCATCTATATGAGGTACGGAAATGATATTTCGAATACATGTTGGTGGGATCAGGAGAAGTAAGATCCATTAGAAAAGTGGGGATGGTTTGGCTTTCTGTAGGAAACATATATATTTGCAACATTCATTTTGAGAAAAGTTTTTAAGGGGCGAAGTGAACCGCGCCGAGTGCAGCTAGTAATTTATCAAAAGGATTTTTTTTTTGTTTTAAGTATCATCAATATTGGTATTGGAAGCAATAGCTGATAAAGCTAACATTTCTGAACTGTAGATATTTCATTTCAATTCCATTAGTGGAATCTGAAGGTATCCATTTTACTATGAGTCAAATTTTATGTACTGTGGAAGTAATTTGCTTATCTGGATACATTTGAACCAACAGTTCGACAGTTTTTAAGGCACGTAAACCAAATTTTTGACCATTGACCATTTCCTTATATTTTTTTTTTTTTAATTTCATTATCGTTTCCAATAATTCGGGCTGCTATCTCATCATTCTCAAAAAAAAAAAAAAAAAAAATCACTTTAAATTACACTTACACTGGTTGTTATGTTGATTGTATATAAAACTCGACTTTGACGTATCACCAAAATGTAGGTCAATATATTGTATATTTATTATTTTTTAAATTTTTTCAACGCTTTTCTGACCCCACTGTGCGTCGCAACATTCGCGCATCTAACAGTCTAGAATCATGCCTTCTGTCAATTAAAACATGATCAATTTAGTTAATTGGATTTTGATCGGAACTAAGCCGATCAAAATGACACCTGGTGCTGCTTACTACCATGCTCCAAAGATTCCTTTCTTCTCCATTGTGATTTAAAAATTTCCAAACACAATTTTGACATTGTATTAGTGGTCGGACTCGTCGCCTTTTTGTTCCTTCGAGCTTTTGCACATATCACGCTTATATGTATACTAGCGGCCCGCTCCGGCTTCGCACGGGTATAAAATATATAGCCTATGTCACTCACTGAAAAAATGATTAAAATCGATCCAGTAGTTTTGATTTACTCATTACTGCCCGTGGCCCGCACGCGTTAAATTTGGAGTAAAACAATTCCCCTTTCCCTATACCATGAAGATTTCCTGATATCTTTGGAATATCTAAATTCATACACTACATTTTTACTTATTTACTTTTTACATTTTTACCTATTTATTTTATTTTTACAACAATTAACATATTACAGAATGTCTTTATATACAACGTTCACAGCTTTCTTGTTATATAAATTATATGTAGACCTTTTCAATGTGTACAATACTTAGTACATTATTTTGATAAAACTCGTAGCGTTTAGTCTGCGTTTGCAATGTAAGCGGAAAAAATTTAACTATTTACGACAGCTCTTAAGAAACCTCAAAAATAACAGTATTTCTCCACTATTTATTGGATGTTATTATACATATAAACCTTCGTCTTCAATCACTCTATCTATTAAAAAAAACCGCATCAAAATCCGTTGCGTAGTTTTAAAGATTTAAGCATACATAGGGATATAGGGACAGAAAAAGCGACTTTGTTTTATACTATGTTAAGATTGAAATATTTAAAATTAATACGTATAGGGTCAAGCGCTCCTCAACAAGTGTGAAACTGGAGACGACTTACCACGAAACCGCATCCAATTTGTATCTTTTACACACTCAAAAACTGAAATAAATATTTAATAATTAAACATTTTTGTCTCCATTATTCTTAATTCAAAACGATATGTTATCGTGTTAGCTATGCATGGCTCATATCTTTTTGCTAAAATTAGTGAAGTTATTTTAAATGCGTTGCAAACTGCATGATAAAAGCGATTTGATGTACACTCCATTCGAAAGTGTACATTTTATGATAACAAACCGAACAAATAATAATTGAAGTGAATTCGATTTGAAACGCAATTCTGTCTCAACGCTTCGAAAACTACAAACGACCAAATGCAATATTTGCGCACGGCAATTGCGTATTCAATAATTACCAAGTACAATTTTTTTCTCATCAATAGACAAACACACTTCAGATAGCCGGACAGGCGAAAATTTTAAAAATAAAATATATTGCAAATGAAACAGAAACTCCGGCACATAACAAAACATTAATTATAGCCGCAAACAGGTTTTTCTTAAATAAATAATAAAAAGTAAAATAATAGTCAAACAGCTGTTAAAAGTCAACGAAAAAAAAATCATTAAACTATAGAAAAAAAATCATGCACAACAAGGAACGCAGCGGAACTATGAAAAATGTTTACTTCGATTGAACCGAAGCTTTAGTACGCTTTATACGTTTTAATATGTCTCACAAAAGATTATCTGAGAATTTATTTCAAGTAACATGTGTACACTGTAAACAATGTATCTAATCTGGACAATCTGGTTCGATGAATCACTGGTGTGCATGTGTCTACACCATCTGTGACACCATCTCAAATGGGCTGTGAGTTTTTATGCTGCTTGTCATAGAAATCGTCTTATAGAGTTCCAAATGAAAAATCAATAAATCAGAGTTGGCCATTTTATACCTCTTTCAATGCGTTATAAACTGCATGACATACTGTTAATACCCATTTGACACATTGCATGTAGGGTGTATAAAAAAATATATATACGACCATTTGCTGCTACTGTAAAAAGAGAAACAGTAAAAATAAACAAAAAAATGTGACTTCCCAATCTAACCTCAACCTGATTAACGTAGGCACTCAGTCCGCCGACGATGCAATTATCGAGAGTAGAGCGAAGCTGATCTGGTACGCCGCCCGAGAGAAAGAAAATCAAATCAAGTCGAAATTGAAACCGAAACCGAAACCAAAGCAAAATGAAACCGAAACCAAAACCAAACTTAAAGCCGGGCAATACTTAAAAGGCAAAACGCAGAAATGCCAAACGGCTAATTATAGAAAGGCAGTGTATGACTCAAGTGCGAGGGTAGTTTAAAAAGGTATGCAAATTCATTTAATGCCTTTAATTTTTTTTTTAAATAAAATATTTTATATTTCTTTTAATTTATATTTACGATCTGTATTTTCACAATAAAAAATTGATTAACACGTTTCAACTTAAAAGGATTGATTTTATTCCAGGGAACTCCAATAAAATTTACTTATAATTAGTTAATTTTAAGCTTTTTAATTTCTATATCTATGAGAGAAAACGTTTTAGACGTCTAATGCCCCTACTATTATCTAAAAGGTCGAGTACTAAGTTATTATCGTGATGGTGAAATCTGCTTATATAATTCATAGAGCCTCTACTTATTATGTCTCAGGTTCAGTTCTTTGTAAATATCGAAATTGCTCATGAACCAAGGACCACCTGTTATAGTCCCTAGTGTTTTAGGCTGACATCTTTGCAGAATTTCAATGTTTAAATTGCTTGCCGTTCCCCACAATTGCATGGCATATGTCCATAGAGGTTTCAGAACTGCTTTATAGAGCCGAATTATATTTTCCAAGCTAAGTTGAGAGCGTGGTCCTCATAGCCAGTGCATTATTCTCTTTTTTGCTTTACTTTGATATAATGTGAGCCTTGCTAGTAAATCTGATCCCAAATATTTCATTGTCTCTTTAACTGGTATGGTAGAGCCATTTTAACTAACGGGCGGGCAGTTTCCTTGTCTTAAAGAAAAAGTTATTTAAACTGATTTCTCAGTCCGTGCATTTTTCGACCGTGCAAAGTTCTTCTTGCAAGTAAAATTGTGCATTGGCCGGATTCTTGCTAGTAGCAATGATGACGGTATCATCAGCATAAGTTGCTACCATAACATTATTGCTGACAGGTAAGTCAGTCGTGATCATTGTGTATAAGACTGGGCCCAACTCGCTTCCCTGTGGTACTCAGACATTATTAGTGTACAGTTTAGACGAGTCATTTTGTTCTTGGACATAGACAGTTCGATTACTGAGATAAGACTTAATAATTAAGAAATATGGTGCAGGCAGCCATTTCTTAATTTTATATAGAAGCCCTTGATGTTAGACTCTATCAAATACCTGTTAACCATCTAACAAGCCGCCTGCCCAATATTCCTTACATTCAAACGTATTTACCATAGTTTTTGCAATTCGATGACAATGCTCAATAGTTCCATGCCCTCTTCTAAACCCAACACAGGATTAAATTCTTTTTTCAAATACTTTAGAGAATGTTCCAGTTTATTCGGTTTTGGAAGCAAAATTACTTCGGTTCATTTCCATTGACTCCGGAAGTAGTCTAGTCTAAGCATAGCATTGAATATGTACGTAAGCAATCTGATACATTTTTCGGGCAAGTTTTTCACTAATTCCATCAGTTTTATCATATCCTGGAGATTTTTTTGAGGTTTATAGTCTTTATCTCAGCTTGTACTTCTGGCAAAGTGGTGTAACGTAACATGGCAAGTCTAAAAAACTATACACCTCAGGAACTGCCTCTGCAATTTAATTCAAACACAGTATGCTGCGGAAACGCTTCTGCTTTTTCATCATTACTTCTGCAACGTTGCCCATAGTTGTTAACTATAATAGTAGATCTTTTGTTGGGACGCTTCAAATATCCAGTTGCATTCCTAAGGCTATAGTCAAGGTTGGTTGTAAATGGATCTAGACTGGTAGTTGGCCGTCGCTTCGTTTTTGAATTCCCATATTTTTCGTTTTAAATCCTTGGCGGCCTTATTAAATCTCTTTTTGTCACTTGGGCTGCGAGTTGTTTCAAAAATTTTCCGTAGCTTTCTTTTCTGAAATGCAATTTGAATTTTTCATATTTTAAAATTTCTTTTTGCGCGTTTTAAAAAAAGTTCGTAAATGGCTTCCGAATTTCAGATATCTCCTAATGTTTGTATACAAGAGTAACTATGATTCCGATAAAGGTTGAAAAGACTTTATATTGCATCATATTCCTGATTTCGTATTTGATAATAATGTTTATTACTTCATAACATTATCCAAGATTAGTTCAGATTGTTCAAATAAACTATAAGAAAAAAATTATTTAACATATTCTTAACCCACTTAAGTAAAGTCTTTAACTTTTAAGCTATCAGGGCCTATCTAACTATTTATGTACGAGGTTTGTAAAAAAAATTGACTTTTCAAAAAATTTGTTTGGTATGTTGGTACACATGTTTCCAAATTATTTTGGCATGACCCGCCATTTGGCATTTTTAGTTTGTTTTAGTGAGGAAAAATGGATAAAAGATTCTGCATTAAATTTATGTGAAAAATAGTCTTCTTTGAGAATAAAATTTTTTTCAAATGATAAAAGTTCTTCGTATAAGCCCAAGTAAATGTTGAATATGCTGAATATGCTACAGTAATCGATAAAAAGATGTCGGCTTATCAGATGAATTGGTAAATTTGGACCTAAAACACCGAGTATGGTTCAGGAATTACTGAATAACTCCAACAACGATTAAAATTTGCTCAAAGGTCCATAACGGGTGACGAAACATGGTTTTTTGTTTTTTTAATTCGTTAATACTTTAAGTTAAGAATACGTTCTAATTTATGGCAAAATAATTCATGGTTTTTGCATCACGACATCGTTGCTTGATTTAAAAAAAAACAAGGAAATTTCAGTCGGGCGTAACCGACTGTAAGAGGCCCTGTACCAGTTCAGGTCGCCTAACAAACACATTAAATGTTCCCCTAGTTTATGACCAAACACATGACCACTTCTCACTGCACGACTAAGTGCCTTTTAAAACATTTTTTTATGTATGAAACGAAAAGGAGGGTCGCTCAAATTCAATTGCTTATAAAATCGTCATTTATTATCCGATTTCGATGAACTTTTTGGATTTTGGCTAAGAAGAACGATATCTCTATACTGGCATACTTACTTTTTTTTGTGCCGAAGAAATTTTTAGCCTGGGGGGTGATTTTATGGGGAAGGGGGGGGGGGGGAGGGGCAAGTTTTTAAAATAAACTTGTAAAATTCCGGAGCAGTCCTAGTCGAATGCAAAAAACACGAAGCCTCTATCTATTACCGTTTCCGAGATCCTTTCGTTCATACGGACGGCCAGACGGACAGACGGACATGTCTATATCGACTCTTCTATCGCTCCTGACCATAATGGGGGTAACTTTAGGGGTCTCCGATTATTATTTCTACCTGTTAGATACATTTGCACAAAACCAATAGGCTCTTATACCTTCGGTACAGGGCCTAAAAAGGAAACCAATTATGCCTAAGGCCCCGATTCAAACGACTTTTTCCTATTCCCAGGACTGAGAACACACATGAGAGAAAGGCGTTTTTTCACGATTGAAGGCTGGAAGAGCTCAAGGCCATATTAAGAAGCGCATATCAAAACTGCTTGGAATATTGGAGAATACGTAGTATTTCTGCGGGGAATTTTCGTTTGAAGGGAATAAAATACATAGATATGAAAAACTAAATATTTTTATATACACCTCGCAAATATAAAATATATTATATATCGCTATTTTTTATGTATTTACATTTCATTAACATTTAGCAATTTTTTTTTATTACTACTCAAATGTGGTGTGACAATAAAATCTTAATTGTTATATCACATACAAATTAATAAATGACAGAACCAAAGGCGTAGCATGGTTGGAAGAAAAGAAGCCCTTTCCTCTTGGTATTGTCCAGTAACAACAATGAGCTACAATTCTTTTAATGACTCTTAAAATAAAAAAAATGGTTCATGCACAAATGAAACATATTATAATTTCTATTTGGACTTTGCAGAACAATATGGTTTACTACGCCACTGAATGCAATATTTCTTAAACGAAAACTATTAAAACTACCTTCGACGGTTAATGTTTTTTTTTCTGTTTGAATAAATTTCAACTTAACGCCATTCTGTAAATTACGCGAATACAAAGCGTCCCAAAACACTATTCTGGCTGTTGTCCATTAAAAGTAAAAAGTTCTTTAAGCTGTCTTCTCAGAGTTTCTAAACCAAACAAAAACTCGACTCAACTCAGCAAAATTTTAGGTTGCAAGTCATTGCCGAAATGCTTTTTAAATTTTTAAGTTGTTCAATGGTGCCCAATTAATATTCAAAGCACTTCTGCAGCCGACAATGAGTGGAACTCAATTTATAAACAAATAATTATTTGAATTTTCGTTTGCGACATCCATTGGTGGCTTGCTTGTATAGTAGATACGTAATTATTTGTGTAGAGAGTTGTACAACAAACATTGTCCAACATTTTAGGCGCCCATTTGTGCGACGCAGTATGATAATTCTGTGGGTGCGTCATATTTTTATTATGGCTTTTTATTAGAAATATTTACTGTTTGTGTTAAGTTGACAGGAAGATCGACAGGCAGACCTAATTGCATTTTCATTAAATTTATATTAATTGAGATTTTAACAGGTACTAAACCTTTTAAGCTCTCGACAAATATATAAAAAATTGTTAGTACACGTGACATAGTAAAAAAGGTTCTCCATGAAATAAGTTTATATTCATTAATAATTCATAACAAACCTAATTTTAATCTTTAGTACCTAGATATTGCGGTTTAAAATCTGACTTAAAACTTATTAAATTAAAATTCTTTTCTTTAAACATAAACAATAAACGTATTAAAATGGAATTCCTACTTGCTTGGATAGGTTGCAACGAAATAATATTGAGTGATTATGAAATAATTATACCCACAGGGAAGAAGCAAGTAACAAGCGTGATGGCAGCGGGCATTGCAGTGCCCCTGGTCCATACATTTGAGAGCTAATATGTGAAAAGAGGACTTACATGCGAAATCAAGCTCTCGAGAAAACAGCTGTTAAAGGTAAACCTGTATGTGGGAAAAAGCGTCATCATTTCATTTTGAAATGCGTCTTAAAATCTATCCGAATAGGCAAAAAAAATTCCAAGTCATTTTTCGACACCTAATTCCGTTTTCATAGATCAGGTCGTAAATAATATATTGTTGTTCATTAAGACATAATTTTGGTTATTATATAGCATCCGTCATTTAGAATTGTTTTTTATTATCGTATCCCCACGTGCCTGTCCCATTTCAGACCAATGTGATTAACAAAATCTTACAAAAGAATCTTTATTTTAAATAATATCCGACACAACAATACAAATCTATACAACAAAACATCTATTTATATATGTATATATATGTACATATAAATATTGGATAAAAATTGGAGTGCTTGTTTTTAATATAAAATAACAGCTTTTAAATACTGTAAATGCATATGAATGTATACTCCGTACATATTCAAAAACATATTTCTTTGAATTTTTGTCAGTCTGTTCCAGCTTGTCTTCGAAACAGCTGAACCGATTTTGACAAGAGTTTCACTGCCTATTTCGGAGAAAACAATTATCGTCAAATATATGCATCTGGCATGCAGATCTGCTAGATCTATTTCAGCAGATGGCGAACATTATAACCATAATTACCCTTTTAGCAACAAAAATTGATAATCACCATGGACGATAACTTACATACAATAACCTGGACGCAAACGAACAGAAAGGGCAAACAATTGTTTAAGGCGATTCAAAAAATAACAAGTAAGAAAATACAGTCAGGCGTAACCGACTGTAAGAGGCCCTGTACCAGTTCAGGTCTCCTAACAAACACATTAAACGTTTCCCGAGCATATGACCAAACACATGACCACTTCTCACTGCTCGAATATGAATGAAGAGGAAAGGGGGGTCATTCAACTTCAATTGGTTATAAAATCGTTATTTATTATCCGATTTTGATGAACTTTTTGGATTTTGACTAAGAGGGACGTTAACTTTATACTGGCTTACTCAATTTTTCTTGTGCCGAAGAAATATTTCTCCTTGGGGGTGATTTTATGGGGAAGGGGGGGGAGGGGCAAAATTTCAAAATAAACTTGTGAAATTCCGGAGCAGTCCTAGACGAATGCAAAAAACACGAAGTCTCTATCTATTACCGTTTCCGAGATCCTTTCGTTCATACGGACGGACGGACGGACGGACGGACAGACGGACAGACGGACATGGCTATATCGACTCCTCTATCACTCCTGACCATAATGGGGGTAACTTTGGGGGGTCTCCGACCATTATTTCTACCTGTTACATACATTTGCACAAACCCAATAGGCTCTTGTACCTTCGGTACAGGGCCTAAAAAGAATGCACTTAAGCACTGTCTTAATCAAAACATCTATGCCCAACTTACGACCCCATATATCCGACTCCAAATAGAACTGAAAAGAAAACTTCGCAAGTCATGGCAAGCGACAAGATTACCGCACATTTAGAAAAAAGTCTATAAGGCATCATAAGAACTAAAAGAAGCTTTACAAAAACTTAAGAACGAGGCTGTTCAAATTACTTGCGTAATCTAAGTCCCATTTCTGAAACAAACCACTCGCTATAAAGAGCAATCAGAAACCTCACCGTTATTTATCAACCTCCAATAAAAAAGATAGATGGTACCTGGGCAAGAAACCACCTCGACAAAGCCAATGTTCTCGCGGATCACTTTGAGAACATATTCAGCAAATCACTCAACAGCTGTACTGATAATATTCAACAAAGTTTCCGAGAACTCAAACAATATAAAATAAAAAAAGTAACATACAATGAAGTAAAATAACAATTTAACAAAACAGACAACAAAAAATATCCAGACTACGACATGCTGAGAGGACGCAACATCAAAGATCTACCAAAAAGGCTGTCCAATTCATATGTCTCATATTTAACTCAGTTTTAAGAATAGAACATTTCCCAAAATTGTAGAAAATATCGGTTATTATACATTCAGCGAAGCCCGACAAAGATGCTTCTACCTTCTACCATTACTCTCCAAAATATTAGAAAAAATATTACTAGTTCGTCTTGTACCAATCGTAGGATCTTAACGTTGTATTCCAGACCATCAAATCGGCTCTCGTCGAAAATATTCCACGATCCAGCAGGTTCACAGAGTAACAACTAAAATAATAACTGATCTAGAAGCTAAAAAGATCTGAATAGGCGTTTTCTGGACGTAGAAAAAGCATTCGACAAGGTCTAACACAAAGGATTATTCTTCAAATTAAAAAAAGGTTTGGTAACATAACAACTCTATAATATAATAAAAAGCTACTTAAACGAGACGAATAATGACGAATATTTATCGCTGTGACCCATTAAAGCTGAATTTCCATAAGGAAATGTCTTGGGATCTTTGCTTTACAGCCTCTACACATCGGACATTCCAGCCCCTAGCGATGGATCAGCCATTTTAGCTAGATTCGCAGGCGATACAATAAATTTATATGCACAATAATTTAAATTTAATAACTGCAACAGTTAGACTACAACATATGCTGAACGAAACATCAAACTGGGTTGGCAATGGAACATTAAAAAAAAATTAACAATAGACGATCCATGTAATATACACCACAAAAATCGTATATACACCTCATCCACTTAAATTAAATAATAGAGAAATTCCTATTAAAACTAATGCAAAATACCTCGGAATGTATATTGACAACAAAATCACTTAGAGATACCATGTTCAACAGAAAAGGTATCAAATAAAACTGAAATTCAAGCAACTCTGTTGATTTTTAGAAAGGAATTCATTTCAGACAACTGATAACAAACTTCTAATATGCAAATCCATAATGAACCCAATATGGACCTATGGCACTCAACTGTGGGGAACTACAAAAAAATCAAACATAGATATAATACAAAGACAAAAATCAAAAATTATTCGTTGCGTAGTAAACCCAGAGTGGTATATTTCAAACCAAGACAAGAAATAAAAAAAAAATAGTAGAAAATATCAAACAAAAAAGCAATTTACGACAACCGAGAAATAAATAATATACCAACACAAGAGTTAGTTTTGACTAGGCTATTGAAACAGCTAAGACCAATGGACTTAATATAGAAGAGGTTACTAGAAAATAATATAAAAATGATTTTTTAATTTAGTACACGAAATGTTTGTTATTAAGCTTAAAGATAAAATGTACGTGTTAGTTTATTCTAAAATCTCAAAGCAAGCAACAAAAAGTTCATAGTACCATATCATAAGATAGATGTACAATGATAAAGGACTATAAAAAAAGGTCTGCTAGTGTTATATACCATTTTTTCGCCACAAAACTCAATATACGATTTTTGGTGATTTGTTACCATGTCAAAAGGTTTATATACTTCTCGCACATAGTGTGAATAGCATTCATATTCATATATTCATACTCATATTTACTTGAATTGCACTTTGGTAATTTAATGCTTAACATTTGTACGAAATAAAATATTTTGAAGCGTATTTAAAAACTTTTCTTATACCAGAGCAGAGGAAAGTAGTTGATTTTTTTCACTGTGATTAACTAATCGCCATGTCATGCCGTGAATGAGCTGTAATGAAAAGCGGGAATAAAAATCACCGGTTCCGTTTGTCACTGGTTAGTAATCTTTTGTTATGAATATTTCTATTTTGTCAATTTGCAACCATTTTGCCAATCAATTATTTGGCCAGCAAAGTTCATTGTGAATACTTTGATGCTATTGCAAATGCTTTAAGAAATGATATTTAAGAAGAACCGCCAACGGCCAGAAGTAGATAAAATTAGTAGAAAACGTAGTGAGATGTGAAATTTTTTTATATAGTGGACAAAGACTCAAAAAAAAAAAAGACTGTGTCATACCTAAAAAAACTCTAACTTTAAATCATATGAGAGAAAACAGGGTATATTGCCAATCCAACCTAGAGGTACTATCAGACAAAGCAGCCAATAATTTATGTCAACGTTTTTTGCTAGCCCATTAAACGAACGCCGTAAAGCAGAAATAGATCAATGTCTTTGGGACCTCTTCTGTCAGACTTTTTTCGTAACCTTCTGATATCGTTAAATCCAGCCTTCGAGACGATTGATTTCAAAGTCTCTTATTCCTGCGCGGTTTGAAAAGTGCAAAATCGAATACAAGATTCATTCAGGGGGCAAAAAAATGGACATTGACTAACAATGATGGATATATGGCAATTATCGCTCAATTTTTAATCTATGCATTTAAAATGATTTCGTTGCTGCTAGGGTGGACTATCAACAACAACAACAGGGTAATAGCGTCCCATTACAGGATTTTCCAACCCGTTTCAATAGTACGTACTACATAATTGAAAGAGTAATGACTATTGAACACGCTGTAAAGATCATGTGCCTAGTTTTAAAGTCATTTGCATCGGTGACGAAACCCTTTAGCGGCGAGTTGTCGGAAGGGCTTCAATAGTTGTCAATGGACTAAAAACTGTCAACTCAAATATCGAACCAAATATAACCATGACATTAAAGCCAAGTGAGAAGAAGGTAACTCAATGACCTGACACGTCTGGGCACTGCCAATAAAAGCAAATTTCGAACTGATTTTGTTTCGACGCAAGACTCAAAACAGTTCCTTTATGCTGAAAATTCAACGGAAGCAATAACGCTGAAGACGACTCTGAGAGCAACGATAAGTTTTTAGTTTGTTATACATTCGATAAACAAGCAGCTCGAAATTTTCTGCAATGAGTTACAAGATCGAGGGATATAGTTGGAGTTCACCGAAATTTAGAAGTAAGTTTAATACACTCGAGGACAAAAGTATTTTGACATTACATTACGCATATTTTGTGTGATTAATTATATTTTATTTATCCAAAAAATAGTAAAGAAATATATTTATAAGAGTAGTGTATTATGGTCATAAAAACAACAAAATTATTGAATTCTAAAGTAAAGAAAATAAAAATAAAACTTCATAAATGTTGGAGGACAGAAATATTTTGACAACACATAACTTGTTAGAAAAGGTAAAAGATTTCAAAAACTTTTAAGAATAATAGAAAAATTAATAAAAAAATATACCCTCCTTTGGCGTCTATTACCTTCTGCAAGCAACCAGGAACTGATTTTACCAAGTTTTGAAGCGTTTCTAAGGAAATATCCTACCAAAGTAGTTCCACCTCAGCAATCGCATCCTGGTTAGACTTGGACTTTGGGGTGGCCAATCTAATGCATTTACATGCAAATCTTTTATAAAATTAGTAATCATATTGGCCTTGTGGCATGGAGCATTATCCTGTTGCAGGATAAAGTCTTGACCAATGAGCCTGTCACCGCAAATAAATGCGCGATCATTCAGGATGTGTTAATAACTTCCTTGGTTCATTGTACCATTGATTGGTATCAATTAACCGATCCCGTTAAAGCTCACACATCGCCAAAACATCATAGAGCATCCACCATGTAGTATCCGTTCCCATACTGGTCTCACTTTTTGTCGAGCACTTTTGGGTAGTCTGCAGTATAATTTATTTTTCGACCCATGATACTCAAATGTACTTTCATCAATCCATAAAATTTGTTCCCAAAAAGATTGAGGCTTGTGAACAAATAATTTGGCAAAATCCAAACGTTTAATCTTATTTTTTTGGCGAAATAAAAGGAATCGGACGTGCTACATCATTAGCAGAGCCTCTTTTAAACGTCTTTCAACGGTTTTGTGACTTATTGACATATTGTGCTGATTGTAAACTGCAATTGATACTGACTTTGGTGTAATTAAGACATCCTCCGTAAATTTTCCAAGGATTATGCGATCCTGCCTTGGTGTAGTTTTGCATGGTCTGCCTGCTCTGGCTAAATTATCTGTTGAATTACTTAGTTTAAGTAAATTGTTTGCCGCGTTACTTTGTAGAATTGGCTGAGGCTTTGTAGTGAAATACCTGCGTTGTACTTTATTACCATTTCGTTACGCTGGATTTGGCTTAGTTCACGTGCTGTACCCATATTTAAAAAAAAAGTCGGTCAAAAATGAATAAAATAGGAAAAAAGTAATTAAAGCTTGCTTCAGATTAGACTTCAGATCTCACGCGACGCAAATAATAATTAAAAGAATGCAATGTCAAAATACTTTTGTCCAGCCAAAAATTATATAGATACCGTTACTTCTACGAGTAAAAAGAGACACGCGATAGTACACTGCTTCGCGCCTTGTCAAAATACTTTTGTCCATTATTGTATTGAGACAAGATCCATTAGATTAGATCCATTTTTCACTAGTGGCTCAAGGCAATTATGTAGTTTATGTACTTCGGTACCATGTGTGCGCCTGTTCTCAAAAGCTGGAATGGTGACAAGCGAAAGAAAAAAAAATAAAATTATTTGAAAAAATTAATGGAATGCCCTTAACATGCTAACAGTTGTTAGGCAAAAGTAATTTTTATTCCATTTATACATACACTGCACTCACAAAAATGTGAACTAATTAAAAACATGGGTGTTCACATTTTGGAATAGTGAAGTTTAGGGAAAATATTGTTCTAATTTTTGTCGTTTGACTTTGCTGGTGGCTTTGAAATCGAAACAGATTTTTAAAAACAAAAAAATTACGAGAGGATTAATTTAATTAGATTTGTTTATCAATTCCAATTGTTGACATGTTTAATTGGACCATAAGAGATATATATTTTTAAACTTATAAATAATATGTATATGCATTTAAATTGTGTATTGAAGTAATCAGTAATATTTTTTAGACTGCTTTCTCCCTTAGGCGCCGAAGTACATTTTCATAACTCTGATAAATTCATCTTCATTCCTCTCCGGCCCATTTCAATGCAATTAAAGATTTCAATTGGATCACTGGCATTAATTCTCTTTGCAGGAGCTTCAATAATGGAGTCATTGCTGTCGGTGATTTCCTCTGGTTCAATTTCTCGTTCTCAAAGAAGCCATCGACAAATTAATCTTCATTCCAATCTCGAACTGTTGATAATGTGCACTCAGTCTATAAACAAAAATTAAATACATTCGATATTTATAAAAAATGTCCTTTAACCACATGCGTTTAAAAAAACAAACCTGAGGATCCAAACTTCGAAGCAAATCAACGGTAGATTCCATAACAGAATTAATTTCCGCATTCCACCTTTTAGGATATTTAATGGAATATTGCCTTCAGGATCTTCTTGATTTCCCAAAAGGTTCAAGATACTAATCCAGCGTTGTCCAATGTTAATTTCGTCATGGATTCAAGCATAGCTTTTTGTGTCAAAGCTAAAATACTGCTTCTCTGTCCTTACGCACGGAGCAGAATTTTCAGACGATGACAAATTAGTTTTTTCTGGCGAAAGTTGCCAGAATAAACTAGACTCATCAGCATTATACAACTGATCATTGCACAATTCCAATTCGTCAATTTTTTGGTTTCAGCTTTAACTTAAATGGATCCACCAATTCAGGCTGCGATGACAATTTTTCTCCAGTTAATGCGAGAAGGTCTTACCTTTTTTTTTTAAAACGCTGCACCCTCCCATCACTTTTTGTTTAATTTGGTTTTTGAGCATTAATCTCCTTACAGGGAAGTTTTTGTTTCGCATTCAGGTGAACCAAGGGTAGAGGCATTTTTCCATTTTGTGTAGCTCTGACGACCTCATCGTCTTTATTTTTCCTGGTCCAGAAAATATGCTGTTGACGCACTTGAAAATTGCCAATTCCTTTTTTCGAATTCCATGGTTGTTGACTTAGCAAGAATGTATTGTTTGGCCAAGATCGTCACACTTAGTCCCTTTTTGAGTTTGTTCAAAATCTCCGCCTTTTCATTTAGTTTTAAAAATTTATATATATCTAAAAATGGGACTCACAAAGTTAAAAAATCAAATCATAACGTATTTTGGTCCTCTTTTAAGGTAGTCAATGTAAAAAAATATTGTTCACATAAGGCGATGTTCACATTATGAAGACTTCCCGGTTTCGCGAGTGCACTGTAATATAAACCATTGTAACGCATTGAAGAATCGTAGACCGCAGGAAGTATATACATACAATTTATTCTTGACCAGCTCATCGTGACAAGTAGATCTGATCGATATGTAGACGAAATCCAGTTGCCTTTTCACATGGTGGCTTCTACAAGAGCCTAGGTGCAAATGTATGTAACAGGTAGAAATAATGGTCGGAGATCCCCCCAGGTTACCCCCTTATGGTCAAGAGTGATAGAGGAGTCGATATAGCCATGTCTGTCGGTCCGTCTGTATGAACGAAATGATCTCGGAAACGGTAATAGATAGAGACTTTGTTCTTTTTGCATTCGACTAGGACTGCGCCGGAATTTTCCCATAAAATCAACCTCAAGGGTAAAAAGTTCTTCGTCCTCCCATTTCTTATTCGTACAGTGAGAAGAGAGAGGAGCAAAATACTTTTCGTCAGTACCATTTTTCTTATTTATTTCTACTTTTTTTGCACTGCTTGGTTATAAGCTAGGGAAACATTTAACTGGTACAGGGCCTCTTACAGTCGGTTATGCCTGACTGTAATTTTCTTACTTGTTATATGTATAAATATTTTTATAGTCCCACTTATTTCTGGTTAGCAAGCCAGGATTTTTTTTTAAATTTCGATCATTAATACAGAGATTGTCAAAAAATGCATCTCACTGTTCAACCAGCTCTGCAGCCTCTATGCGGAAATTTAGTTTTATTTTTGTCCTTTCATGCAGGAATTGAGAGAGAAGCCGTGACGAATATGGAACGAAAAATTGTCACCGCAATATTTGCTTCTTGATGCCAGAGGTATATAAATTCGTCTTTCTGTAATTGATGAATGTTCCGTTCACAGCTGCTAGAAAGTATGGAGCTAACTCTATCTTTATTCTAATATCTTTTTTGTGATACAGCGGTACCATAACAGCTACCTAAATTTTTGGTGTGCCATTTCGATTACAATTCCAGAGAGAGGGTAGAGTGATTCTCAGTAAAGATTCTACAACTTAAGTTATCTAAGTGTTTCATAGTTTAAGTGCAACGAGAATCATTTGTTTGTTAGACATGGTGCTTAGATTTTGATTTTTTCTCGAAAATCATCCTTCTATGGTTTAATTTTCGCACCAGAAATCGATAAAGTAGGAAATTTTGACTTTTAGAAAACTATTTTTGTACATCCAAAACTCAGCTTATGCATCCTTGAAAGCTCCGAAATTAAGCAAAGTCGGATACTTATTCAAATTTATAAATCTGTTAATTGACTAAATTGACATCAGTGAGAATGTGTTGAATGTGTTTAATGTGCAACATATATCAGGCATGGCGCAGCTGTTTACTGGACGTATTTCTCCTGAATGCTATAGGGTTTCGGTTCGAACGAAGTTTTACCACATAAACAAGGCCAAACCGAGTTTGGGCATATTAATTTGAAATTCGGCTCCAACCAATAAAATTTAGTTTACCTCTAAGAACAATAGAGCAATTCAAGACTTTGTTCTTCAGTTCTATTCAGTCATGAATCATTTAACTTTTAACGTTAATTTTTTCGTTTTTAAATGGTGATATCATAAAAGTGGTAACAATTAATTTACGAACGAAATAGATTTCAATGCGATTATATTCTACTCCAAAAATATGTACTTACAAGTGTAGAAGGACGAGTATATTGTACAACTAATCTGATTTGTTGTCTGAATTGAGTTGATTTGACAATGGAGTAATATGCTATTTCGGATTGATAACAGCGAACATTTCGATAAAATTCCGCAATTGATGTGTATTCTATAATTAAGTATAGGCACTCGACTTGTTTACAACAATAAATGACGGCTATATACAATACATAATGGACATCATTTTAGGTTGATGGGAAAACGAGTGCAAAATGAAACTATTATTTGGTCACACTTTTATAGATGGTAAGTGCTGTGTTTGTTGTTGATCTTTCAGGATGTATACATGGAATGAAAAATGTGGAATTCAGATGTCGGATCATAAAAATTTCTTAGATTTTGGGTGAAAAAAAATAAAAGCATTATGATTTCGTACTTCGACGAAAAATGATTCGTTGGTCCATCCAATCAATACGACTCTTTTTGAGTTTTTACTTTGGATTGGTTTTTGATAAAAAATAAAAGGGTATACTAGGTTTTGCAAATGTATATACAATAAAGCAGGAGGCGATGCAGACCCCATAAAGTATATATTCTTGATTAAAACGCCATCCCAAAAGATTTCTGCGATCATTATTCGAAGTCTTGCTTGTTCATGTCATAGTTCATGTCACGCTCATAGAACCGACTCATGCCATTTTGTAAGGATTTGGATTTGCGTTTACATATTGGGGAACAAATATTGTCATTTATCGTTAAATATTTTGGTCCAGGCTCACAGATAGGACACAATTAAGATGTATAAGTCAAACTTTTCCGTCTAGAAGGGTCATATGGAGATTATATGTAATCGTGACATTTCTCATTGAAAACAATACAATTTAGGAGTCTAAAATTTTCTTTTCTTTAAGTATTTGTTTTAGTGCTTTCATTGACTAATTCAATTTGTGGGTCGTACAAAATCGTACGCTCTGAGGTGTACGATATAACCACAAAAAGTTTCCAAAATGTTCGAGTAAGAATTGGTCGGACATAAGGTGATCGCAGTTGAAAAATCCAAGTCAAATCCAAAACATGCAATTAGTTTCAAGCTCGTAATTGAGATACAGCTTAATTACGGTTTCTGCCATTGTGCTAAGCAGCAATAATTGTGATTCAGTAATTGTGAGATGAGGTCGTTTGCAGAAGTTCACATTGTGAATAACCACACAAGCTCACAACGTCCAACCACGCTAACAACGACGTTGGTAAATATGAGCTCTATGAGCGCTTGGAACGTCTATACGAGCGATGTTCAAAACGTGATGCTTCAACGCCTAAATTGGGAAGGAAGACCCATCCGACAAAAACATTTAGCCTTCACGACACTACCTCTAATTATCGATTCCGCCGCAGGTCGGAACATGGTAGTTAGTAGTACTAGATTTCAACACCTCAACATCCGCAAGGGTACATGGCTGAGTCCAGATGAAATTGCACGCAACAAAATTGATCATGTTTTGATTGACGGAAGGCACGCATCGACCGTGTTGGACGTGCAAACATTACGTGATCCCAATATCGACTCGGACCAATATCTTGACGCAGCCAGTAGGATCAGCGTAGTACACGCCACACATCCCAACATGCTACAATAGGTAGATGTCGGCCAGCTGCAATCAGAACAAACACGCTCTCCGACTGCTCCTGGAAACATCTCCGTCTTCCCAATATATATGTGAGCAGTGGAGATATATAACCTGTTCCATGGATAGGGCATCTAAGGAGCCAATTGGATATACAAAACCTGTGACTAATTATTGGTATTGTGCGTATTGTGTAATAGGCTGAAGCCATATACAGATTCACTGAGAGGAAGTTATCATTGTGGCTTCAGACCAAAAAGGTTGACCAATGACCGACTATACACAATACGCCAAATCTTGGAAAAGACCTTTGAGACCTATAAAGACGCTTTCGACACGCCGATACGATCGAAGTTTAACGACGACCTGCCTGCAACAGTGGCAAAGATTGTTCGTCTTTGCATGATGACGCTATCAAACACGCAAAGCGTTGTCAGGGGACGAAAGAACCGCTCCGAACTCTTTGATGCCAAGAAAGGTTTTAGGCTGCTTAATGCTCTGTCGTGCGATTTTTTTTATCTGCTGATGGAGTACAATTACCAATTGTGTAGTTTTGCAACCATTTTTTGTCTTCATCTTCCTCCAATATATGCAATAGTTATACGTTCTTTGTTGACTATAGATAGTCTTATAGCCACCATTTCTTCTTTATATTCCATTTCTTTCAAAACCTTCAAACAAATCAAAATTAATAACTCGAAAATTAAATAAGATAGAACGCTGCAGTTGAGTGTGATTGACTTCGAGTTACCCTGCCCTTTTTGTACTTCGTAGTCGTGTATTCGCAACTGCTGCAGTCTTACTTGTTTCTGGGAGGCTTCGTGGTTCAAAATGCAACTAAAAACAACATTTGTCGTCGCTCAAATCTTATCACCGGAATTGTGTTGTTTTTGGGTTTCCAAACAGTTGACAAAGATAAGAGTTGAGCTATTAATTTTTTTTATTATTATTGTTGTCGCGTTTTTATTTGTTCTTCTATTATCTTAAAAAAAATAAATATTATTTTGCAACTCTTCTATTTTTATTTGTCACATTCGTTCTTTGAGTTTTGTATCTCCAATGGTGAAGCGAATTGTGTCAGTGACGGATCGATAAAAAACAAGTAAGAAAATACAGTCAGGCGTAACCGACTGTAAGAGGCCCTGTACCAGTTCAGGTCGCCTAACAAACACATTAAATGTTTCCCGAGCTTATGACCAAACACATGACCACTTCTCACTGCGCGAATATGAATGAAAAGAAAAGGGGGGTCGTTCAAATTCAATTGCTTATAAAATCGTCATTTATTATCCGATTTTGATGAACTTTTTTGATTTTGGTTTAGAAGGACGTTAACTTTATACTGGTATACTAAATTTTTTTTGTGCCGAAGAAATTTTTACCCTAAGGGGTGATTTCATGGGGAAGGGGGGGAGGGGCAAAATTTTAAAATAAACTTGTGAAATTCCGGAGAAGTCCTAGTCGAATGCAAAAAACACGAAGTCTATATCTATTACCGTTTCCGAGATCCTTTCGTTCATACAGACGGACGGACGGACGGACAGGCGGACATGGCTATATCGACTCCTCTATCACTCCTGACCATAATGGGGGTAACTTTGGGGGGTCTCCGACAAATAGTTCTTCCTGTTACATACATTTGCATAAAACCAATAGGCTCTTGTACCTTCGGTACAGGGCCTAAAAATAATAAAAAACGTGATGTAGGAAGGATCGTAAATATAAATTGAAGCAAATAAAGATTTTTAAAGTGCGAACAGTAAGTGCCACTGTAAAAGCTTTTCTATTATACACAGACCAAAGTGTTATATACATACATTCAAAAGAAGAATATATATACTATTTGTAGATAGTGCCGCATGTCGATTAATAGATATAAACCATATACATGTGCACATATTCATGTGCACATGTATAGTTGGAACATATTATTTTTCGGAGTGAAGTGGATCTGTCAACTAAAAATTATCACTACTCTCTGCTCTCTCGCGTTGGCGTCAAAAAAGTCATTGAATTACAGAATATACTCTACTTCGCTTGCATCGCTCATTCGCAAATTATCAACATTTCTTCGCCGGTTTCGCTTGACGTTGATAAATGCGATTCTATAGTTCTCTACACAAACCCGTTTCGGACTTTTGAATGCGATAGTAATGTGGAATTTGTTGCGCATACAGTTTAAAATTTGTCTCATATCCGGTGCACATTGCTACAACTCCTTTGGTGCTTCTCGCGTATGAAGGCGTGGCAGGATTGGCTTAAAATGATACAAGAAATAGTCGGAAAGTTTCAGCGATAATCCAAATCATTGTGCTGTCATAACAGAAGAATTGTTCCCTACAGAAATCTTGAGAATTAAGGAGGGAATATGGTATTTAGGTAGTCATCAGTTTTGTACATATTGTAGTGCCTACTATTGCCGATTCAAGAGGCTCATTGGAACACGTATTTCACATATTCTGCTGGCAGCCCATCAAAACCTGTCGCTTTGTTATTTTCAGCATATTTTTATAACCGAATCGACCTCTTTATAGTCCGGTGGCTCTATAATAGTGCCATTATTAACTGGAGGTTCCGGTGTCATTTCTCTATCTTCGGTATTGTGTGCTTCGTCGCCTCCAAGTTAATTAGAAAAATCTCAATCTCAATGATTTCTGTGCATCTGTAACCAGATTTCCACCTTCGTCTTTACAGAAACTTAGTCCGGGTTTAAAATCTTCGGTCAGACGCTTGACCTTTTGATACAATTTTCGAGTTTCATTTCTGTCACATATCCTCTCAGCATCCTTGAACACATTTTGCTCATTATTATTGCGTTCGAAAAGGCGTTTCTCCATTCTCCGTTTCTCTCGATATCGCTCTTTAACAGTTCGCGGTGTTTCCGACTGCAGAGTTCCCTGATAGGCAGCATTTTTCTCTCCAGTAGCATTGCGACACTCCTCGTCGTACCAATAATGAGTCAAAGGTTTTGTATAACCAATGACCTCCATGGCAGCCCTATCATGGAGGGGGTGATATGTTTCCAAAGCTCACATATATCTTGTGAAGACGGAGAGGTTTCCCGGAGCAGTGGGCAGTGTGAAATGGCTTCGGCGGTCTTGCATGTTGGGCCATGCGGCGTGCACCACGCTTCGATGCGTCCCTTCCGTCGATCAAATTGGTTGCGTGTAATTTGCATTTGATGTTGAGGTTTTGAAAATCTGTTGCTGCTAATTACCATGTTTCGACCTGCAGACCTCTCTCCATTATTAAAGGTAATGCCGTGAAGTTTAAATTTTTCGTCCCAATTTTGGCGTTTACATCGCCAAGCTCGGTTTTACATCATTTTTGGGACAGCGCTCGAATAGACGTTCCAGGCTCCTCGTAGACTTCATTTTTAGCATCGTCTTAGTTCTATTCCTTTCGAGCGTGCGCACAAATCAGGCTTATATTAAAATATTTAGCCTTAATGAGTATCGCGGCCAGACGCTCGTCATCAGGCGTGAACCTGGAGACGAGGCTACGTAGTTTCCTACTCCCCACGATACCGCATTCAAAGTCGTACTTACTCTCATGGTTGCTATAAATGCAATAGGATGCTTTTTTAGAGTAACCCTGTCCTATCCATTACATTTCCTGGATTGCATTGATGTCAGCCTTTTATCTTTCTTTCGAGGCCATCAACCAGTGGGATACTTGCACCATCCCTATTAAGGGTGCGGTCATTCCAGGTACATATCCGTAAATCGTGATCCTTTTATTGTTAGCTCACAGTTAGTCTTATCCATTTCTAGTAAGCATGAAGGGCGTTGTGAGCGCGGCAACAAAAAAAATATATAAATAAAATATAGTCTAAATTCGAAATCTTGAAGTCTTTAGCTTGTTTTGCTTTTGAGATCTAGTTTTCCTAACTTCCAGACAGACGGACGGATATGGGCTATATCAAAAGTTTATATGTACCATTTATACAGACTGCCGCACTCCTTTCTGCTTATTACATATAATCGCATAAATCTATTATAACATTGTATCTTTGGGTAGAGGCTACCAAATTATAAATTTTTCATTCGAATTGAAAATTGGTTCTAGATATAAGATGTCTAAATATAAACCTTCAAACCGATACAATAGATCGCATTCAAACACCAAGAAAGACATACAGACATGACTAGAACGGCTGGTCCGGTCACGTTGATCACAAAGGTAAAGGGTGTGTGATGTGTTCTTTAAGGCGTTGCAAACATTGTGAGTAAATTGTAAACTCAGAATACTGTTTGCTAATCAACTTGAAATATCACCAGGAAATGCCATTTAACATGGGACAGAAGCCAATTGGAATACAACTTTTGTTTATTTTGAATCACAATAACAGTCTAAATCAGTAGTGAAGAAAAAAAAATAACAATATCAGTTTAAACTGTTATCAAAGAAAGGCAGACTCGCATATAGCTACAATTTAATATCTTAAAATTTCATATGGTAAATTCTCATGATCCAACGCTTCTGCCATTTATCTGTTCCAAAGATTTCATTGAGTCACTATCGCCAAAGAATTCACATTTATTAATTTGTACGAGGGTGCGGGTATGAAAATGTCGATTAAACTATTTTATCGATAATTTGAAGATTATCGATAAGTGAAAAATGTGGAAACAAAACACTTGAGTTTTTGACGAATCGAGTTAGACAAATAATTCTTGTCTAGCGATATTCGCTTGTTCCATTGACCTATCTGAGTTCGCTATTTATTATATTAACTGTAATTTATGTTTTGAAATCTGTGTTTCTTTTATTTACCTTTAAATTTGCCATTTTAGATTATTTGGGCGTGCGAAATTCATGGAATTTATGGAATTTATCCTTCAGCAATTGTAAGTGACAAAAAATTTTGTATTCATTTGAATGATTTGAAATGCAGTCGAGTTCATGTGAAAACGTTTGAGTTTTCGAAAGGATTTTGCGGAAATAAATTCAACAAAAATTTGGGAAGATTCTGCGATTTAAATACACTTGCATGGAGTACTATGAAACTCACAAAGGGATTTAAATTAATAAGTTCTCACAAGATTGAACATTTTTTATAAAATTCATTTTAGCCAAATCTTATTGTATGAATTTTGATATATAAATAGATGGGACACTGGAAAGAACAATGGCTGATTTTATCAAATGAGTATCGAGATTCGTTTAGAATATTTTATTAGAATTAAGGTACACCAAATTCGGCGTTTAAAGCTGAATTCACTACAACAACATACTTGGTTTCATGCAAAAGAGTGGATTAGATTAGTATAGGTGACCGAATTGGCCGTAGATAGAGTATCTTATACAATGTGGCCTTTCTAGCAAATTGTCCAATTTCAATACAAATTTTTCATACAAAAACTAAGAATGGAAGTAGGTATGCAAATAAGTCCCAACCCCGCTTAGAGGGAGGGTATAAGCATATTCATTGAAATCAAGCTGATGTTGACTCACCTTTTGATGTTGATCAAATATATAAATACTAATTGGGGTCTGCCTTTGCTAGTAATATAAAATTGGACAAACTTAATACATCTTTCTCCCTATTGAAGTAGGGTATATAAAAATTGTACGAGGTAAAAACCATTAAATAATGTATTCACAAGCATCTAAAGTATTAACAGTAACAGAGCGCATAAATATTTAATTTAACAGCCAAATAACAGCTGTTAGCTATAATTTTCATATCGTCTGGGGTTTACAATGCCATATCTGAACGCACAGAGCTTTTCTGAAAAAATATAAAATATCAAAACTTGCACGGAATTTTGGTTTCATTGGTTTTTAATAAACTGTCAAATAAATTTTTTTTTATTTTTATTTTGATCCATAACTTTTTTATTAGAGATTGTCAAACTAGAATGCATTTTAAAGGTATTTGAAAGAGCTTTTCAATGACTCATCACATGTTAAGCTTTTTTTAGGGTTTCCCACCAAATAATTGATCTTGGGCTTTTTGGATCCCTGTCGGTGCTTAGAATAAACGAAAAAATTTATTTCGGCTGATAAACCCATTGAGTCACAATACATACTTCCGAGAAGGTATTTTTTACCAACTTTATTTCGGACTGAGCTGATTCAATTTTACAAAGTAAAATCTTTTATCAGTGCTGGGATGAGCTTTCTTTAGAAAAGCCAGTATAACTATTAAAGTACAGAAACTTTTACTTCTGGACTTGTTGTATTTACTTTTAGTTAACCTCTTTACAAAGACAGTCTCCCCATTTCTTTGTCTGTTAAGGGTATTTAAAATTCGTATGCTTTTAAAACTATTTTATAGTTTAATTTTTTGTTACTCTTGAGTGAGCTTTTAATTTTTGTTAGTTCTTTTTTAATTCTATTAAAGATTCATCATTCTTTTTCTCTTTTTGTTTTGCAGTTCCTTCAATTCGGTGTTTTTATATAAAAATAAAAAAACTTTTTTTTTTTTTTACGATTATTTGAATTGAATTGAAACGTCGAACAGATCAAAATGAACGCGACCAAAGAAACAAAAAACGCGACGAAAGCACAAAAGAAAACTCAAAAAGCCAATAGGAAACAACAAAAACAACAACAACAACAGCAACAAACACAGTTAATAAATGGCAACAGCAACGAAAAAAATCGCAATTCGAATTCGAATAAAACATCGTCTTCGGGTAGCTTCGGCGTCGGTGGCGGTATCAGTGCCAAAGCGAACGGCAAGCTGCCGAAAAACGTTTCGAATCCGTCCAGCAATCAACAAATTCAAAACAACAACAACAACAATAATAATAATAATCTAATACAAAATAATAATAACAACAACAACAATATCGGCACAACGACAAATATAACCCAAAAGCTTAAGGAATACTATTACCAGGAAACCGAACGCAACAAAATCTCACAATCCATGCCTGCACCGAATCGTGGAGGCGACGGCAGAATATTGCCCGGCTACGACAACGCACAAAAGATGGAACGTTCCAACAGTTTCTCGCTGCGCGGCAAACTCTCCAAGCTAATCAATTCGATAACCGGAAGCAAGGAGAACCTGGCTTCGAAGACGTCGAGCGAGGACCCTGATAGTAAGTTTACGTTTACGCGTAGCCGATCGCTTATACTGCCGCGTCGCTCCAATCGACGTAGTCTGATCGAGCCGCAACTGGAGCAGCTGTCCGAGGAAACAGAGAAATCAAATGATGCCATGTCACCGGCTTCGCCGCGCAAAAATTCATTGGCAGAATCCACAGAACCGGTGGATCAGTCACCGGTGCTACTGCGACGCGCGGACACGTCATTTGAACTAAAGACCTCGTCGCGAACGCGTGCTACGCGCGATTACATAACGCCGCGCCGTCAGAGCGCGCAGCCGATGACCTCGACGCCGCTGGAGCAGCCACTGACGCCAGCACCGGGCAATGGATCAGTGCAGCAGTTGCAACGCAAAACGTCGCTCATTTCACTGACGCCCAACGAAAAGGGCAACAATCCGCAACTGAACTTTCAAAAGCGACGATCAAACACACTTATAGCCTCGTTCAAGAGCACCTTTGCCGGCTTGGCTGGTGGCAGCACTGCCGGCGTGAACGGTGCCGGCAACGGTTTAATTGAGAAGAAAAAGGATAAAATGAATCCCAAGTGGAGTGCATCCTTACAGTCACTGCAAGCGATCGATAATATGGTAAGCTATGAGAATATGTCGTTCATTGATTACGATAAGTTCAACGGTTATGAGAAGCAGCTGGAACGGCAACTCTCAATGCTCAGTCTCAAGGAGCCGCAGCCGCAGACGCTCCAGCCAAGCTCAACTCCAACGCATTTGCCATTACAAGCGCCAGCTTCGCCGATGCTGCGACTCGATGTGTCCCACGATTTTACGCCACCGCTGCCGGTTAATACTACCACTTCACAGCCCCCGACACCGCAGACGGTGGTGCGCCGACGTAAGCATAGCTCCAGCTCAATGAACACTACCAAGGCTACGTCGCGCAGCAGTCTGTGTTCGAGCTTCAATTTCGATACGGACTACGAGCACAATCTGGACAAGTTACGTAATGTCTACCGTGACAGCTTGGACTCGCGCAAGCTGGAATTATTGAATGAACTTTCGCGCAATTCTTTTATTTTGGACAAGCATGTCTGCGACGTGCTAAATTTGGAGGATGGCTCGGTGGGCAGACGTCGCGCAGTCTGTGCCAATCGTGTGTGTAGTGCATCTGTAAACTCAGGACTTGAACGGGATACCGTTGATGGAGCCAATGTTATACAGGTAAGCGTTTATTTCGTTTTCTATTTCTCTGTGACTTTTTACTAAGAATTAATAATCACATCTATCTAAAAAAATCAAATCCTTGGAAGCTTTCATTCCGTTTTGTTAATATTGTAAAAAATTAAAATGTGCGGAACACATTCAATAATATGGATAAATATAATCAGCTTCCGTCTATAAAAATATTATACGGCATCCTAAATTACAATACACTGTAGGACAAAATTAAACATTTTAGTTGACCGAGCTTCTCGGAAACTAAGCTCCGTGTGTATAGATTTAAGTCGGAAGTATTCAAGCTTGCTGTAATACAGAATTTCAAAAACTCCAATACTGGATTAGCGAAGTATTACCAAAGTTGCGGAAGTTCCTTCAGGTGTTGACGTTCCTCCCAGTGGTTAACTGAGACGGACAAGTCTTGATCTATTAGCATCAAATTGATCCATTGATAGAACCAATAATTACCCACCCTAAAACAGAAATCTGTCTGAAAGCTTATTAATAACAAATTTTTTTTCGAATAAAATTTTAGATCTAAAAGCTCTGCGTTAAAAGTAAATCGTTTTTAAATTTTTTTGTTTTTTTTTTTATTTTAATAGAAGACGCAAGCCCTAAAAAATTGTGTATGAATCTAATTGTATAAAAAATAATGGTTTGGAATTTGTTAGACCATTAAATATAAACGTTTCAAACATAGACCAACGTAGATCGAATTAATAACTAATTTGCACTTAGAATTAATTGAAAGGTAGAATGGACAAAAAAAAAATTTGTTATTCGCATTTGCACTGGGTGTTTTTGTTGTTGTTTTTGTTGATATTCTTGCCAGCCGCCTTATAGACTTAAACATTCACTCAAACTTTTATTGGGTATAATCGGTGTCACCCTTCGAATAGTGTATGCAAGCAAGTACAGTGTCGAGCAGATAGAGCGCGCCCTCAATGACACATAGCGAACCCATGGCGATGCCCACCTGACGCTCGGAGTTTACGTACAAAAAGCCCTCATCGGACATGTAACCCTTCCAGTAGTGTAGTGCAACGCCGCCAACAGCTATCCACATGAAAGTGCCAACAACATTCATGATTGTGTCACACAGTTCACTAAAAATTTTAAAAACACGTTTTAAGTAAAGTTTTGTTTTTTCGAAAATGTTGCCCATAACTCACCGCTTGTGCTTCGTGGTACCAAAGGCGAAGGCAATTGTGTGGCATGCTGTGTAGATAAAGAAGCCAACCATGACTCCGGATGCAACAATTTCGGCATCTGCGCTCTTCTCCTCGTTCAAATTCCATGTACCGCCAATTCCCAGAAATTCGCCACCATCACCCCATCGATAGAGGAAAATAATGACCAAATTTATGATCTATAGTTGAAGAAAAAAAAGTTTATATTAGAATTTAAGGTCTTTGCTCCTCTTAACTGACTTAAAATGAATTTATTTTATCCACATTAAAACGGCACATGACTCATTTCGTGTTTGCTGTTTGAAAATTCATCGAGCCACTCCCAAAACGCATTACGCCATTTTAAGTTTTTTTTTCGCTTTTTACGACAATATTTTTGTTTTTTCTCCACTAGTTGCTTGTTGTGTATGAGTAATTTTTTACTAATACGTTTGTGGGCGCTGATAAAAAATGTTCTTATCAGCCTTTATGGCGGGTTCATTTCTTATAAAACAGCAATTTTAACCGATTTTAACACTTTTTTTTATAGAGTTTAACTTTGAATCTTTACTTTTGTACCACATATGTCAAATTTGTGTGGTTCTTTCATTGACACTTAGATTCCACATACCAATTTGAGTGCTTTGATGAATATCGAACCAATTGTCTCCACAGACACCATTTTGAATTTATTGGTTGCTAGTTTTCTGATAAATCTGCGTTGTATTGGCAATATAAAACACTAGATCTGAAGTTTTATCTGGTTTTGTTTTGCCAACAAATACTCAAATTAATTTTGATTTTTATTTCTATTTGGAATATTTACTCCAAAATGTTCGTCTTCGACGTCGTTCGTTTACTGAATCGTGCGTACAGCTCGACAAAATGTAGATGGGCTCCAATGTTGTATGAAATCAGAAAAGAGGAATTTTTAGCTTTTGCAATCTAAACACACACACACAATCGGTGCGATAAGGCATTATTTTAGATAAGATAAAATAACACTGAGTCCAGCATGGATGAATCAATATCGCGCTTGGGTTTGTTGATAACAGGTGTACTTGTATTAGTAATTGTGACTCCGAAATAGGTTACTAATTGTTTACTACCTTACACACTGAAACATACGCCCGTCCAAGCTTATTCGAAGCCATATTTCCAGGGTAAATCATATCTTATCTTATCCGTTTACGACGATCCAAAGCTGATAAGCGTAAACTTAAAGCAGGTGCTTTGCCATTATTTTTACTCAACTTACAGTCAATATTTCCCACTCATTTACGTACCTATGTACTACACTTGTTTCTATATATGTACATAATTTGAATCATCAGTCGAAAGATTTATCGATTCATAACTTCCGCTTTTCACAATCCGTTGCTATGTGCTTACGTCATGACGCCGTTCTTTGAATTTCTCGATGAGCAATTACTGCTCCATATAAAAATTCCTTTGCCTTATCAAGGTTAACTGCTGCAGTTTTCACTTTAATGTGGGGATTGTAGTGTTCTATAAATTAATCATAATAAAAAATAATTGATAAGTTATAAGTTTTTAATTGATTCGATAAAGATTGGTCAGTGCTGTTGCACATGTTGCGTTCCAGACCTTGAACTCTTTAACACTCCAATGATACAATTCCAATAAAAACTTGTACACATTATTCTTATTCTTTGTGTGTTTGTATAATAAAGTGAATACACGCTATAGGCATAACCATGGTCAGTTCAACATGACAATTTCTTGGCAACCAAAAGAAACTAAAGACTCCATTGCTTATCTTACTTCTTCTACCAATTCACCTGATATACTTTATGGGCGCTCCTTTGTTTTTTTTTAAAGTGTTGCACACACGGTAAAATTTGAACAATTTAACAAGTTAAAAGCATAAAAAAACAGGCTTTATTTGTTTAAATGCTGCTTATGCAAATTTAACGACTTTTTGCACAACAATGCGAAAGAAGCTACTGTCATAGCTAGACCTCGGAATTTGCATATTTTTAACCGGGAATCCGATTTAATTTCTGATCACACACATCTTATTTGTAAGAAAAGGCGATACAAATTCGCTCATCGTTTATTTGCATAAATGACATATTTTATATGCAATCGGAGCATATTAAATATGGAAATATATAATTTGTATGAAATTGCATATTATATAAGAGAAAAATATGGAATTTACAAATATATATGCTCTTAGAAATGAAAAAATTGCTGGATTTATCTTTAAGAATAACCTATCTAAACTGTGCTACAGATGTGTCAGGAGTATCATAGGAGAGAAGAACGTAGGTCTTTCAGTTGATAAAGTAACTGATTACTGGGATGTATTATTGCGAATCTGATTGTTGAAAAGATGGGTGAATGTGACCCTTCAAAATTTTGTTAAATCTTGTTCAATTAAAAGCTACTCGTATAAAGCTACAACTTGCTATTACTCGTTTGGAAATATGAATGAATACTGCACCTTTTTTAGAAGTTGATGCATTGAAAGAAGAAAGAATGGGCGTTGTAATCGTAAAAAGCAAATTGAATTATTCAACTTTGCCTATTAATTCTGTCCAAGACATGCTACAAAATTCAATTAACCTTATTTTTATCTATATGTGGGGTAACCTTTTCAATGAAAATTACTTTACTGTTTTTTAAAATATTCTCCATGATAATTTTTGCACTTTTGCATTCTCTCAAACCAACTTTCCACTCCGATTGAGGCACCTCTAAAACATGGGTTGTGAACGCATTAACAGCTTCTTCGGTCGTAGAAAAACGTTCTCTACTCAGTTTATTTTTGATGTTTGGGAATAAAAAGAAATCATTGGGTGACAAATCAGGGCTGTACGGCGGATGAACCATCAATTCGATATTTTGAGTGCTCCAAAACTGTTCGGTGTGAACAGATGTGTGAGAGCTTGCATTGTCAGGGTGGAGGGTGATTCTTCTTCGGCGGTTAGTTTTGTGAATTTCTCAGAAGACTACAGTCAAACAAATGGTCGTGTACCATTTAGAATTCACCGTCCTACGTTGCTCAGTCGGAACACAGGCCACATGATCAATTTGAGACCATTTGCTTCACTCGTACTTTTGTTGGATTTTGCTCGTCTTGGAACACCCACACGGTCGATTGTGGTTTTGTTTCCGGCTCATATGAATATATCCATGATTCGTCACCAGTGACGATGTTTAAGCATGCCTCAATCTCACGGTATATCACATGACGGTCTCTCTTTATCAGCTTACGAGCAGCATCAATGTTTTATGGCTCAACAAGCGAGGTTGGGCGACTGTCACGGAATTGGTCGCTGAGCGAACCACGATTGAGTTCACCATACTAGCGATGTACAATGGATTTCGATGGTGTTTCATTGCCATACAAAGAACTGACTTCATTGACATAGTCTTGTTGAGAAAACCCACGTCGAAAATTGTCAAAAATAATTCAACGAAGACATTCCCTTGAATTATCCTTTTGATCCAAATTGATTCTTTCAACTCACTGTAAACAACACAAATAGTGTTTGTACATAAAAACGTTGTGCGTACGTTCATGCTAAAAAATGTCAAACTTTATTTTAGTATTTCCAGAGTTTACCTATTGACATTAGTGTTGCCACTTCGAATTGCAAATGAATGTATACAGCGGTACTTCTACAAAAAAACAAAAATAAAAACATTTTAACAATTGCCAAGTAGTATGCAAAAATCCGACTGGTAGTCGGGCAGTTATTAATGAAAGGAGTGTAAGTTCCGATTTTTACTGCTAATAAAAAAACACCGCGGTTTTGTTGTGGCGTATGCGCCTTCATTTGCCACTTAAAATTTTTTTGTACCCTTTACCCATAGGATACTTTGTGGAAATGTATGTAAGAGGCAGAAGAAGACGAAGCACGCAAAATAATGTATATGGTGAATTTCACGTCATTTCACCAATCGAAAGCTCTCCAAAAATATCTATCAAAATCATGTCACGAAAAATTACTTTATCTTTCTGTTCAAGTATAATGAATAAACAAAATAGAGCACATCGAGTAAAACCTAACACTTTCACCCTATAACAAAATAGGAAAAAAAAAATTTGTCTCTTAAACTTTTGACCTATAAGACAATTAATAAAAAAAAAAATTGGAGACAAATCAGACAATATTTTTTTTTTTGGGTTGACAATTGACGTAAAGTTCCACATGTATATGCTTTATCAGCATTAAAAGTCGAGTCGTTATAGATATGTCTTGGAGATTATAAATATAAAGCTTTCAAGTTCGGCTATTTTAAGTCTCCTAGTTCCTCTTTAGATCACTTTTAGTAAATGATCTAAAGAGGAATTATGATTATTTATGTTTTAAATTTTGCCAGAAATACCAAATTTGGTTCAAGTTTAATATAGCTCCAAGGCAGACTAGAAGGACTGGCCAAAAGTCCCACAATTCTGGGTTTTTGTAAGAAAATTGTTTTGTTGCTATGGTTATATCAGCTAAGAAATCAGATTTTTTGTATATTATGCTAGTTCTACTACAATCTTCAATGGAACTACTAAATATATTCGTTTGTCAACAAGAACTTGGAGACTGAAAAAGATAGAGCCTTAACTATTAAATGCCTTCTTTTTTGTAGTATTTAACGATCGTGACAGCTTTTCTGTAAGGAGTACTACCCATATTATTTATGACATGACATTTGGAATGAACAATTTTTTGTTTTTCTTGATATTTTAGCAAAAAGTGCCTAAATTTTATATGACTTACTAAAATTCTAATAAAATATTCCATACAGCTCCATTTGGGACCGTCAGAAGGGTTAGCTCCCATACAAAGCTGTCCCTTTTCCTCGGGCTTTACTCTAATCAAAAGCAAACACACTCGATTGCAGCATTATTTTATCTTTTACGTACAATCATTACACATGTAACAGTATAAGACACCATTTATTAGGCCCTGTACCGAAGGTACAAGAGCCTATTGGTTTTGTGCAAATGTATGTTACATGTAGAAATAATGGTCGGAGACCCCCCAAAGTTACTCCCATTATGGTCAGGAGTGACAGAGGAGTCGATATAGCCATGAAAGAACGAAAGGATCTCGGAAACGGTAATAGATAGAGACTTCGTGCTTTTTGCATTCGACTAGGACTTCGTCCAAGTTTTTTTAACAAGTTTATTTATTTGATTTCTGCTAAATGACTAGATGACAATAAGTGTGTCATAGAGACCCATTAGAACCAGTTTCACCAGTTATCAAAGCGTTTAAATGCCGAAACGTGTGTAGTTTTGTTGATAACTATTCAATTTTCTACACTGAAACTGATTTGCGTATCGATTGTGAAAATGTTTTTATGCCCTGTATCACTAAAATAAAAGTGGGCCAAGCAGTACCCAAAAGAATTGTGTATATGAATATTGTTGATCAGTCTCATAAGACCAGTCGATTTTGACATGTCCGTCTGAAAATTCGTATTAAAGTCAAAGTTTAGCAAACCATAAATCATAGAATCTTCAAATCTGGATTAATAACGTCCTAATTACGCTTATAAAGCGAGCTCCCATGCAAATCTGACCCAATTTTTAATTTTTGTTTATCCAATTTTGTAACAAATCTCAAAGTCTTTCTTTGCTTTTAAACTTAAGGTTTGTATTCCACCCAGCGATTACACGAATGCTTACACATTTACATATAACCCTGAATAATTCGTATTGACATTCAAATGTGAGACCCTCAAGCGCAAATACGCAAGAGTGTAGTGTACACCTGTAATTAACGAACCCCAGTTTGACGAATTGTAACAAAGGCAAATGTATTTTTGTACGCTGACTTTGCATTGATATAGCAATGTAAATGTAAATAAAATGTTTAATATTCAAAAATAAATAATTAATATTTCGCGCACAAACACAAATCGGTTGAAAAATTTTGCATTGCGGGTTGGTTACTACTGCATTTCAATTAATTACAATCACAAAACACTTTTTAATTTATTTTTTTATTTATGTCTGCGGTAAAAGCAATAAATAAATGGGTTGATTATTAAATAATGAACGAAAGTTCCAAAATAGTCAAGAAATATGCTTGAAGTCAATTGAAAAATGTCCGGCGTGGAACACACTTTGCGACTGAACAGTTCGACGGTGTACTGAGACGAGACTTTGTCTCAACTAAAAAAACAAGCGCTTGCAGCTACGCGTAAAAAAAGTTTTCAACTAAGCGGAGGAAAATTTGCATTTCCAATTAAAGCAGCTGCAGCGAATTTGTCCCGAGATATTGTTCTATTTTTGCGTTGATATTAAAAGATATTCGTTTTAAAAATATTGTACGGAAGAGCTTAAAAAAAATTAATGTGCCTCACCTATATAAGCACACTGTTGAAGTGAACCAGAGTCACCAGAGGGGTGTAATTATATTATTCATTTATTTCATTATCTTGTGACATAAATGTTATAAGTGGCATACGATAACTAAAATTTGATACAAATAGCGTCTATCGTTGCTCCATGTTCTGTTGTTGATTTTGTCGGATCATTTGACATGGTCAAATACAATTTATCTTTGAGAAAATTTAAGCTGATGATTTTTTGGTAAAAATCTACATTATATTATGGGTAATTTTTCTTAGTCAAATTTAAAAATTTTAACTGCTTCAAATGAAAATTAAAAAGTTTAGAATTTTCTTCTTGCTGCAGCTGTCAAATACCTACATTTGGTTTTAATTCTTGAAGAATGTTTTTCAGTGGTACAAAAGAAAGAAAAGAATGTTAGAGCAAATCATTTATTTACTATATACCTTTCTCATCTTTCTTCACTCTCTATGCTTCAGACTTACAAACCAATGCTATTTCCCTCTTGAAATGTGTTTCACTTTGCACACTATTGAAATTGAAAATGTCGTTTACACACACATGCGCTCTCTCCACTCTTTCAAAGATGGTAGCCTTGCTACGCGAGCATTCCCCTTCTCTTTCATTTCACTCAACGTTTCTTCTCCCACGCGATGCCCCTTTTGGTATTCAAAAGTTCAAGTACAGAGGCTAACTCTGTAAAGAAGTTTCACTTCAAAAAAGGTTTCTCAGAATTTAGACAGATATCTGACAGCAATTTGATTTTTTAGACAACTTTCATTAGGTTTGTGGTTTGAAATTTGTAGATATTTGAAATTAAATAATTCATTTCAAGACGCCTAGTTTAGTTCAAATTATGGCAGATGTAGACAGTTTTATGCTAGACTCAATCGATTGCTAGGACACAACTTTGAAGTTAATAAACATACAATTTGTTCGACAAAGTATATTAAACTTTGATTAGCCTGTACAAGAATAGTTTTTAAGGGTACTACCTCTAACAGAAAGTTGGCACATTCTTACTTACTTAAATGGCCGTCAACCGTCTACCGGTCATGGCCGCGTCCAAGAAAGCGAGCCAGCCTCCATAATATTGTGCACGCTGGCGCCAGTCGTTCTGACATACCTGGTCATTCCATCGAGTGCCCGGTCGTCCTCTATGTCGGCGTCCACCAATCAAGTTTGGGCCCTCCATGTAAACCATGCGTGCTGGAGCTCCTTCGTCTTAATTGAATAGCTCGTACAGCTCGCGGTTCATACGGGACCTAAACTCGTCGCCGACTCTAATAGGACCAAAGATCCTGCGAAGAATCTTCCTCTCGAAGACTTCCAACGCTGTCTCATCCGACTCAATCACGGTCCATGCCTCTGCGCCATACAGTAGGACCGGGAGTATCAGCGTCTTATATATCTTTATTTTCGTCCGTCGAGAGAGGGCTTTACTTCTCATTTGCTTGCTCAGCCCAAAAAATCAACTGTTTGCAAGCGTGATTCTTCGCCTGATCTCCAGGCTGACATTGTTGTTGCTGGTGATCTCTGTTCCGAGATAGACGAAGTTTTCTACAATACTGAAGTTGAAATTCTCCATCGTCACTGACCGTCCAAGACGCATTGACGGAGTGCAAGAAGACACCAAGTACTTCGTCTTGTCCTCGTTCACCGCTAGACCCATGAGCCGTGAATGTTTTTCAATCTCCGAGAACGCCTTGCTGACTCGCCGTTCCTGCGTACCGATGATATCAATGTCATCGGCGTAAGCGAGCAGCATCACTTCCTTTTGGAAGATCGAGCCCGACATACTCTGTATGTACGGGCATTGGAGTAGCATGTATTCCATCAGGAGATTGAAAAAATCAAAAAAAAATCAACGATAGAGCATCGCCCTACCTGAAATCTCTCTTGGTATCAAAGGGGTCGGAGAGGTTTTTCCCCACCCTGACAACGCACATTCATTAAACACTAATCTGAAGTGGGAATAGGAAAAACCAGATATATGTACAAACTTGAACGCTCTATTTTTTATAGTCTCCATTTTTTAACTGTTCATACCAAGCCAGACGGACATGTCTATAAAATTGACTACATATTTGTTGTAATTGTTTTTCAAACCATATGTCCTACTCAAACTGAAGACAATTCATTTTTTTATATATAATTATTTTATTTGATAATTATCAGAATTCGATATATCCTATAACCATATCATGTCGCACCCTTCTATTATAATCTCCAAACTGAACAAATTAATGTGATAGTGTTTTAGAAATTTATTAGCAGTCATCTCCGTCTATTAGGTTTAGCGCCGACTACAATAATAGTCCTTCTTAATCTTCTTATTGGACGCCTATGTGACAAACTCCTTGCAAGCCTATTGGCATGATTTAGCAGCTTGTGTGGTGGATGATTTCCTGTTCTATGGTGTTCAGCCTCAAATCTCGGTGTAGTGCTGTGTTACGGACGTATCAGGGGCACCCTGTAATCTCACGAAGACTTCTATTTTGCAGCTTTGGATACGCTGCCTCTGTGTTTTGGCTGCGATGCCACATAGGAGCCACCGCACAGTTGTAAACTGCTCGCTTGCAAATCTGGGGCGCCATTTTTTTTCTAAGTGTGAAACACTCATTTATGCACTTCCCTGCATTTAGTTTAATATTCCATCGCTTGGTCCAATTCTCCAGCTCATGAACATACTCCCGCACGCCGTCTGCTGCATCGTATTCGCATTTGGCGTTGTAGAGAATTGCGACGTCGTCTGCGTAAGATGCCAATATGACTTCCTAGGGTGGCATTATATCCTCATCGTGGACAGGGAGATCGGCAGTGAACAGTTGCAAGCTTCTCTCGTACTTTCACTTGAAATTAACGGTCTTCCAAGTAAGACCTTATCATCAAATAGAAAGGGGATGGAAGGATAGCCTTGATTTTCGCTAAAAGACTAGCGTCCACAAAAACTCCATTGCAGTACTACTTTTCATCAAACGCCTTAAAAATGTGGTTCTTGCTCAACGGTGCCAAGACCACGCCGAAAATCAAATTGGGGCTGAGGTCCTTTGGTAGGCTCCCAGCTCTGTTACTCGCGTCGCAAAAATTCTCTACCAAACATTCGACAGTAAAGGTAAAAGGCTTAAAGGCCGATATAAGCTAGCAATAACTTCAGGCTTGCCAGTCTTGTGGATCGTAGTGATCCTCGCTAGTTTCCACTTGCTAGGGAAATGCTACATCCTCAACATTGCATTAAACAATTATGTTAAATATGGAAACGCACGCCTTAGCAATGCCTTTAAGGTATTATGACAAATTCTGTCGTGACCCGGGGCTTTGTTTCTGGGCAAATGCCGTATGACTCCAATGATTTCTTCTGGACGGACTGCTCTCATTGGAATATACATTATCTTTAAAACGTTTTGTTAGTATAGGCTTGAAGTCAAAATAAAATTTAAACTTTGGGGCTGATTGAACTATTTTAACTTAAATAAAAAGTATTTTGTGTTGATATTTAGCGACCTATATTATGTTAAAAATGTATTTTTGAGCAGTCTTGGGTTTTTTTAATGGACTGTTTAACAGTAAAAATTAGCACTGTAAGAACCAATTGAAAATTATAAGATTTCAAAACCAGTGTCTCCGTTGTTCTTCAATTCAATGTTATTAAAATTTGTTGCAATTCTTTCTCTCTTCACATTGAGGAATAAGTATATATAAATTTTTCAATGTAAAAATTACCTCTCAACTCTCCTAAAAATTCATTTCAAACAGTTTTTCGTACAAAAATATTTTAATACTTCTGTAATCTATGGCTTCATATAAAAGTGATTTTTTCATGTATTCACGTCTGACTGGGTTAACATTTCATGTGTACACATGTATGTCGGGTGTAAAAACGAACCAAAGTCACAGATCACATTTTACTCTCTTCGTCGATGCTGGTGTTTAGTCTTCCAAAATATTTAATATAAAATTTTTCAGTGGAAAATATTTTCGTTACTTGATACTATGAGGAGCAACTTGCATGCAAACAAAGGCTAATTCAAAAGTTTTGCAAGTAAGAACAAACTATTTAGCCATATTAATTGACCGATTTACGCCACAATTTTTTCCAATCGCCATAAAACTTGTTTTAGTACATCTTATTCAGCATAAAAAGAAATCAGCTACCCATCATTAATGGTATCGGCTGTGCGTTGATGATGAATGAATGTGAATGTAAATAAATTACATATAATATGATACCACAATGAACTTTTAAATCAGTCCTCTTGTGTGTTTGTACTTGACATTCGCAGACAGGAAACAGCTTAATGAGCGACTGCGGCCGCAGAAGTAATGAATATCTTTCTCAAATTAAAATGAGGCGTCCATGTGTACATAGATTCACATTTAATTTCTTCGCTCGTTCTCCAGTAAACCGATTTGGCCTTCGCTATTGAACAAGAAATACTTCCAAAAATAGCATAAGACGAATTTCAAGAAAACAAAGCATGCAAAGACTTTAAATGGTGACTATTTCCATCTCGACGCAAAATGCACAAATGAATGGATGATTTTTTTTTTAAGTTGCACCCATATTCATTTAGTTGCTATTACATTGCTCAATATTTACTAACTAGGTATATTATGTACATACTTACTCGAACTGTAAAGGAAAGATGGACTTTATGATGGAGGAACTTTTCATATTTTTTTGGGAATTTTTTCGATGCCAGAGATCTGGTAATAATATTAAAAGTTGCTCTTGTTGCGGTTTTCGAAAAAAAAAAAAATATTTAGTATACCTTTTTGCAGTTTCCAGGTCGTATTTATAAAACCGATCTTCATGCCTTGTTACGAACTTCTGCCTTGTATTTTCCTGGGAGCTATTGAAAAAACCGAACTGAAACCTCCTTTTGAATATCATTCAAAATTCGCGAAACCTTTCTAGCAGAATGCTTTGGGAACAGTAGATTTGCAATATGGTTAATAGTCCCAACTCCTCACAAATTAGTTACTGTGTCATTCTTTTATCTTCGCTCAAAGATTTGAACCGACTTTCTCGAAAATCTCATGAGAGTATAGAGGGTACAAAGTTGTCGGATACATTGACAATTTATAACGTCTTGCTGCACCCCTCCATCACCATTTCTTTTTTGTTACAAACTGAGTCGCTTTTAATTTCGCATTTGTCTAATTGTGTGTTTGTCCATGTGATTCGCTGTGTGTGATTCATTTTGTCGCGCTTTGGAATCGATAATTAAAAAAAAGCAACAACATTAAATGCCGGCTGCCTGCATTCATCTAAAAAGAAACAAACAAAAAAACAGAAAAAGAAAACTTGCCGCCAAATATGTGCAAATGTGTCAGATGCGTTGCGTAGCAATTAGCTCTTAATAAGCATCTATTTTGACAGCAGCGAGCTTTTTCTTTGCATTCAACTTGTAACGGTTTTCGGTATTCAACTATTATTGAAAGGTGCCTAATTTGCATTGTGCACGGCAGTCCAAGCAAGTGACGAAAGCCAGCCTTTTATTTATATATCGTTAAAAAGTACTTGGAAATATTTTCAGAAAATGTAAAAGTGTATAAAATTTGATCACCTCAATCCAAAATATATGACGTTAAAAATACGCACTTCAAGAATCATTGAAATTCGTTGGGGACCTTTTGCCGTAATTTTATCTTTGGTTTATTCTTGACCTGCAGTGGTCGCGGTGGTTTTTAACCGCCTGGTTGACTGACTGTGCCCCCACATAGAGCTTGGCAGTGGTCCAAGCGGGCGCAATTAACGAAATAAAGAAACAGAAATTTACAAATTGGTTGAATAGTGATTGGTTAGTAAAGACGAATGAAAAGAAAAAAAAGGAGAGAATTTTTTGTAGATATGACAGATAGCTCGAAGTGAGTTATTGAGAGGGTAATTTGTCGCGCAAAAACGGATTTTTATTGGAACGAAATGGCGATTGAAGCAAGTAAGGGGAATCAATTTCATCAATAAGAATTTTATCGATAAAAACCACAGAGCGTATAGATCTGTATGTTGAAAGGGTTGAAAGATCAATTAATTTTAATCTGTCGTTATAAGATGGAAGATTTAGATGAATATTCCAATTAAGAAACTGGTTTTTAACTGTTTCAATACGGTCTTGGTTGGATCCAAATTCTAAAATTGAGCGGACAAGGTATAAGGGCCATTAATAATAGATTTTGCTTGGGTACCATTGATCCAATGTGTTTATTATAAATGGTTTTGGGTTCCATAAGGATATTCAAATCATTCTAACAATATTCTCTGCCGAGGATTTCTACGATACAATGTAATACATTTGCATTTCGAGAAATTTAAGTTTAGATAATTACGACTACACCATGTTTATAGTGAGTTCAAAATAGCCTGCAGCGAACTGTGACGCCTTTGGGGAACACCAGAAGATACGACAAAAGGTTTAGATAAGCAATTGTTAAATTAAACTTTTTGTGTTTTACTGGATATGTATGACTCAATTCTATTACAAAGAGGGGGTGGAAAACCTATAGTTTTCAATTTAATAAAGTCAAAGGTTAATAAAGCTAAAGGTGTTCTTGGCTTTATTAAGCGGTGGTCCAATGAATTCAATGAGCCTTATATGTACTACTAAGTTTCTATACACATCCCTTGTTCGTCCGATCTTGGAATTTGCATCATGTGTATACCAAAACAGTTTCTGTTATTTGCTCTCAGAAACCTCAATTGGGCTTCTGATATACATCTCCCTCTATATATGGATCGACTAAAACTTATTGATCTTCCGTCTCTATCTGCTCGATGGTCAATGCTTTCAGTTGTTTTCCTTCACAAGATTCTTTGTGGGGAAGTTGATTCTCATTATTTACTGCAATCTCTTTCTTTAAATGTTCCCTCACATAACTATGTGCCTTTATGGTTGCCACTTTGTACAACAAACTATGCTTGCCACGATTCACTTCGGTCTCTCTGCTATATCTACAACAAATATTCGCATCTATTCTCCTACACTTCTTCTTTGAACTACATAAAAGAATCTGTCCTTAATTCTGTGCTTCATTAAATTGTATTTTCATATTTTCATTTAAATCTTTTTATTTGTAATTACGACTGCTTGGACCACGCCATGGCGGTGAGTCGGGGCACAGTCGGTCAACTGGGCGACCAAACAAAAATCCTCCAACGGGTCTGAGTGGTCGTAACTAATATTAAGTTAAATAATGAAGTTAAAGCAACTGTTTAGTTTTTATGTAGTTGTTATAAATAAGTAAATAAATAAAAATGTTTGTGACACACAATATCAAAAGCTTTACTGAAGTCTGTATACATGACATCAGTTTGGGATCCGGACTCAAATCCATTATTCACCAGAATATTTTACCAGATTCGTGCAAATGGATTTGTCTCTAACGAAACCATGTTCGTAAGAACTAACCGCAGACTTGAGAGATTGCTGCAATTGGTCCGTAACGATTTTTTCAAACAGTTTTGGTATTGCACTCAGCTTAGCCTTTATAATTCGATATATCAGATTCTCTCCAAAGAGATGGAAACTTGCATAGCCTTATAGATATGTAGTATGAAAAGAATCCATAAAGGGAAACAAATGGAGCTAGAATTTTGTTTTTTTGGTATTCTACTGTGACTGTAATCAGGGCCAGGTAGGAAGAAAAATTTAGTTTGTAAGGTTTTTTTGCATTAATGAAATTATTTATTTGCTTGAATCCTTTAGAAATTTGCTAAAATTTGTTAATGTTTGATTTTAGTGCAATTAAAACTAAGAAACTTTTATTCGTTTTTTTTTTTTTAAACTTTCGGAAATTGGCGTGAAAAAAAAAATTTTAAATAAACTTTTAAAATTAGTCGAATGCAAAAAGAACGATGTCTCTATCTATTACCGTTTCCGAGATCCTTTCATTCATATGGACGGCTAGACGGACAAACGGACATGGCTATATCGACTCCTCTATCACTCCTGACCATAACGGGGGTAACTTTGGGGAGTCTGCGACCATTATTTCTACCTGTTACATAAATAAGGCTGTTGTACCTTCGGTACAGGGCCTAAAAAGAAAACTCAGATTTCGTTATGGCTACTTCTTGAAAATAACGTCGAACTTTTATTAACAATTGTCAAACGTGGTATTTTGTTCGGTGTTCTCCATTCCCTTTTTCGAAAATCTTGGCCTTTAAAATATACTTTGCTTTAAATTAAATGAGCCACCGCTAGCTCCAAACAGTATGTTTTCGGTATTTCAAGAGAGTTTCATGAATTATTGTGAAGATTTGAAGGCCTTCAGACCCAACAATGGGCCGCAATCTCTCTCCATTATATTGCTTTTTTATTCTGTTCAATTTCAACTTCAAATTTGACGGTGGCTTTTAATAGACAGATGCTTCGCACATATATCAATGGGTCCGCCGTAAGAAAATTTGTTTATTTCAGGCAATATCAACTTGAAACTTTATATTTTAGTTTCTTCCGTACGGACTGTTCCCATAACTATTTATATTTTTGTAGGACTAGTCCCCAAACCAACTTTCTTTATAGTTGCTAACAAAACCATTTAAAAGTTCGTGTGAAGGTTATTAAGACTTCAGTTCCATCGCAATTAACGATTTATCTTGTTTTCATTTGTTTATACTACTTACTTATATATATGTCACCATAAAAATCGTTGCAAATTAGCTTAATTTACTGACTAAACCCGATCGTCTGCTCTCAGTTCATTGTTTTCTTCATGCGATTTCTTGCTGTTTTTGGCGCGAACTCATTTATTTGCTTTCTTAGCGCTGCGCCGTGATTAACCAATGAAGTGTGACTCAATTATGAACTTTTTCTTTTTATTTCGGCGTCTTCATTCCCAATTTGTGGTTTTGTAGGCGTTTTCGACGTCGGATACATCTGGTTCTCTGCAAATGTTTCTATCTCTTTTCTACTACAGTTACCGCGTAGGGGATTATGTTAATTAATCTCTGTTTGAATCCGATCCGCTGCAAAGTGATGTCATTTTTTTTCATTGTTTTGTCGTCTGCTTCTTCTAATCAATTTTGTGTTATTTTATTGTTTTCGTTGTTTTGTTTTGATCACATTCGTTCGCGTATTTTTTTCACAACGCTTAGCTTTTTTTGTTTTTATTTGGAAGCTTTCGTGAATGAAAAAGTTTTGTTTGTTTACCTTTTTGCGGCATGCGCGAACATTGTAAGAGAGCATAACAAAAGAGTATAAGCTGTATAAAATAAGAGCACGCAACGCAAAGAATGTTTCTACTGAAACTTTTCGGTTAAAATGTAGTTTTGCAATTTAAAAAACATTAAATATTTTAAATTTTTAAAAATTTTATTTTAAGTTTATGAATAAAACTAGGTTTCACCCGCGACTTCGACCGCGGATCTTCCGATAAAAAGTAGCATATCTAATTACTTTTTCTATTTTGCCTCATTTGTGAAACTATACGGGGGTGGTGTACCGCCCCTCTAATTTTGACCAAACTTAACCCGTTTACTTCTCATGATCCTCTTAACATGTACACCAAATTAAAATGGATGCAAAGATATGGCAAATTTTGATTATCGCTTATATGGGGGGAGTGGCAACGCCCCCTCCGATTTTGTCAAAACGTACCCTATGTTCTTTTCCATCATCCCATCAATCTCTATACCAAAATTCAGACGAATTGGTTGAGCGGTTTAGCCGTAAGAGAGGAACATCCATACATACATACAGACAAACTTTCGCATTTATAATATTCGTAGGATATTAGTAGGATTAGTAGGAAGTAGGATATACAAAACATATATTTTTCTGTATATATTTTAATATATTTTATTTTAATATATTTATATATTATGTATTTTCATAATCTAACGAATATAGAACTATAACTTTGTAAACATTAAGATTAGTTTGTTTGCATAATCATTTTGAAAAAACAAAACTTGACGTTTTCAGTCGGAGATACCTGTTACTAGACCATCTACGCCAATTTAAAACCGCATTTAGTCGATGGTTCTTGCTAACAAACTGTTCGAATTCAGCCAATTTGTGTCAATGTCAATTGCCTATGGGTTTTGTGCAAATGTATGTAACAGAAAGAAATAATGGTCGGAGACCCCCCAAAGTTACCTCCATTATGGTCAGGAGTGATAGAGGAGACGATAGACATGTCCGTCTGTCCGTCCTTCCGTTGGTATGAACGAAAGGATCTCGGAAACGGTAATATATAAAGACTCCGTGTTTTTTGCATACGATTAGGACTGCTCCGGAATTTTACAAATTTATTTTAAAAATTTGCCCCTCCCCCATTCCCCATAAAATCATCTCCAAGGCTAAAAATTTCTTCGGTATACCGGTATAGAGATAACGTCCCTCTAAGCCAAAATCCAAAAAGTTGATCAAAATCGGATAATAAATGACGATTTTATAAGCAATTGAATTTGAACGACCCCCCCTATTCACTTCATACATAAAAAAATGTTTTATAAGGCACTTATTCGTGCAGTAGGAAGTGATCATAAGCATGGACCTGAACTGGTAAAAGGCGTTTTACAGTCGGTTACGCCCGACTTTAATTTTCTTACTTGTTAATGACTGCTTTCTTGAAATAAAAATTTTATTAATTTTTGGAAATGTTCAAAATTTTTTAAGTGAAACTTCTTTACGGTGGCTAAATTTGTACGTGTTGTGATTAAAATAGGGGAATCGTGCGAGAGGAGAAGCGTTTAGAGAAAGTATAGATTGGAAGAGAAGGGAACATGCTCTCGTAGCTTAACCTAATATCTTTTAAAGAAATGAGAGAACACGCGTTTGTGAATTGTACATTTTAAACTTCAATAGTGTGCAAAGTGAAACTGATTTGAAGAGGGGAAAAGCATTGGCTTGTGAGTCTAAATAATAAAGAATGAGTGCTTATGCATGTGTAAGAGAGAGTGATGCTATTGTTGTTGTTGCGGCTTTTTTGGTTTTGTGAATGGTAAAATAACAATGGTGAAATAATATCAATTCATGAAAATCTACTCTCTTGTAACCGATGAAAGCTTTAAATCGCGAGAGAGGTGAGAGCGAAAGGTATATAGTAAATAGATAATTTGCTGTACCGTTCTTTTGTTTCTTTTGTGCTACTGAATGTAAATGTAGGTACTTGTCAACTGTAGCTAAAAATCAAGAATAAAATTTTACACTCTTTTATATACATTTCAAGTTTTTAGTAATCGAAAGTGCTTAGGATCCTTAGAAACCATTTACTAGTGATAGCAATTTATTCATTTTGACGAACGATAGAAGAATGAATTGAACAAATTTTGCTGCCCAGGTTTCGCGGTCGATATTGATCTTGGTTTAGTTGGATTCTTGGCATAAAACAACGACTCTACCTTCAATGCATCAATTGTTGAGCAGCTGTGCGGTATGTGATACCATCTTGCTAAACCTAAATATCTAAAATAGTCTTCCATCATGATACGACAGCGAACTCCTTTGACCGTTACATTATTATCATTATCTTCTGACATAAAATCCACAACAAACGGTCACTTTTCGTTGATGCAATGGAGCCTATTGAAGGATAAGCCAAGAATGAGCTTCATCGTGGAATATAATTTTGCGATGAAATTTAGGATTTTCTACAAACTTGTAAGGATGTAGGTTAAGTTCTTTATGTCAAATTCACCACAATATGTTTTTAGAGATTTTTATTATTATATTAGACGATTATTATGACCACAAATTGAAGTAAGCGCTCTTAACTTGCGCCCACCGTCTCAGAATTTCGGTTGTAAATTTTCGCTCCGTGAACGTTTTTTCTGGTTCTTCCTTTTATTTCGTAACATTATTATTTTTCAATGAAGTTCTAAATTACGTGAAGCAATTCAGTATTTTTCGTACTGAAAACATGCATAAAAATTCCACAATTAAGGAATTATAATGTGAAATGTCCCATTTCAATAACAATGAGATATGGTTATCGAATTTACTGCAAATGGGTTTTTTACCCGTGCGATTTTTGCTTGGTTACACTTTACGGGTATATGTATCTCCAAAACGCCTGAACCGATTTTGAACGAATTGTCAAGTAAAGGACTTTTCAGACAGACATTTTGTAGTAGGTGTAAAAAGTTTGATTGATTTCCATTTTAATAAAAAATTAGGCATTTGTTTTTCCTATTTTTCTGGCATTATGCGGATACCGGTTAGAAGAGTGCTTCATCGGACCAACAGTATATGTTGAATGCGAGGAATGATATAAAAGTTCCAAATTGAGTATTTCCATATATTTGCACAATATGTGGACGAACATGTACCCGAATAATTCTGTCGTGTGTGAAGTAGTATTGAACATGCTTTTCTTTAAATGTTTCAGTTCATCTCATCACTTATGTTCGAAAAACAGTAAACAGTTTGGGATAACATAGATTCATTTCATTAGATTCATTTTTCATCACCAGTGTCTCTTCGGTGATAATGGCCAGCAGCACTTCACATTTAAAAAATCGACGTTAAATATTTCTCGGTGTCAGTTCGTCCTGAACACAATTTCGTTGCTTTTCAATAAAATTCAAAGACTTTCAATGATGTCAATAATGCTTCCAATTTCACGTCTTCAGACTCTTTTGGCCCTCCGCCACGTCTTAAGCTATTGAAACCACTCATAACATTTTCTCTAACTTAAGACACCATATCAACATATCTCGTAATATGCTACTACAAGAAATCCATAGGCCTATCAGCAGATTTCTTGATATTGAAGCAGTAAAGGAACAGCAGCACCATCGTCCAACGACTCACACTGCTACAGCTAGCTACCATATAACATGTATTTGCACTCTTAATATATAGCGAATAAATATTATTCTTATATGCAATTGTTTTACGCTTAATTTGCAACGAACTAACATTGCCTAGCCATATTTATGGAATAGATTGAACTTCAGAAGTACATTCAATCAAGAGCCATTCATTATCCGCTGGGGTTTTAGTAAGGCTTATATAGAGCTTATATTTGTATTGTTGAAATGGATATATCCCCGAACACTCAAAATTTTTTTTTTTTGGATTTTAAGTTATTAGCTCGGCAAATATAAAAATTTTACTCTTAATATACAGAAAACTTTAAAACGGTCAGTGAACGCTCCCTGTATGGTGGACGCCTATGTATACAAAGGTCCTTACAAGATGCCAATGTGCAAATCTATATAATATTGACTATAACAGAAAAGTTTTTAGGACTTAAACTGACAAATGGACCCTGGATTGATATCGTCAAAGGTGGGTATCACAGAATAAGTTGGACCATTTGAAAGAATAGCAGCTTCAGAGACTTTATATAAGGATTAGATAAAAACTGTATACCCTGGCTCGCGTCCATTTGGCTTTTACATACAGTTGAAGAAATTTAATGCTATGGTTGCAGAGTATAAACGAAACAATGCACTTATGATAGTTTTTTAAAAACTGTACAAAATATTTTGATAAAATCTTTTAACTATTTTTTATTGCAATAAGAGAGTACAAAACTTTACTTGAACGCACTCTCTTACCTTCGTTGCTCTCGGCTAACATTCGTTGCTCTTGTGTTATCCTTATCACTAGCGAACTACATCGTTTTCCTTGCGAGTTCGGCTGTGCCATTAAAACCAAGCGCTACGACTGAATTGCGTCAGTTCGTTTGGAACCGTCGCGCTGTGAGGATGTCCAAAGGCGCCTCGACCCGACTAGCACCTCCAAGCGTTTGACTAACATCCTGCCAAACAGTATTTTGTTTTCTGCTGCTGTCTGTCGGCTGTTTTCCGCGCGCAACGCCATCAAGTAACAAAAACGTAACGCAAACAAATCGCAAACCGCGCGCATTCGAATATTTTGATGTGAAGCAGATAAATTTCATAAAAAGTGCAAAGTAAACTTAAAAATTCGAAAGAACCAACAACGAAAAGTAGACGGCGAGTGAAAATCAAACGAAATTGAAAATCAAAACAAACAAATGCGAGCACGTGCGTCCGTCCGCGCTGGAGTTACGCCGCTGCAGATACATTTGCAACTTTTTGCCCTTTCACCAAGCCGAGCCAGTGCGCGAATGTCACCAGAAATATATTAACATATTAAATGGGACTCGTCTATGTCGGCAGCGCCGCATAGATTGCAGACATTGACGAAAGGATACTTGAGCAAATGCATGAACAAACATAACTGTGCCTGTGTCCTGTGCGTTGTGTTTGTGTTTATCTTTGTGCTTGTGATATGTCTGCCGAGATTTTGGCATCTGTAGTAAAAAACTGAATTGAATTTTGAAGTCAATCTGCTTTCGATGCTTATGTGAAACTTTGTGTGCAGACATTCCTTCGCCCCATTTCGTCCTCGCCTCCACCCACGCTTTGCTTGGCTTTTGTCTTCCGTGTGCACTTCGACATTCTTCGACCCTGTTTTTCTACATCCTTTGAAGTGTTAACCGCCGTAACCACGGTAAACGCGTTAAAATTTTACTTCATAACAGATCAAAGCAATTTCGTATTTCTTAAAAATGATTTTTTTGAAAACTTCCCAAAGTGTTCGCGTCATAAAAAAAAAATATAGCAAATATTTTGTTAATATTCTTTGGAACGTGATCGAATGAATACAAACGTAATGTAAGTGATATATAATACACCTATTAGTGATACGTGCCAAAAATTTATATGACATTTAATATTTCAGTTATTTATGGAAAAAAAAAATAGATGTAGTCTAGTAGCTATGGAAGCTGTAACAGATCCTAAATGATTTGTTGTAACTGTAGCGTTTTTTGTTTACAGTTTAAATCATAGCAACTTAACTTCCTACTGAAAGTCCAACAGTCTCACAAAAAAGTATGATCTCCGTCGGAGCTGAGTAGTCATGTTATATGAACTTTGGGTTGCTGAATTTCAGCCAAGCTGAACATTTTCAATGCAACAAAGTAAATTGGAAAGTATATTTATCTGTCAGGAATACCATCTAGTGGTCATTAAACGTCCATTTTAATAGTATTTTGCTGCTGGTTAGTCGCCTTAATAACTTCCACATCAGTGTATCAAAGATTGAAAAAAGAGAATGCATTGCATACGTACATGTATAGAATGATTCAACTACTCGAGCTGGTTTTTGATTTAAAATGTTGCAAACATTGTGACTATATTATACGTACTATTTACAGTCTGTATGAAATGTTTGTAACAAAACATTTTAACATTAAGATTAGTTTCATAATTCTTACCCAGGAATTTAAAGAATTGGTTTCAGCTTTTCAGAGTCGGATATCCGTTTATCAATATTTGATAAATAAATCCATTTTATTCCAATTTATAAAATCGTAGAATGCTCCACAAGGTTTCTTTATACTTACATATAAGTATTTTATTTTTTTTTTGTCATTTATTTTATATTTGGCGCTGTAAAAGGTCTTTTTTGAAGGTCATATTTCTTTGCCATTGCATGTATCTCTCTCTCTGTTAGGTTTAAGTCATCAAATTCTTCTCTTTGTATATCCTTCACTCACTTTCTGGCTGTCCGACAATAACAATTTTATAAACCATATAATTAATTTTTCTATCTTAACATTAACTAAGCTCCCACCGAAGACATCCTTTCTTATTAAGACATCAAGTATAACAGAGTCAACATCTTTAGTACCTTAATTTTGCGTATTACCAGTGAATTAGTATTGTCGTTTTATAAAATTTCTCCAGTTTTTTCTCAAAATACTTTTTTCTCAAAATAAAATTGTGTAACTCGCATTTTTAGAGGAGATAAAAAAAGTTTGTAAAATTTGAAAAAAAAAGTTTGTAAAATTTGAAAAAAACTAACCTTCAAAAGAATCTTAAAATCAATTCCTTTTAAAAACTATCAACAATTTTCAATCTGAGGAGATTTTATTTAATTTTATGGTTTTTTGTGTTGTTTTGTGTGTTACGTGTTTTCAATTTATTTTTTTTGCAAGAAAATTGAGTTAGGGTTTTTACAACGAATTAAAAAGTTGACATAAAATGAAAGTTATTCAAATTAAATTCAAAAAGAATGAAAGAATAAGATAAATAAAATTTTAACGAAAATATGTATGTTCAGAAAGGAATGTTGTCATAAAAGTGGTGACAATCAGAAAGATAAAGTGATCCCACTTCTTTTTACAAATTGCTATTTTTTCTCTATGCAGAGAACTGGGGCTTCATATCAGTTTTAGACCTCTGCGGTATGACTGAATAATGTTCTTTTATATTCTTCTTTTATATACGCTTGTTGAGCTTCTCCCGCCGATGCTTCTCCCGCCGGTGCTTCTCCCTAAGATTAAAGTTTAATTTTTCGTTTAGTTTTATGAAGTCTCTTATGTTGAAACAAATTTTTTAACCCGGCCGAATCAATGTATATCGCTTAGGAATACTTTCAAATGCCAAAAAGTCATTCATTGTTCAAGTGGTGAGCACGTAGAGGTGATGAAGATTTTGGAGGCCACAATCCCTGATGAATTGCACAAATTGAGATGGCAATTGATTTTGCATATATCTGATTTTTCTCTCAATAAGAGAGTGCATTGCATCGCATTCCATTTGAGTATGTCCACTTATTAAAAACTTTTGCTCAAGCGTAATCCGAGCCAATTATTATATGATGTATTTCTGGATTTATGATTTATCTTCTCGCATTTATTCTATTCCTTCACTATGTTTTAAAAATTTTAACTGGATTCGTCATTATTTTTATGAGGTACGCTAAGATTGCATTCATCATTTTTGGGTTTGACTTCTACAGTCTGTCTGCAAAGACCGGGTATGATGCTTCATTTTTCCATTTTCTTTGACGTCTTCGGATTCACATTCTTCGCGTAAAGCTTATAGATATCGTGATATAATGAAAAGTTCGGTTCGAAGTACAGTTTCTTAGTATTTGTTTCTACAATAATGAGATTCCCTTTTCGGCAACTTCGCAAACCATTTGATTGGATGTGCAGGATTAAGTTCATTTTGGGGCTGAGTTGCATTCCATGTTCTCCGTTCTTGCTGATCCAATTTTAAAACATTTTTTCTTTTATTCCAAAGGCCTAGAGAAACATTTTTCGGTACACTTGCAGTCTGCCAGTGTTATGTCATAAAAAATATTTAATTGACTGAGCACTCCGTGAGTTTTCCGAATAACTTTATTTATTAATGGGGTATACGAGGCCAATAACATATAATTTCAGAAAGAACTTGCAAAAGCTTTGAAAGTTGATCAAGCAACCATTTCCAGACGTATAAGAGCATTCAAAAGCTTGGAAATTAGGTGTCGTATGAATTGATGTCCACGGCAAAGCCGAATATCAATGGCGCCAAAGCAATGCTCTGTATTTGGTGGGATCACAAGGGCGTGTTGTATTACGAGCTATTAAAATCGTGTCTGACGATTAAACCGGACAACTACTGAACACAATTGATAAGTTTGCAGAGACCGATCACGAAACTGCCTTAAAGATGGATAAACGTCGTATCTTCCGATGAACAATATTTTGAACATTAAATGAATAATCATTTTTTCAAAACAAAGCCTTAATTTTCGAAAAAAAAAACCGCACGAATTAATGCATATTACCAATACAATTATGCGGTTTAATTTGTTGTAGCCTATTATGAATGAAGTAACAAAGAGTGCTGATTCTTGGGGGAGAAAACATTTCTACTTTGGACTATGATTTTTCTATTGATGCAAAAATGTGTAATGTAGTTTAGCATCTTTGATTGAAGTTTCCATCTGTATAGCTTGTCAATGACTGTATGGATGCCGACTTTATCAAAACATTTTGCGAAGTGAAGGGTTATATGGTTTTTGCTTGTTTAAAGAAATTGATCTGTAATAATTTTTTGATGTCTTGTTTGTGTTCGGCATTGTTACATTGAAACTGCTGTGTGGTAACATTTTAAAGAGTTTGAAAGAGTTATAAGGTCTGTTATACCTCTTTACCACAAGCCCTCCAGGGTAGCATATAAAATTACTTCCATTAATGATTTAAGTTTGCCGCATATCTGCATAAGATTAAGATTTAATTCTAAATTCTAATTCGCATATTTGCTATAGCTGTGAAGGGTATAATAGCAAAAGATAATAAAGAATTTTTGATTTCATTGAGCCACAAACTGTTTTCTATATCTTTATTACTCTATTCACACATAAACTGAAATAAATTTAAATAAATTCAATGATTCCCACATTAATTTGATTCATCGTGTTTGAAATGTGAAAATATATTATTTTAATTGAAATGTCGCATGTACAGATTTTAATTGAATGTTTTAATTAGTGCAAATCAATTGGTTGAATACAACATTAAAACACAAAAGTCACTTTTGCAACCAAAAATAAAAATTAATTTGCCAAATTTATGAAAACTTAATAAACAAAATTAAATTCTCGCTTACAAATAATAATTCGGAAATAAAAGCGATTTTTGTTTGATAAATGTACGCATAGGTTAAAAGGGATAGAAGGAGCCAGACCTCATTAGTAAATATATTATTGACCAACATCAAAAGTTAATTCGGCGGTTTGTATGTACAGCGAGGACTTGGATACTATAAGAGATAGATTCTTCAAATAACTAATATTCAATGAGCGTGCCAACTAATATCTAAGGGGTAGTACCCATAAAAATCGATCTCTTCCTTCTGAGTTTTTGTATAAAAAAAATTTTGGGTTTTCTTATTATTTGAGCTCAAATCGCAATATTTGGTGTATCCAACTTCAACTCGTATAAAATATTCCATTTAATAAAGTATTCCATCTCGGACTATATAAAATGGGTAGCCATTAAAAAAATCTTACCCATCTTTCTCCGATTTAGTATGGAAAACATTTTGGTGTGGTTAAATACCTGTTTTTTGTACCATTTACACAGTGTAAAATGGTATATCAGTTTATCAAAAAGCTTGTTACGCATTAAAGAAATCAAATTTTTGGGAAACATTGTTCTTATGAAGCTCTACGTCAAAAGTTTATAGAACAATCAGACTGCTAATAAAATGAAAAATTTACTATTTTATTTTTTTTTTACCCATATTCTAAATTTCATACAATAGGCCATTGTTTATTTTACTACCACTGCTGAAAAAGTTTCACTCAAAAAAAAAAAATGAAATAAAAATAAATAAAACATTATCAAAAGCTCTTACTTTCTCTCTATAAATGTAACATTAAATATAAGCTGGAGGCTTAAGGTAAAGCGCTTAAAGAGGACTTATCTGGCATCAAATTTGATATGAGAAAGTTAAGAGTGTCTATTAGCAAAGGCTCTAGTAGTTGCAACTGATTAAATTTTAGTTTCATTACAGTGAATTGAACTAAGCACAAGAAAATCGATTTAATTTGGATTTGTTTCTATTTCAGCAACTTACGCACCACCCTCTCCTCTCCGTTCAGATTCCTCTCCCAGTCCTTCCGACTCCACTCATCACATCTTTCCTCAAACACTATCCTCCTTCTATTGCGTATACCACACATTATCATATGCATCGCTCTATAGCCTTATACAAACTAATGCCTAAAAGTATGCAAAGTTTTAATATAGTACAAAAGCGATTTCCGTTTCCGTTGTATTACCGGAACCATGTCAATTTGTTGCCGCTAAGAAGGGTTCACTTCGAAAAGATATTTTCAAAATGGGATCAAACCAAATATTAGAAAACTGCAAACAAATATTGGTTTTTAAAGCGAATTGTTTTTTATTGAGTGGGATATTGCGTCTTCGTTGTGAATATACCATGGGGATATTTGATTCAGTTGTTTGAACGAATTCAAGATTGCTTTTGTTTCCAGAGTTCGGAGCCGTTTGTCCAAATTTACTTTATTATTCACAGTTTGTATTCAATGCACAAGGAAGTGCGGGAACTGATGAGCCAACACATATGGATGGTTTTTAGTACAATTGAAATTTATGAAAGCTTCAAAATATTTTCGCTGGACTCTAGAACAGTTAGGTCCGACTATAATTTTCTTACTTGTAGTTCTTTTTATTATTATATATTCGGTGAGTCTGATTTTATCGGAGACTTAATTGACTTTTATACTTTCCATAGAGAGGCTTTTGCACCAGTTGGAGAGACATGTTTTACTATATATTGTCTTTAGAATAGATTTTTTTCCAATTTATAGTATAACCTTTATCTAAATTGTGTTTATGATGCGTTTGTGTTTTGATGCGTTGCTTAGACTCGCCTTGCGTCGTTTTTTCGAGACCAGACGCTTTATTTCGCTGTCAGTAATGGGAACAGTTTTATACATATCAGATGGAGTTCATTTATTAGAGGCGACCACAGTAACGAGGTGATGATATCTAATGATGCTTTAATATCACTTTCCTAGCTCGAAACATCAATATTTTCTTCTTTTCGATTTGATCCAATTTGTGAGGAGTTTGTTTTCGTTTGAATTATATTTCAAAGATTATTTCGAGTAATTAAAAATCGTTTAACTCCGCACAGTATTAACCTACAATTTATTATATATTGCCGTTTTATAAATGTTAGATTTAAATACCCGCATATAGGTTGTTAGGTTTAACTTCCTTACTCTACAATTTTAAACTTCGTGTCCGCACACTACTCTACGTTTGTATTAAACTTCAAGTATCTCAAAACATTTTTATTAGATTGCTTTTTACTGTCGTACTTACGGCAACTATCTCCTCGCGCACCTCACAGTAAATAGCTCGAGAGCCACATAAGTTATAGCAAATAGCTGCGCTCTACATTTTTATTTTAAATCTTATAAATATTATTTTTTAAATTTAAAATTCAGAGCATAACTCATACGCTGTACGGCACAGTTGCTTTTTAGTTTTATATTATTATTGATTTTTTACGTAATATTTTTTTGGTCAAATTAGTTGATTTTCAGCATAGACCTAATCGAATAGTTTGCTTTAAAGTCACTTTTGCTTTTAGGTCAATCTATTAAACTTGTTTCATATGTTTGTATAACGAAGAAGGGAGCTCAGTTTTGTTTGGGTGGCTTTAAGTGGGTGAATCTACGATTTGTATCTTCACATTCCATGCCACTGTTCCGCATTTGTTGCGGTTCTCCTTAGTTTACCAACATTTGTGACGTTGGCTTTTACTCTGTTTTTATTTTTTATCCTGCTCGATGTTTTATTATATTAATTTTAAAGTGTTTTCGTTTTCGTTTTTTTATTTTTTTGTATTATTTATTTTTACTTGCATCTATCGAATAAAATGTTAGCATTTGTACTCAATTTTTTTTCTTTCCGTTTTTGTTTTCTGTCTTTTTACGAATTTCTTTTAACTTGCATTTATTTCAATTGGCCGATCTGGCTCGCTTCGTTTTGGGCGCCCCATCTGTTTTATGGATTTTCAATGTCATAGCCCGAAGTCATTAGTTTTTACAGCTGCTCGACATTCAAAGGAGCGAACTGCTTGCCTAGGTTTCACATTGCTATTTATTTGGCGTGATTTTTATTTTTACGTTGGTATTTTTTCTTTTAATCTTAAAATTTGTTCGCTCCTTTTATTGCTTATGGCTGGAAGGACAGCAGCGAGGATTATTTATTTGGGGCACGCGAACAGATTTGATTAAAGCAATTATATATCTTCCTTTATTTTTATTTTTTTTTTTGTTTTTTTTTTTTGTAAATAGGATTATTTACTTTTAAAATGCCAAAGAAATA
>JAWNNP010002885.1:0-223634 GCA_035044805.1 Leucophenga maculata | reverse complement strand
TACTTGTAGTTCCCCACAACTGAATGCCATATGTCCATATAGGTTTTAATATCGATTTATACAGAAGTAATTTGTTTTTCAAGCTGAGCTTCGATTTCGGACTAATCAACCAATAAATCCTTTTAATTTTTTCTTTGTGCTGTTGCGCCTTAGCTTTAATATGCGATTTATATGTCAGTCGACGGTCCAAATGCATTCCAAGATAGTTAACACAATTCGTAATTGGTATAAGCGAATGGTTAATTGATACGCTAGGACAATCTTGTCTCCTAGTTGTAAAAGTTATGTGAGAAGATTTGTTTGGATTTACCTTAATATTCCATTTATTTAGCCCATCTTGCGTCCGATCTAATTGATCTTGGAGGATGTTCGAAGCATCAACAGCATTGTCTGCTGTAGCTAGGATAGCAGTGTCGTCAGCATAAGTTGCCACAGTAACATTGTCATTTACGGGCATATCTGCAGTATAGATGGTATAAAGCACTGGACCTAACACACTTCCTTGGGGTATACCAGCTTTAATTGGATATATATCTGAAAGTGAATCCTTAACCTTCACGTAAAAATTCCTTTGTGTAAGATACGATTTAAGCATCAAATAAAATGGTGTTGGTAGAGCCTTTTTAAGTTTATATAACAGTCCCTTGTGCCAAACTCTATCAAAAGCCTGCTGAATATCCAAAAACACAGCTGAACAATATTGCTTTCTTTCTAGCACGTTTGTTATAACTTCAACAACTCGGTGACATTGTTCAATGGTGCCATGACCTTTCCTAAAGCCAAATGAATTTCCGGAATGATATTGCGTTCATTAAGCACTGGCAACAATCTGCGCAGAAATATTTTCTCAAATATTTTGGAGACTATTGCTAAGAGGCTTATAGGACGATAAGAAGTGATATTTGTTTTCCGGTTTATTTGGTTTCGGAATTAATATAATCATCTGCACATTTCTACTGTGTTGGGAAGTGATTGAGCCAGCTAACATCTGAATTATAAATACAAGTTAAGAAATATAATTGATTTCTACTTAGTGCTTTGATGGCAGCTGCACTAATGTTGTCATACACAGGTTAGATGCATTTGACAGCGTCTATGTAAGAGCTTTGCAATATTTCTCTTTTATTCTGCATTGAAGTAAAGTCAAATGGTTCAAAAGTTGTCTATAGGTGATTTCCGAAGGCCTTAGCTTTACTATCATTACTTCTGCACCACACACTATTAATGTCTTTAATGGGAACATTTCTCTTTACAGGACGTTTGATATAACGAGTTGCCTTCCATAGATTGTGCTCATCATATTTTTGAGGATCCAGGTTTTCTAAATATTTTGCAATGGCTTCATTTTTTAGTTCGTAAAGTTTGGTCTTCAATTCCTTTACTGCTCTGTTGAAATTTCTCTTGTCTGCTGGATATCTGGTGCGTTGCCAGATTTTTCTAAGTTTCCGCTTTCTTGAAATAAGTTGCCGCAATTCAACAGGAACATTATGAGTAATTTGTGTTCGAAAGCTCGGTTCACTGTGTTTGATTGTAGTTGATAAGTAAGCTGCTTCGTGAATTATGTGGTTAAACGATTCAACAGTTTCTTCAATTTCCTTGCTTGAGTTAGTACAATTTGTGAGGTTATTGTGAAGGTCTAACCAAAGTTGAAAAGATTTAATATCCGTAGTTTTTGTAATAATATGCAGGTTTTTTGCGTATGTATGCACTTAAATTTATCAGTATTGCTTTATGGTCTGAATTTAGTTCATCACACGTGGCTACATCCAGAATATTTGAAGGAAACCCTTTGTGTATGCAAAAATCTAAGAGATTAGGAAGTTTCTGGGAATCAGTGGGCTAGTATGTTAGACTGCCTGTAGATATGGTGTTGAGCTGATACTCTGTTATGCATTTATACAGCTCTCGAGCCCCACCAAGAATGTTTTGCATTGAAATCTCCTCCAGCTAAAAACTGTTGGCCAAGTTTGTCAAAAAAGTTTTTAAAGTCTTCTTTGAGTAATCTGTTGAGTGGATTTTAAATGCATTGATAACATATACAAGGCTCATTTAAATCGATGAAGTTGGTTTCCAGAGAAATGAGTTTTTCTTTTTTCCTTTTGCCCTCCATAACTCACCCAAAAATGCAAATAATGAGCTCATACACGCACAGTACCTGCAGCATAAATCTTTAATATCTATTTCTACCATCTACCTTTCCCAAAAATAGATGCGCTTTAATAATATAAACTATTTTTAAATTTCAACAAAAGTTTAATTTTGAAATTAAAACTACACACGTAGTTGCATTATTTCCTTTTTATGCCGATCAACCTTGAATAAATAAACTAATTGAAAAAAAGGTCCTTGTTTATTTGCATTCATTGTTTTCCCACGAATCACTGCATGCAAAATTGCCAGCAAATTCATTATATAAACAAAATGTTTTCAAATTTATTTCAGTTCAATGCATTTTTATTTTGACACACGTAAAATAAATACATTTTTTTTTTTTATTTCATTTGAAACTTTATTTATTTTGCCTATTAGATGCAAACATTTAAAGTATTATTCGTATTAAGCTCGACTGAGTGAATTTAATTTTAATTTACATTTTATGCTCTACACACAGAGTGCGAATAGTTTAATAATTTAGTCGCAGTGCCTTAAAAAAGACACCAGATACTCTACGAAGTATATGGGTTTTTTTTTTTAAATTAAACGACATTCTTTTAGAGTGAAAGAGTTAGCCAAATCTAACACTTTTAAGCCATGCTGCCGGATTTCTTTTATAAATCATTTATTAAAGCAGAATTATTCAAACTTATTTTTAATTTAATATGGCATCTGAGCTTGCTATTTGGTGCATTGAAAATATGTTTTTGTCAAGAACTGATTGCTAGAAGGACGTTGTTGGAAACATTTTAGTAGTTTTTTTTGGTAGCTAACATGGCTACATGACTAAATGTAATAAAGAGTTTTGCAACCTTTGCTTGAAAATGATGCTCCGGCATTAGACCAAATTGTGTTCTATCAAGTGCAGCATCTATAAAGAAGATTCTATGGAAAAGATTCTTAAAAATGTACGACCAAGCGAAATTGATTAAGAAAAAAATTTAAATATTTTTTTTTAAGTGAAATTCTTTTAAATTCTTGCGATATAAAACTTTATGAAACGAAATGCGTCACGATAAAGACAGAAACGCATAAATTTATAGGATTAAGTCGGCTAGAGAATGAGATGGAATACATACCACATTATTTTATATTCTCGGTCTCCTCTCTGTGCGTAAATCTTACATTTATCCTAATACCTCTGATCCTCCATATTCATCTCAATCTCTCGTAGACTACTTTTCCTAAGTTTCACTTCTGCCATATGTGAATGGCACACATCAATTTTTTTTTTTTAATTTAGAGGTGTTTTACCTAAGCCGACAACCCGTCATTTTCTAGGTTTTTTTTCAAATTGGTTACTGATTTTGAAAAACTGCATTAAAATAGTTTTAGATCTTAATCTCGATCTCTTAAGGTTTTGCAAATGTATGCCACAGGCAGAAGGAGGCAAGATAGACCGGATGCAGTATACTGTACTTCACCTTCCCTTAAGGAGAGGACCCTTCTTCTCATTCTAAGTTTTTCAATGAACGAACTTTTATGGATTTCGTTTATTAAATAAAAATACAACATTTTGTATGTCTTACATTATATCCTTTAGTATTGAAACCAATTTACATTAATCGAAATTTACTTAAAAAAAATAAAAGGGAAGTTGCGACCACTCAGACCCAGTGGGGGAATTTTTGTTTGGTCGCCTGGTTGACCGACTCTGCCCCTACTACAGCTGTGCAGTGAGCCAAACGGGCGCAATTACAAAAATTACATTTAAGTTTGGAGAATTAAGAGTATATCATGCATGTACTGAGTTCAAATTAGCCTGCAACAAACTGTGTTGCGAGACATCAGAATATGATAAACATAATTTGACATCATCAGGATACATAAGTGTATGAACATGTTTAATTGGGAAGGTCACTAATAAAAATATTAAACGGAATAGGAACAAGATGACTCCCTGGGTAAAACCAGAAGACACTCGAATAAGTTTCAATTCAAGAACAAAGAGATGGTTGGAAACCTATAGTTTTCAATGTAAACAAAGCTGTTTGTGACACACACTATCAAAAGGATTCTGTCGTCTGTGTGTATGACAACAGTTTGTCATCCGGACTCAAATTCTAACAGGTTTGGTGCAAATGGATTTGCCTCTAACAGAACCATGTTGATAAGGATTGACAACAAATTTTAACGTCTGTTGCAATTGGTCCAAAATCATTTTATCGAACAGTTTTGGAGTAGCACTCAGCCTCTATAATTCCATATATTAGACTTGCTGCCTTTTTTATGAAATGCAACATTTTCTCCAAAGTTATGGATAACAGAAATATGGCTAATTCGATCCTCTAGTTTTATCTTTAAATTTCACTGTACATGCATAAGCTACAATGACTGGTGAGTGATCAGAGCTCAGGTCAAAATTCGCTTCAATTCGAAAATGGTTTTGATATAATTCAGAGTAAACAACAAAATCCAGTAGGTTATTTTTTTTCAGGGGTCTTTAGGCCAGTATGTTGGCTTACCGGAAGTTACAGTTGAGTTGTAAGTAATGCATTTGTAGCGCTCACTACCTTTTGGGTTCTTAAACCTTAACCTCCACCATGGATGCTTGGCGTTGTAATCCCTAGCAGCAAGAAAGTGATTACCTAGACATAGAAGCAGCACATTCAAGTTGTCCACTCTGACGCCATATCTTGTTGGTAATATTCGTAAGTTCTTGATAAATTCTTCAGCCTGTATAGCTAGCAGCTATTTCTTGTCTTTCGGACAGTCGGCGATTACATGGTTAAGTAAAAACTTAACACACTTAAATTTTTTATTGCAGAAGGCTTTCGTGTGAAAAAATTCTGGGCACATGAAATATTCCACTTCATCGCTACAGTGCAGTTTTCTTTGTCCTGTTCTAAGTCAATGACTAACATATGTAAGGGATGCTTCGTAATGCGGCGTCTTAAGTGCATAGATTATTCAACTCACATAATATGGGTACATGGCTAGGAAACCAAAGCCCAATCATCTTAATGGAAGTGGCCAGAAGGGTTAAGGCTGCAAACCAAGTTCGGCCAAATGTAAAGGCTTAGCTCACTGTTTTCTTCAATTACAATGGAGTGGTGCATCAAGAATTCTTGTCAGGAGTACGAATGGTGATTGAGATTTATTAACTGGAAGTGAACCGGCAGCAATACAAAAAAATCGACAGGATTTATGACTTTAGTAATAAGTCACACATCGTTCAAAATAACACCGTAGTCATGCCTAAACCACCCTATTCAACGGTTTTGGGCCGAATGACCTATATTTTTGATCTAATCTCAAAAATAAACTTTCTACTGGATTAGACCAAATTCCAAATAAAATTTAAAAAAAAAAATGCCTTCGGAAATGATTCTTGATATATTCTTGAATATATTCAGATGATGTCAAATTGAAAATCGTAGAAATCCAATTAAAGTAACTCATTCTTTAAATAACATTATCCTCGGCAGAGGGTATTGCTATAATGATTTGGGCAACCATTTGGAACCTAAACTTTTATATTATTATCACATTGAAGCAATGGTAAACAAATCAAAATCAATTCTTGGCTTTGTAATGCGTTGGTCTAATGAGTTTAATGACCCTCTTATACCACTAAACTCTTCTATACCTCACTTGTCCATCCCGTTTTGGAATTTGGTTCCTTATTATTGTATTCAGCAAGCCCGTATTGAATCAGTTCAAAAACAGTTTCTTCTTTTTGCTCGTCGCGGTCTTGATTGCGATTCACAAGTAGATCTTCCATCTTATAAGGACAGATTACAATTAATTCTTAAATCTTCCAACGCTTTCATTACTCAAATCAATGCTATTTGTGGTTCTTCTTCACAAAATTCTTTTTGGTGAAATGGATGCTCCTTACTTGCTTCAATCAATTTCATTTAATGTCGCCATTTTGTGCCAATAAAATTGCCTTTTTGTACGACTAATTCTACTCTAAATAACTCACTTCGAGCGCACTGTTCTGTCTACAATAAAATCTTCTTGCCACAAAACTAAGAAAGCAAGTTAAAAGGAAAAGAAAGCTACGAAAAATTTGGCAAACAACTCGCAGCCCAAGTGACAAAAGGAGCTTTAATAAGAGGGCCAAAGATTTAGACAGAAAAATATAGGAAATCAAAAACGTACCAACAGGAAACGACCTACGAAATCTTGATCCCTTTATAGCCGACATTGAATGCAACAAGATATTTGAAGCGACATACTAAAAGATCCACTGAGCAGCGTTGTAGAAGCATTTGCGCACCACTTACACTCACTGTTTCAAGCAAATTCAGAATGGTATGCAAAACTCTTTAGGCTCGCCCTGCCAGATAAGTTTGCCAACACATTACTCCGATTTCTCAGAAGTACAAGCTGAGATGAATATTTTAAACCTCAAAAAATCTACAGAATATTATGAAGTTGATGCATTCACTATTAAGAGCTTGCCTGAAAAATGTATCAGATTGCTTGCGTACATATTCAATGCTTAAACTAGACTACTTTCCGATTCAATGGAAATGCTCCGAAGTTATTATGCTGCCAAGAACAAAATAGCTCATCTCAAATGTACAATTTTAATGCTGTAGTACCACATCGAAGCGTGTAGAGCTCCAGTCTTATACACAATTTTCAAGGATGACACACTTGTCAGCACGAATGCTGGTGACACAGCCATCATTGCTACAAGCAAGAAGTACTTTGCAGCAAGCGATTCAAACATCAAATCAATCATGCAAAGATATAAGTCTTAAACACTACGGACTATAACAGATGCACTTTGGATTATGAGCCATTTTGATATTCACAAAGAACTGAATAGAACTTTTGTTAGAAATGAGATAAGAGATAAGTAGATGCTCTACTCTTTATTAATATTATAAATCAGTAGCTTTTGCATCACAAAATAACTGTCGATGCACAAATTTTCAGGAATTAGGAATTAGGACTGAGACTTATAGTCGTCTAGCCAGTGTATGCGTAAAATGCGGCAATCTGCACCAAACATTATGTTGTGGAATGAATAAAGATGAAATAAATATGAAAAAGTGCAACAACTGTGGTGGTAAACATATTTGAAATAACAGCGGATGTCCTGTCTTTAATGAAATTGAAAAAAAGTTATATTCTCAGAAATCAGTTAACGTGTGCAGTTTAAAGAAGCTCCATCTATCATCTTTAAAAGCCAACCAATTGCGACGAATAATGCTCGAAATCAGTCATGCGCCAGTGTGTTAGGACTTACTAAAAACTTAGCACATTGGGACAAAGATACTTAGTACTGGGGATCAAGACTTATAACTTCGAGAGGTAGGCAGTTACATAAATTACTTACTTAAAGAGACGATGTAGAAGGCAATGACAAAAACACAGATCTTCAGTCTCAAAAGCTAAAGCTAAAAGGTGCTGAAAAAACTTTAAAATCAGCTTTAAAGCACAAAGAGGACTGCGAACAAAGGATTTATGTTCAAAATCTTTCTGCTGTTGGTAAGAGAAATGAAATGTGAAAGGCTGTGAATGGGTTAAGAACACCAAATGACGGAGAGTTTCCAATAAGAAACAAATATGGCGATTGGTCTCGCACTGAAGAAGTAAAAGCTAATACTTTAAAGTTTTTTGATCAAACCCTGCTTCAAATGTATATCAACTCAAAGAACTCAACAGCATTTCGAAAATTACGGAACCAATTATTATATCCACTGCAGAAATTGATAACACAATAAAAAACAAAATTAAATCGAAAAAGTCTCCAAGCATTGATGAATATTACTTCTTAAATGATACAAGAACTTCCCCATGTGGCTATTGAATATTTAAGAGTAATATTTGATGGTTTGTTGCAAATAAGATATTTTCCAAATGACTGGAAAAAATCTCAATTATAAAGTTGATCCCGGGTAAAGATCGAACTTGCCTTTCAAGAGCATAATATAATTCCTTTACAATAATTTGGCTTTCGGGAAAAAAACACGGCACTGTCGAACAAGTTTACCGTATTACAAATGAAATTAGAAAAACTTTTGAAAAGAAAATGTTATGTTCAGCAATTTTTCTTGATATAACTCAGGCATTTGACAGAGTATGGCATAAAGGATTTATATACAAAATAAAGACACTTCTAGCACCTAATGTGCATCGCATACTCGAGTCATGCTTATCAAATAGAATGTTTGCTGTTAAATATAATACATAATTCCATCTCAAAAGAAAGTAGAATTTATGCTGGCGTACCTCAAGAAAGTGTATTAGACCAGCTGATTTGTCTGTAGATTCTAACATCAACATTTGTCGATGACACAGCCATACTAAGTTGTGATAAATGCCACATTAAAGCATCTGCAAACCTAGGAGCGTCCACTTAAGGCGAATGGAAGAATGGCTTGCAAACTGGCGCGGAAATGCAAACATTTTACGTTAACTCTTAACCATAACACTTGCTCCCCCAGTTAGCTTAAACAACGCGCACAATCTAAGATACTAAGAACAATAACTGGGACTTCTTGTTATGTAAGAAAGAAAATATACATAAGGACTTACAAGTTCCTTTTGTTAAAACTGAAATCGAATATTTTGAGTAAGCTTTTGAGGCATTCTTACTTGTATCCACTTGCAACGATTTCACGTATTATATTAATCGACATAAGACGCTCAGAACTTGATTTACTGTCAATGGCGAACGATGTGAAGAACGGGGCAGCAGCTTGTAGTAGTCAATTTTCTGAGCGCACAATATATTAAAATATTTAATATATTTGCTTTATTATATTATTATAGTGTGATAGCCTTTTTTGTTGTACATATTTTAGAATTTAAGATTTAAAAATTATTAGATTCATATTTCGAATAGATTCAATAAGTAAAAGTTAAACTTGAAAAAAATAAATATAAACATCCTTGTGTGCCTTAAAGTATGCACTTAATGTAGCCTGCTTTAATTGACAAACTTTATACAAAAGAAAAATATTTTATTAGAAATATTACATATTATTAGAAAACTTACCAGCAAACAATTTTCTCGATTTCGATAATATTTATTCGTATGTTTCTTGGCCTTTTAATGGAGTTTACAAACAGTTTTTCATTAAACTGCACAAAAGTTTGCTAGACGTCCACTGCTGATTGTTGTTGTCGATGTTTTTGGTGTTGTTGTTGTTGTTGTTTTTTTTTTATATAGTTTTTATCTATATTTATATTTTATACTAAGTATTATTAAAGCACAGTTTCGCTGCCAAGTAGTTTCTTATGCGTTTAAGAAATGTTAGTTTATAATATTTTATTTATTTTATAATTTGATAAGATTTAAATTAATTATTTATTTGAGCATTTGCTGTTATTTTGAATTACTTAGTTTTAATGCTTTCCGGCTGCGCATTGCTTAACTGTTGCTTTTATTATTAAATTTATATATATATATATATATATTATATATAGTTTAAATATGTATTTTAACTTTTCGAGATTTATTTTTTGATAAGCAAAACTTTAGAAAGTATCTTCTTTACATTTAAATTGGCTATTTATCTGCAAAAAAATGTTTTAAAAAATAAAAATTTTATTAAGCATTATTTTTTTTTTATTTACTTTAATTTTCACAAATTTTTTTTGTTCATTTGTGTGACGTATATAGGCTATAATACATACCTACACACTTAAAAAAAAAAATTCTTTTATTTTTTTTTTAAATTAATATAATTATTTGACATGCGTTTACTTATTTGCATTACTTTAAAAAAAAAAAACAATTTTTAACAGCATAAATATTCATTATTTTTTTATTTTTGTTTTTTTAATATTTCTTATCTAGGATTTCTGTTTTTTATGCTTTATTGGCGAAATCTTGAATTATTAACAAAATGGCGAAATATTGCATTTTTAATGTGCAGCCTGCATAGAAAGTTACTCGATGAGTGTCAAGTTATACGCACACACGTACGCTACAGACGCAGGCACGTACACACACATAAATCCAAACAAACACACACACATACACGCACACACACTGATGCACACCAGAACAAACAACAACAAAAACAAAACAAAAAAATTTACAGTTGAATATGAGCCTCCTGAGCTCGTTCGTGTGCACAGCGCGCGTCTGTTTCAAGTGGAAGAGCTTTAAACGAGCTGAGCTGAGTACGACTGTTGCGACTCTTCTGGCAGCATCCAAAATTTTTGACATATTTTGTACTCGTTCGTCGTCGTGTTCGTCGTCAATACTATCGGCGACGTCGACGTCGTCGTCGTCGTCGATGTCGCTGTCGTCCTCGGTAGAGTGCTTCGGTTTTTTACACACACACTTTTGCATAAAATTGCATACAGCAGCAAACATGCACACGAAATGCCTTCTTTTTGAAGTGCATCTCTTTCTTGCAACTATGCAACTGCCTCTCAGTTTCTCATTCTATAGTTTTGAACCAGGGATTTGGTTAAGTTCCGATTTTTACATTGCTCCGAGTCACTTTTAATAGGCATTAGACTACCCTGTATCCACAGGGTAATAGGGTTTATTATTAGGTTAGTGCAAGTCAGACCAGTAAATTAAACATATTTTAGCTACTAGCTCAACCCCGCTCGCTGCATTGTGTATTACTTCACCCGATCCTATTTTATCCAATTTCATTGCTGTACCTCAAATGCATGCAAAGATACGAACAATTTGTTAATTGCTTATATGGGGCATGGGGTATCGCCCCCTCCGATTTTAACCAAATCTATTCAATGTTCTTTTCCAATATCTCATCTATTTTTGTACCAAAATTCATACGAATTGGTTCAGCGGCTTAGTCGTGATGCGCGCACAAACAAACAAACCAAAATTTTTATACGATTTATTATATGAAAATCGAAAATTGCAGACCTTAAAGTTTGCATATTAAGAATATCCTATTTCTTCTTCAGATAACTTGTATTCAATGTAGATGCCAACAACACTGCCTATGCGTGGGTAGGCACTTACTAAACAAATCCTCCATTCTGAGTTTTTTTTTTCTAACTTTTGTTGTTCTAACTTAACTAGAAGCACCAAATTTGGTCTATCTAATGTGCATACTTATAAAATATTCTAATTAGGCCCACATCGGACTGCTAGAAGGTACAGCTGTCATACAAATTTGCCCAATCTTCCTGAAGTTTTGTATTATTTCAGCTAAAAACGCCAAATTCTGTGTATTTTGCGTTAATTCTTATAAAATATTCCATAAAGATCCAAATCGGACCAAGTCGATGCAAGTCGAAATGAACAAGTCGAACCAGAACTTGGAGACTATAAAAATTTGAGACTTCCTTTAGATAACTTGCACGCAATGTACGCTTTTTAGGGAGTAGTTTCCATAAAAACTTGCACTCCTTTCTGAAATTTTGAATGCAAATTGTTGTTTCTCTTCTTTTTTTTAGCTAAAAGTGCCAAATTCTATTAAAACATTCCATATAGGTTTATTTTGGATCACAAGAATGTATAGCGCCCATTTTGGACTATCTAATACTATCCCCAATTAACACCCTACACCAATCAAGTCAAGGGTTTGTGGGTTTGTATGTTTGTTTGTGCTTTAAAGATTCCAACACCATACAACCGATCACCATGAAACTTTGGGAAGTTATTGAGTACACTCCCGCGCAGAGTATAGGCATAGTAAAACTATCCTAAGGAGGGAGTGATGCCCCGCCAACATTTAATCCATCAACAACATTCTTCATATTCTCGCAACAATACATGGTAATGGGATCAAAGAAATTCATCCTGTAAAGTTTGGTCAAAATCAAAAGGGGCGACAGCTTCTTTATAAGCATCTTCTATACTCTCAACAGCTAATAAGTAACAAAGTCTAGCGGTGAATAAGCAAAAGACGAAGAACTGTTCAGTGACAATGGAGAATTGCAACTTCAATGCTGCAGAAAACTTCGGTAACTTTGGATCCGAAATGACCAGCAACAACAACGACAGCCTGGAGATCAGACGAAGAATCACGCTTATAAATAGAAGCTATTTTGGGCTGAGCACGCAAATCAGAAGTAAAGCCCTCTCTCGAACATTATGAAAATCGAGATCTATTAGACGCTGATACTCCCGATCCTACTGTATTTCGCAGAGGCATAGACCGTAGTTGAGTCAGATGAAATAACGTTGGAAGTTTTTGAGCGGAAGATTCTCCGCAGGATTTTTAGAGTCGGCGACGAGTATAGGTTCCGTATGAACCGCGAGCTGTATGAGCTATATGATGAGGTTGATATAGTCCAGTACATAAAATTCCAGCGGCTGCACTGGGCTAGTCACCTCATTGGGATGGATGAAAGAGCTCCAGCACGAATAGTTGACATGGTGGGTCCAACTTTTATTGGAGGACGCCGAAATAGAGGACGACCGGGCACGCTTTGGAATGACAATGTATGGAGAGATATCTCCGTACTTGGCATTCAAAACAACTGGCGCCAACGCTTACGGAAGTTGGCGTGCCTTCCTCAATGCGGTCATGACCGAAAGACGATTGAAGTAAGAATTCCTAGTCTTATATAGGTTGGAACAAAAAGTCGTTCGTATATCCGGCTTTATTTCAAATCTTTATAAAATTGAGAGATGGTAATCCGATGGTGCCTGGTCTGGACTATAAGGTTGATGCATAAGGACCTCCCTTGAGCCGCTTCGCCACTACCGTTTGCGCTTCACGATGTCGTAAGTGACCCACTTTTCATTGCCAGTCAACATTCGCTTCAGAAACGGTTCGATTTTATTTGCGATTCAGCAGTGATTCGCAGCTGGAAATTCGGTCCATGAGGTTTTTTTTATGTCAATTCGTGTGGTAACGAAAAATCAAGCTTCTTCAAATTCTTTTGAACGGTCATATGACTGATATTTATCTCCCGAGCGATAGTACGGCTGTAACCTTGGCGGTCTATTTCGACCACTTCCTTGATTCTATCGAATTTTTCGAAGACAGGTCTTCCGGAGCGTGGTGCATCTTTCACTTCCTCCATACCAGAACGGAACGGAACGGAACCACTGTTGTGGCATCACAAATTTTTTTGACCGCTTGCGATGCGTTTTTGCCTTTCAGATAGCAAAATGTAAAATATGGCGAATTTCTTCCTTAGAGACCTCCTCATTATATGCCATTTGTGTGGTAGGAAATAACAACTTAGAACTCTAAATCGTAACTTATTATCACCGAACGATTCACATAAATATTTATAGGTATTGTTCATCCATTTCTAGGGGTAACCTTCAAAAAAACATTTTATAAAAACATTAAATAACTATTTTCGTTGAGTTTGCTGTCACATTTAGTTAAAAATTGTACATATTTGAAACCATGTTCCATATTCTACCGTCTAAACAAGGCTTATATGGTTAAAACTACAAGATACTGGGTATCTCAAAATCAAAAAGACGCGACGGCAAAGTACTTCCTGTTAATGCAATCACATAGATATAGTAAAAATAATATTTAACTGGTTTTCCAATAGCAACATAAGAGCTTAGTATTTTAATATTAATTCTTCGTTAACCTTATTCAGGATCGGTGAATGTCAAATCGACAAGCAAGGTTAACATTATTAACAAGATGAATTTTACGAAAGAGCAACTATTGGAAGTGGTCGCCACTTAAGGAGAGCTCAGTCCAATTCTTAGTGATAACCGTTGTGTGGTTAAATTCGAGTCAACATATTCACTAGTGGATGTCACTGTGCCTGTGAGGAGTAGCAAAAAAGAACGCCTTAACGGAGCCTTAACTGCTTAAGTACAAAAAGTGCACAATCTGTCGATTCCACAACGTTCACAGGATATGTGAATCTCTAAAAGCACATTGCAGCGAATTTTTCATAAAACTTTTGCCTACACTTTACAATATCAAATTGATACACTACTGAAATCCTGAGTTTCATCAAAAATCATCTTCAGTAAATCTAAATGATATGTGGTGCCAACAAGATGGTGCCACTTACTACACAGCTGGTCAAATAATTGATCTTTTGAACTGGAAGTTCGTCGTTAACTTGAGAAATGGTCCTGTCGAATGAGCACCTCCATTTCTATGGACTTAGGTCCAAGTAAGTCAATGGCTTATGCAAACAAGCTTACCACATTAAATAATCTCAGGAACAATATCGAACACGAAATACCTAACGTATTTTCCGATATGTGTGGAAGAAAGGTGGAGAGCAATCGATTACTATAAGAAATTTCATCCTAATCGCTCAAATACTCAATATTTTAATTAAACACAAAATTCAAACCTCGGACATATCAAAAAGAAGGTACTCAAATATTAGATTAAAACGAATAAAATGAATATATTCCCTATACTGTACGAACATGACGCGTTCAATCTGTACGTTCGATTTTATACCATTTAATTTTTTTTTACAAATGGTCCGGTTTTTTTCTTCTTTTTTTGAAGTATAAGGAACATCTTAAGAGTGGTCCCATATAATTGTGGTCCAGACCTAATGATGGGATCGTCAATAACCCAAAATACCCGTACTGTCTTTGGACAAAATACTTTAAGTTTATTTTACTTTGTATGGCAAGCAGTCACAGTCGTTCTTCAAAATGCGCCTCAAAGTGGTTTCACTGACGTTTGTCTGCTGAGATAAATGTCAACACTCTTAGTTACAACTTCAACGTCTTCCTTATAGTAGCCAAGTGCTTCAGATAACCTGTACCTCCATTGAACCTTAAATATGTATGAGTGCTATATTTCTATCTAGACCCATGTAGAATATTATATTGGGACAACAGTAAGACGGAGCCATTTGTAGAAGTTCGCAGTGTGAGAAAAATTGATGGCTGCCATTCCCTTGGGAATGACAAACAAATATTCTAGTGCAAACGGCTCAAGCAGATCACAACGTCCGTTAAGCCACGTAACTCTTGGGTAGATAGCCTCTGAAAAGGTGTTCGGAGATCAGCTAACTGTGAGATGCCGATAAACACCACCCTCGAAAGATGCGTGACTGACATCACTGATTTGTGCGCATTGCCCAATGCTAAATATGAGGTTTATGAGCGTCTACCTAAGCGCTATCCCAAACACATGTTTGGCGATTTCAACGCCAAAATTGGGAGGAAAGGAGTCTTTAGCCCAACCGTCGGAAAATTTAGCCTTCACGACACTACCTCCACAATAGAGAGAGGCTAATCAATTTCGCCGCAGGTCGGATTTCAAGACCTCAACATCCACAACGTGGTCGCAACATTGATTTGGACCACATTTTAGTCTCAGCCAAGGTACGTACTAGGCTTAGCGTGGTACACGAAAGCTAGACGTCGCCAAGCTGCAATCAAATCATACCGCCGTAGCCTTCTTACACTCTCCCGACTGTTCCGTGAAACCTCACCGTCTTCTTTTTTTTTGACCATTTTCTTTGGCATAAATGTATTATCGATATTTTAATGTTAACCTATTAAGAATATATGATACTGTTATCTTACATTACCGCAAATGTTAACATAACAGTCCAGTCTAAAAATATCAACTGTTAATGTCAGCTGTTGCAAGCGAACACCACCTGAATGCATTGAGTTTAATTTTGCAGTGTATATGAATTGATAATTCTTCAACGAAAAAACGTTAAACAATAAAATTTTAAATTTTTTTATTTTTTTGGAAATATTTCTAACAATTTGTAAATTTAACAAGTGGTGTCCTCGTATAGTTTTCGGAAAGAAAGTTCAACTTTGAATAGAGTTGCAAAAAATGTTTAATATTTGGTAAGTCTGTGGTTATGTCCATGTTTTCCAAGTTTAGTCTGTAAATCGCTATTCGAATATGTTTGCAAAATATGCCGACATATACGTTTAATCCCACAAATCGTATTAATTTAGATAAATGGCACATTTTTATTTAACCATTTCCTTTAAATTCATTTCTCAATTTTAAACAAGAAAAGAAGTAAACAATGCAATAAATTATAAAAATTATACAATTCGAAAAGTTTGCTGCATTAAATATTTCTTTCCTTGCTGAAACATGTAAATGTTTTAGTTAAAACCTACACAATTCAACTACGCACACAAATAAAGTTTATACATAGTCAACTGTGATTAGCACACTTGCCTGTCGACAGACAAAAACTCACAGTGAACACACCTTCAAATGTGATTAATGACCCACACAACATTAAAGACATCGCCCTGTTGCCAATTAAAAATAAAAAAATAAAAAAAAAATTACCCTTCAAACTAAACAAAAAACATGGAAAACAAGAGAAAACGTTAAATTGAACAGAACCGAAGCTCTAAAACATTTCAACGCTCTTTAATAATTCATTTTCGAGCTTTAAGTAGTTCGTTAAACAAACAAAAAAAAGTTTTACCAACAAAAACCACACAGAAAGTGGCGGCTTTGTATGAGGCTAACTTTTGAAAGTTGGCAGAATTTAAAATGTGCGTCTAAAAGCAGGCACCATTAAGATATACGAAATGAAATACTCAACAAGAGTGAGAGAGAGAGACGGAAATAGAAAGAAAAATAAGATACTTATGCCTGACTTACACAGATTACGCAATTTCAAATATAGATTCGCTAAGCCTTTAATGGATTGCGTGCAAAGAAATATAGAAACAACTAAAACACCAATGGAAGAGGAATAACACTGCTACGGCAAGCTTCACTTAAACATGTAAGTGTTTGTTTAATACATATTGCGAAAATATATAATTTGTTTATTTTAGAAATTTTTACTCCGTGTAAGCCCAAATTGATAAACCTTCGCAGGAAATTCATTTACATATGCAATATGATCAGTATTTACCCCCAAGTAGCGAACTAATATATTCAAATATGGTGAATATATTTCATAGTTGGCTTAGACTTGCCGCAAAAAGTTTTTTACCAATTTATACAATTTGCAATATTTTATGTAAAAGCAAAACGGGATGAAAATTATATCAGTTGCATGAAACTTCTTGCGGCTTACAAAGGAATACACTTTGCACATTATTTACATCAGACGGACTGACAGTGTCTGCATGGTGCAAAAGCGACCCCACTTATCATGATATACTGACGATTGAATGATATTGGTATTCGTTAGTCTTTAGGTTTCGCACCAACCTTGCCCGATGCATATGCAGTGCTGTACCTACAGATCTGGTCTTTTTGTCGACAGTATACTACCAGTCGAAATATCGTCAATGGTCGCTAATGAGAATGCATTGAAACTACACAGTACGGTCGTTGCAGTGAAAGAATTGCCTTCAGTTCGCTTAACCCGTTCTTGTTATCTGTAGTGCGTGTATAGAATCTCGAAAGGAACTCTTCTCTGTAGTGACTGTAAGATGTTGCGACGCGAGCGGAATTATAGTGCGGTGCGGTGTTTTGGTAGCCCTCCCACTCCTTGATTCTCACCAACCCAAAGCCGTCCCTTTTTTCGTCTTGGTTCGCACTTTCATTCAGCCGACCTACCCTACCGCGTCTTAAGAAGTTTTACTTCAAAATTTATTCACAACATATTCTACGACTTGATCACACAATTCTTTCCAAACACTATTCTGCTCGTTTTCCTCCTACTTTTCTACTAAAGTCAATATTTACTTAAAGATGCAGTTTGATGGCTTGTATGGATCTCTGCTTATAGCTTGTATAAATGGTTGTGGCTCATCCGTTGGAGATAAGGATTTGTTTGCAGAAGTTCACATTGTGAGGAAAGTTTCTGAATGCCATTCAACAATGGTCCAAGTAGCTCACATGTCCATCCGTTGAGGCACGTATCTCCTGGGTAGCCTGTGAACACCCATTCAAAGCTGAACTAACGTGAGACGGCGTAGCCTTTTCAATACACTCACATTACACGCTTCATAGTTAGGGCTGCCAGGGTGGTCATTGGTTATACAAAACCTGTGAAGAATTCTTGGTACGACTAGTAGTCTCGCAATGCTACTGCAGAGTAGCACGCTTCCTATCAGCGAACTCTGCAGTCAGGAGCAACGCGAGCTGTTAGAGAGCGATATCGGGAGAAACGGAGAGAGAGAAACGCCTTTTCAGACGCAATAAAATGGAACAAGAAATGCGGGAGTTGGAGGATGTTGAGATGTTACATAACAGAAATAAAGCTCGAAAATTTTATCAAAAGGTCAAGCGTCTGACTGAAGGTTTTAAGCCAGGAGTAACTTTCTGTAAGGATGACAATGGAAAAATGGTAACGGATGAACAGAAATCACTGATATTAGGGAGGAGTCATTTCTCCAACCTACTCGGAGGCGATGAAGGCACGGAGGCACTATTGTAGAGCCGCCGTACTATAACGAGGTCGATTAAGTTATTAAAAAGCTGAAAAATAACAAAGCGGAAGGCTCTGATGAGCTGCCAGCTGAGGTATTTAAGATCGGCGGCGCCGAGTTGCTTGGGAGTGTGCACCAACTTTTATGCAAAATATGGTCCGATGAACGCATACCCAATAACTGGAATCTCAGTGTTCTCTGTCCAATCTTTAAGAATGAAATAACTCTCCTTTCCATCGGATATAAGAGTTTGTCGAGCGTATTGTGTAATAGGTTGAAGCCAGTGTGGCTTCAGGTCAAAAAGGTCGACCAGTGACCAAATATTCACATTACGCCATGTCTGCACTAGTTATCCCGACAAAGATTGTCTGTCTTTGCATGACGACGCTATCTAACACATAAAGCGTTGTCAGGGTGGGGGAAAACCTCTTCGACCCCTTTGATACCAAGAGAGGTTTTAGGCAGGGCAATGGAATTCATTGAATACATCCTACGCCAGTGCCCGTACATACGGAATATATTGGACTCGATCTTCCAAAAGGAAGTGATGCTGCTCGCTTACGCCGATGACATCGATATCATCGGCACGCAGGAATGGCGAGTCTGAAAGGCGTACTCAGAGATGGAAAACCTCTCGGCTCTTGGCTCTAGCGGCGTATGAGGACAAGACGAAGTACTTGGTGTCTTCTCACACGCAGTCATCGCGCCTTGGACGGTCAGTGACGAAGGAGAATTTCAACTTCAGTGTTGTAGAAAACATCGTCTATTTTGGAACAGAGATAACCAGCAACAACAACGTCAGCCTGGAGATCAGGAGAAGAATCACGCTTACAAACAGATGCTTTTTTGGGCTGAGCAAGCAATTGAGAAGTAAAGCCCTCTCTCGGAAGACAAAAATGAAGATCTTTAAGAAACTGATACTCCCGGTTCTACTGTATGGCGCAGAGGCATGGATTGAGTGATTGAGTCAGATGAAACAGTGTGGGAAGTCTTTGAGAGGAAGATTTTCCGAAGGATTTTCGGTCCTATTAGATTCGACGACGAGTTTAGGTCCCGCATGAACCGCGAGCTGTATGAGCTATTCGATGAGATTGACATAGTCCAGCGCAACCCCGAAATTCAATATTTAGGATTCTATGTGAAAAGTAGTGAAGCTTTGGTTCTAATAGAGTTTTCACTTGTATTTATTATGTTTTTACCATACAAACCTGCTCCTCAATCTTTTTTTTTTTAATGAACAAATTTTATTAATGTTTTTTATTTGGCTAGAAACACCAAACTTGGTCTACTTTATGTTAATTCTTCTGATATATTTGATTTAGGTTCAAATCGGACCACTAAAAGAGGTAATCTCCAAGCATATCTGTCTCTTATTTCATCAATTTTAATAAAATATTAAATATTGTGTCCAAATCGGATCACTAAAAGAGGTGACCTACATTCGAAAACTGACTACGATATAGAAAGAATTTGGAGGCTACAAAAAATAGAGCACCTTCAGGTTAAAATATTTATTGTCTCCTGTTCTCTTTTCAAATAGGTTCCTCATTTCGGAGTATTTTTTTCTTTATATTTAGTCAAATTATGAGTATTTTACTTAAATTCGAGAGAAATATTTAATCAAGGCAGATTCCGGAACACTAACAGGGTTAGTTCACATAAAAATATGTTCCTTTTATTTCAAGATCTTATTGTTCATATGTACGGTACGGTGGATAGACAGACGGACAGACATAGCTATATGGACTGCTATGCTTATCACAAAAGCCTTCTTCTACCTGTTACTTACATTTGTACAAACTTAGTTTATCGCCAGATTCAAATAAGAATTAAGAACCGGCAAGAGAATAAAAAGAACAAAAGGAACAAATCTGAAAAACTTGTTCACTGTAAAAAAGTGAACAAAAGATATTACTGCCTAAAATGAGCTAGGCTTACCCAACAATAATTTCTAAATAATGCAAAAACCATACATTTTTTTATAATCGAATTCCATTTGTTTCGAATGACTGTGCTTCCTCCTCTTGCCTCTAAATTTCTGCGTATTTCCAAGAACCAATTAAAGAAGAAGTTTTCAATTTTGGTAAAAGCAAGCAGCATGGCACGATGGCGCCAGCTATTATCAATTTTTTAACACTAACAACTAAAAGGATGTAGAAGATTTTAAGCTCAATTTCAAATGTTTAGTTGTTTCGCCTTTTTTAAGTAGGAGCGACTTAAAACTGCTTCCATAAACTTCGCCAGCACTGCTCCAATCCGCTCCAATTCCCTACTTCTTGCACCTTTTTTCCCACTTAGCACCCACATAGCCATGCGTTTATATTTTGCGTGTGCTCTCTTGCTCACGAACGCTTTATTTTCTCTCCAATTTTTCAGTCTCACGCTCTCTTTTCCATTTTTATTTACTCACATTAACCCTTGTCTCTACGTGTTTGTTGCTTTTGTCATTACTTCTCTTTTCGTTTCATTTTATATAAAATATTTAAGGAATGTGCACCTCAAAATAACGGTTAGTCGCACAGAAAATCAAATGATTGATGGAAATGTAAAAGGAAAAAAAAAGAAGAAAAAAAAATAGTACAAAGTGTGAGAATGAACAAAGTACTGCACGATGTCAGCTGAAGCGAATGCCTGAAAAGAAACGCATTACGGTACAAGGGCACCGATGACGATAAGAAATGACGAGACGAGCGTACAACTACGAAAGGACAGCAACAATCGTAGAAGGACGAAAGCACGAAACAACAGACACACAAACGAACAAACGAACGAACACAAGAACGAACGCACTTTACTGAAAAGTGCAACCGGAAACGGCAAAAAGCCACTTCACGGTCAACGCTGCTTGCAGCCGCACACAAAAAGCGGCGGCGGTGGCGGCGAAGGCGGCCATAACTGAAAAATCAAAAAAGCCGAAAAGTTAAGGCAGAACAAATTAAAAGGAAGCAAAGAAATACGCATAAAAATGCCAGCATAGCATAAAGAAAAAAACGAAGCTCAAAGGCTGCTCAACTGAAAGAAAAGTAAAGCATAAAACTAGGCGCATCGCAGGTATGCTAGGATATATCATTCTTCATCGTCTTTGAAGCCTCAAAACTAGTTCACCATGGCAAACTAAAATTATTGCAGCTTAATTTGATATTCCTTAAGTTCTTTAGGTATTAAAAAAAGTTGGCATTCACCGCAAAGTGTAATGAAAATTTGTGAAAAAGTTTCCATTAAAAATGTCAATTTTGGCAGAAAGTCAGCAAACAATAGTTTGAGCTGCTGTCAATTGCATATGGCATGCTTATTAAAAATGTTCGCTCATTGCTAAAAGGATATTCTGAAAATGTTTCGAAATAAAAACAATGCAGACACATGTTTGTTGAGTTGTCATTGTTGCATATCATAGCTGGACCAAAGTTTAAACTAATAAAAATTGCTCGAACAAATAACAAAATTATCTGGCAAACAAAATTCAAATAAAACATATTTTTTTAATTAGACAAATTCAATAATTATGTATATTCATATTTCAGCATGCTACTTCCCCGGTGGAGTACCTTCAGACGTTAACCATAAAAAACTTTTTGCCTTAGATCTCTATAAACTGACAAGGCTCCCAAATTATTTAATAGATGAGGAATTCAAATTCTAGACACCAAACCTGGTGTCTGTGCTAGAGCAAACTGTTGGGGAAACATTCTTTTCGATAAACTTTCTGCATATAATATATTCAAGGTCAGTTCTGACGATCTTACACACCTTCTTTCCGAAACGAGTAGATTACCGTCAACACTGAACTATTTTCTTACAAATTTGTCTGAGATTTTTTCACACGCAACAGTTACTATAGACTTGAGTTCTGTTCAATCAAACTCCCACTACTCCGAATATTGCTTGGCCAACTACAAAAACGTGAATTGGAATCTGTTTAGCAAACACAAAAATGGAAATTAAGTGTCTCCAATATATCAATCATAGATATAAATGGTATAGACTCAATGACAATCAACCTTGTTCAAGGTAGGTTGTAGGTTTCCTATTCTATACAACCTTTATACCTCAAATTTTCCTCAGTTTAGCGATTGCTCTTCTTCAATATTTGCAGACGATACAGCAATATTAACTTCAGCACAATCGCCCACTGATACGTTATTTCAGCAAGTAGTAAATCCTTGTTAAGACCTCAAAAACTCAGGATATTTACTTTAGCAAAAAGCGTAAATAAGAATCCCTCCCACATGCAATTCTCACCTTCAACAATATCAGAATTCCATTGGAGAAAAAAGTCAAGTATTTAGGTGTGGTCCTACATCCAAAGCATACATTTTTGGAATACATTTCGTAACTCCAAGCTAGTCGAACCAAAATAATAAAACTAATCTATGGCTTGCCTTGGCACTTCCCAACTTCCAAATCTAAATCTTTTAGCAGTATATGGGTTGAATGTTGAAAAGCCAAGATCAAAGCACATCATTCTATTCTCTGAACACGCTCTCTCCAATTAAACTCTGCGCAGGTAGGGTATGTTCCATCAGCTACAGGCCTCTCTCCATAACATCTCATCACCATCATCCACATCACATCTCATCAAATGAAATACTATAAACTTCTGAGATTTATATTGCTATAAAAATTCAAACTAAAAATTCACGATTGTGATCTGCACTAAATAACGGACGGAATAACTTCTGTGGATTCTTGCTCAACAACTCAGCAAAATTTCATTGCATTTGGATGAACAGTTAAGGAATGCAAAAGTAAGGAATCAACATTCGTTTTTGTTCGAATCCTTTTTGCAATTGTAATAGAATTCATTTCGTTCTGCATGTTTACCTGTGTGCACTGCTGAGATTTGTCTTGCAGTCAAATTTTCAACTTCAATAGAGCTGCAGTTGCTAGAGAATGAAGAAGCATTTGATCGATTGTTCGAAAGTTCTTTAATCACCTCAGCATATTAAATTACGACTTCTAGAGCAATCTTCAAAGGCTTTGAATAAAGATGTTGACTGCTTACAGTATATTGAAAAAATATTTCCCAAGGTTTCAAATGCGAAGTTCAAGGATAGAATACTAGATGGGCCACATAACAGAAAGATGTTACCCGATGATGCTTTATTAACAAAAAGAAAAAGAAATTACAACATTTCTTGGATTATCACATAAATAATTTCGTTTTTTCATAAAATAGGAAGTACAACTATCCAAAAAAAGTTATCACTTCTTAAGCTTTGTGAGGTTATGTCATAAATATGGGTGAACCTATTAATTATGACTACGGACTCGGACTCAAGATGCAAAATAATATACATTGGAAAAGACTATCAAAGCGTCGCTCGAAAAAAATAATTATATTTTGCTTTATGGCTATTTCATAAAATTTAGCCAGTCTAATACTTCTGACTTCGAACAATAAAAGCAAAAAATTACATGAGGACATACTGGCGTTGGGAGATTGGGATCCCTTCGCAGAAGTTCACATTGTAGTAGCCTCTAAACACCCGTTCAGAGGTGAGCTTACGTGAAAAAAGGATAAAACCCAAACCACCCTCCCCTCTTAAATTAGGGTTGGTACTTGGGACCCGCAACCGTAAAATTAATATTCAATGAAAACAATAAGGAAGCTTCAGAAGGAACCCTATGATGACGACCACCGCAAACGATATAAGGATCACGATTTAAGGATATGCACTTGGAATGTCTGCATAGGACAGGGATGCTCTAAAAAAGCATCCTGTGACATCTACTACAGCTGCCATGCAAGTAAGCACTAATTCGGATGTGGTTTTGTGGTGTGTAGGAAACTAGGTTCTCTCCGTTGACGAGCGTCTAGAAGCGATACGCATCAAGGCTAAATTTGTGCGCACGCCCCGACGGAAGAGAAAGACGACGATGCTAAAGTTGAGTTCTATGAGCGCTTGCAACGTCTGATCGAGCGCTGTCGCAAACACGATGTAAAAATCGTGCTTGGCGATTTCAACCCCAAGATTGGAAAGGAAGGAATCTGTAGCGCAACCTCCAATAATAGAGAAAGGCTAATCGATTTCACCGCAGGTCGGAACATGGTAGTTAGTAGTACCAGATTTCAACACCTTAACATCCATAAAGCTACATGGCTGAGGCCAGATCAAATTTCACGCAACCAAATTGATCAGGTTTTGATTGACGGAAGGCACTCATCGAGCGTGTTGGACGTGCGAACGTTATATGGTCCCAACATTGACTCGGACCATTATCTTGTCTCAGCCAAGGTACACACAAGGCTGATCGTAGTGCACGCCGCACGTCCCAACATGCAACGAAAGCTAGACGTCGGCAAGCTGCAATGAGAACAGACCGCCGAAGCCTTCTGAAATATGCTTTCCCGACTGCTCCGGGAAACTTCTGAAGATATATGTGAGCAGGTGAAACATATCATCCGCTCCATAGACAGGGCTGCCAAGGATGTCATTGGTTATACAAAACCTGTGAAGAATTCTTGGTACGACGAGGAGTGTCGCAATGCTACTGCAGAGAAGAACGCTTCCTATCAACGAACTCTGCAGTCGGGAGCAACGCGAGCTGTTAGAGAGCGATATCGGGAGAAACAGAAAGAGGAGAAACGCCTTTTTAGATGCAAGAAAAAGGAACAAAAAAGGCGGGAGTTTGAGGATGTTGAGATGTTACATAACAGAAATGAAGCTCGAAAATTCTATCAAAAGGTCAAGCGTCTGACTGAAGTTTTTAAGCCAGGAGTAATTTTCTGTGAGGATGACAATGGAAACTGGTTACGGATGAACATGAATCATGAATATGAAAATATATAGGAGTCATTTTTCTAACCAACTCGGAAGCGCACAAATCCGCCGATGTATAAATGACACCGGAAGCACCAGTCAATGATGGCACTATTGTAGAGCCACAGGACAATAACGAGGCCGCTTCGGTCATCAAAAAGCTGAGAAATAACAAAGCAACAAGCTGTGATGGACTGCCAGCTGAATTATTCAAGACCGGTGGCGAAGAGTGGGTTAGGAGTATGCACCAATTTTTATGCAAGATGTGGTCCGATGAACGCATACCCAATAACTGGAATCTCAGTGTTCTCTTTCCTATTTTTAAGAAAGGAGATCCCGCCAACTACCGCGGAATAAGTCTCCTTTCCATTGGATATAAGACTCTGTCGAGCGTATTGTGTAATAGGTTGAAGCCATATACCGACTCACTGATAGGACGATATCAGTGTGGCTTCAGACCAAAAAGGTCCACCAGTGACCAAATCTACGCCAAATCTTGGAAAAGACCCGTGAGTTCAACAAAGACACACACCACCTATTTGTCGCTTTCGACACGCCATTACGATCAAAGTTTTTCGACGCCTGGGTGGAGAATAACCTCTCCGACCCCTTTGATACCGAGAAGAGGTTTTAGACAGGGCGATGCTCTGTCGTGCGATTTTTCGCGTAAACATGTTAAGTAATTCGGTAATACATATATTAAGCTCTTCTAGCACTGCCGAACGATTTTCAAAATGCAACAAAATGAAGTAAAATAAGAATAAAAGCTAAGCAAAAGACGATTACCAGAACTGTACTACTTTCAACGTCTTTTGCAGAAATATATAAAAGAAAGATGATAAGAAAAAATTCGGTCAAGTTTCCAATTTCGGCTTCCAATTTCGCCCGACAAGATGACACAAACTGAAAGAGAACGCGTTCCATTTCTCGTCTTGCTTCATATTGTGTTATCTGGCTGTCATAACGGCTGACTTGTCCACTTGACACATTTTGGGTATTTTTTATTGCATTGTGACGTAAACAGCTGATAAAATCGTCAGAGTTGTATGTTTGGAAAATTTAAAAGTTTATTGCAAAATCTTTTTATTTTTCATTTAGTTGTTTCGTGCAATTCACGCGTCGCAAAAGCCAATTTTGGTGCCTTTCAATTTGGCGCTTTTCATAAATTTATTTCATTATCACTCGCCGCTTCGTTTGAACGCGGTTGGCCGATATGGAAAGAAATATGATTATTCCGCGTTATTCATGACGAATTAGCGGTTTGTTTCAAAGGAGTAGCACGTCACACATATTAAATTTAATTTAATCAAAAATTTTTAACTTGAATTTTATTTAAACACTTAAATAAATTTGTTTTATTATAAAAGTCTTGAAGTACCAAATTTATGGTCTTAAGACCTCGTGAGAAAATAAGTAACAACAAATTGTGCTGTGAAAAGTCAGCAGAACTCATTGAGCTCTGCGTTTGTTTCCAAAATGTCTCTAATTCTTTTTGCAATCAATTAAAAGAACTCAATCATGTTGCAACAAGTCAGTTGTAGTTCTTTGCCAATCGAAGTGCAGCAAATCTGCAACTGGAAAATGTAATTTCCTTAGAATGTAGACATAAGTTTAGCAAGAATCATCGCTGGAATAATCAAATTGATAACTTGACATTAGCTTTGCCTAGAAAACTAAATGTATTCAACTATTTACAATATATCAAAAGTTTTGTTAAGCAACTGCGCTCGTCACAAATAGAACAACTCGATTTAACAATATTTTGTTTGAAGCAAATATTTCACATTTAAGTGAAAAACAAAAAAAAGAATTTTTCTCACAGCCAAAGTTTATAAATTAATTGTCACCAATTAACACTAAAAGAAAATTAAACAACTTTTAAGAAAAAAGACGCTTTCACAAGACTAGACTAGACAAAAGACAACACCATGGAATTTAAAAAAGCAGCGCTCAACAGCACTTTAAGAAATTGCCGCCGCGTCAGAAATTTATTGTTTCGAATTTCTCTCAATAAAAAATATAAACAATAGACAAATTTTTATTAACATTGACAGGTCGCACTTAACATCATCACAACAGAATCTAATATTATTAAAGTCGGCTTACTGCGCTGCTTTGCACTTTATTACAGCCCTTGAGGTTGAATTTCTAAGCTGAAAAGCTAAAATTGCATTTGAAATCGATTAAGCTCTCTGCGTTCGGTCTTAAAATGCAAATTTTAGCTGTCAAGAAAAACTGCATGACAAGCTACAAGCAAACATAAAAATGCATGCAGTCGCTGCAACAGTGACAAGATGCATTAACAATGTTGCACAGATACAGTGCCATGAATGAATAGAAAGAAACAAATATTTGTAGCGCAGAGTTTGTTGCATGTGCAGTTAGACAACTAAGTGACAAAAACAAGGCAAACGCCATCAAGCTACATGCCTGGGAGCTTGCCTGCCTGGATACATGCCTAGGTGTCTGGCTGGCTGGTTGGCTTGGCTTGGCTGGCTGAGTGGCTGACTCGTGCCAAGTCAACAGCAATCATTTTGACAGCAAGCAACAGCAGTTAAAACAACGTGGCGTATGAGCAACATAGTGAGAATGCACGTACATACGTACGTACACACATATCTATATAAAACGATATGGGGACAGACAGACAGACAGACATACAGACGGACGGATAGAGTAGACAGCAGTAAAGCTGTCGAAGGAACATTGTTGATTTCATTTGATGCCAACCTGCAAGCTGCCACCAAGAACGACAGCGTCAACAACGACACTGATAGACAGAAGGACAATGACAATAATGACGACGACGACGACGACGACGAGAACGATGACGATGACGATGATGGTCTTGTCGTAGATGCGGCTGGTCCTGCTAGACACGTTGACGTTGCCTGACACACTTATTCGCTGCTCCTGCAATTGCGATTGCGGCAACTGTTGTTGCTGTTGTTGCTAGCAATGCTGCTGCCATCGTTGCTGATGACTTTGACAGTTTCAAGTGTCGTTGCATGCACAATCATTGCGCTGCTAAGGACTATAACGATGACGATGATGACTGCCATCATGTTTACGATGGATGGTATTGGTATTGGTATTGCAGAACGCTCGCAACTATGGCAACAAAATCAGATAAACTATTAACTTCAGAACCAAACCAAACCAAACCAAACCGAACCGAAGTGTTTTCGCACTTCATAAGTGAATATTCAAAGTTTGCATAAGGGCCACCGACCCGATCTGCATTATTGCAAATAAAGCATGGGTCAAGCAATGCAATGCAATATTTTTCTTTGCTCTGTCAATTTAGTATGGAATATATTTCATACCTATATACAAAGCTACTGTTTAATTAAATTTTGAAACCATGAACAGAAAAGATGAACATTAAATTAATTCAATTCAGTTGATGGTTCCAGCTGGCGTCTATAGCAGGTAACACTCCGGTGCACAAGCCGTAACTGTGTACACTGGTGGCAGTGCAACTACAAACAGGCTTTTACTAACTTTTAATCAATAATTTAAACAAGAAACACTGCTATCGAGTGTGTCCGTGTTAGAGCTACACTGTAGACCCATTGAACTTTAAATTTCTTTATGGTTTTTAATCGTAGCTGAATACGTGCGAGATATATTATTGAAAGTCGTCTAAGATGCAACAAATTTGTAGTTTGAAGATCAACTAAAGGACAGTAAAAAATTCTTCATACTATTGTATATTGAAATGTGAACAGATTTTAATAAGGACTACCGGACTACGGCACCGATATGGACAAATATCTCGATTTTTTTTTATTGGAATTCAAGTAAGATAACAAGAAAACCAAACATTTATTCATACAAAAAGTTGAAAAGGAAAGACAGCGCTTCAGGCAGGTTCCTGTCCAGTGCACTGGAGGTGAACTTGCAAGCTCGTCTTACCCAACATGACTTTGCCACAATGGCACAGGTCAGCGAAACCCAAGGAAGCCTACAGACACCGCTGCAGATGTCTCTCCCCATTAAGCCAATAGGGATTGAGGACATAATTAAGACACTGACAATAAATAAGACTCCAGAAATTGACAGGGTTTGCAATGCCACACTAAAAGCCTTACCAACTAGTATTAATATTTAATGCTATACTCAGAAGATAAGCGTTTCCAAGACAGTGTAAGATGGCAGCCATTCAGATGATTCACAAGCCAGGCAAATCAGTAACTGAATGTGAGTCTTATAGGCCAGTTAGTCTACTGCCGTCCTTATCTAAAGTATGGGAGAGGCTTGTTGTCAATCGGTGAAATTCTACTTCAAGACAATATATTGCCGAATCATCATTTTGGTTTTAGAAAGGGACACGGAACCGTAGAACAGATCCATAGATCCAATGCAGTATTCATTGACATACAAATAGGCTTTTTGATAGAATGTGGCATGTTGGACTTTTGTTTAAAATAAAGCAATACTTGCCAGCACTCAACTATGGTCTCCTGAGAGAATATCTGGCAGAGCGAAAGTTCCCGTCAAATGAATGCTGGAGTACCGTAAGGCAGTATGCTTTGCCCACTGCTATACTTCATATATACAGCGGATCTACCTTGTGCCAATGATTAATAAATGGAGGCAGCTAGCAAAGTTCTACTTGCCACGTACGCACATGATATTGCAGAGATTTTTAACTCTAAATGCCGAAATGGACTTCAAGCGTATATAAACTTTTTGAAAGCCTGTTGCAAGAGATGGAATTTAAAGCTTAATCTCTAAAGACTACCAAAACTAGCTACACCCAGGCCAATCTTTTTACACTTGCTCAATGGATCATACTTCTACCGTTCCCATGACCTTGTATAACAAATCTCATCATGTACCTCAAATGGATGTAAACATTTTTTCATCACTTATAAGGGGGATGCGCCATCGTCGCCTATGATTTTGACGAAGCTTAGTAAGAATACTTCTTCCAATCCCATTAACATGTTTATCAAATTTCAGCCCAGCAACGCAAATGATTGCAAATGTATGACAAATTTTTTGTATGTCTTATATGGAAGAGGGTCATAGCCCTCATCGATTTTGACGAACCTTAATAAGATAACTTTTCCTGATCCCAATAACATATGTATACCAAATTTTATCTCTGCATCTTGAGTGGATGCAAAGATATAAATAATTGCGCATCACATCTCCCAATTTTGATCGAAATATCATGTTTAATTCTCCAGAGTTCTGAGCCATTTCAGATAGGTCATAGTATCTTCAGTTTATTCATTTGTATGTTGCTGTATATAGTAATCGGATTAAGAAGAATTTACATAAGATATACCAAATTTGGCGTTTCTAGTCAATCGAGATCAGACGTATTCAGACGACATTTTTCAAAAGACCTGGTAAGGTGTGAATTGTGACATGGCACCATTAATCAAGAGAAATTTTAGGGCTACATAACCTTTAGGCAGTGCAACGTCTAGCGATGTCAAGAGTTACCATCAAGGAGTAAAAGCCAAACAGATTGCTACAACAATTCTCAGTGGTACATATGAAGACCCATGCGTGCACACTTCACGCCTATCTATTGTTGCAAGTGATATAACAATCGAAATTAAACGGCTTCAGTTTGCAGGTCAAGCGCTCTCCATTACCATCAACAAGGCTTAAGGTCAATTATTAAATGTAATCGAATTGACTTGAACTTGGCAAACAATTAATACAAAAACTTACCTGAAAGGCTTCGCGCAACAACTAGATAGGCGACGAAGCGTATACATATATGCGTAGGAGCCCGAAATAAACCAAAAATCGACGAATGTTGGTCATCCCAAAACGAATCAAATTCAATAAAATTTGCAAATGATTGCCAGAAGTCTTTGGAGATATTCGGAAAATATCGTAGAAGAGGAGAATCATTCATAATGGAAATTTTGAACAACCAAAATCTCAAAATGTTGGGGTATAATAAGTGCTTTATTGCCGCACACGAGACACAAAGAAGCGATTAATGCATTCAAAATGAATGTTTTTTCAAGTAACCTCAATCGGAGTTTTGAAAGTGCTTCAAATGTAATTTGGTCTTCATGGATAATATTTAAAAAAAAATTTTAAACCAAATTCGATGAAAAATACACTTTTTTTTCCCAACATTAGGACAGAAATATAAAAAAAAAACTCGGCAGTGTCACCTATTGTGACATGACAGATAAACCGAATTCATCATATCTCCATAACTAACTAAAAAACAATACAAATATTTTGGTAATTATGTACACCTGCTGGCAAAATAGACGACCTCACTTGCCATATAAAATATTTTTGAAGATTCCCAACTTCATAAACTCAAATACTCTCAAGAGAGCTACGATAATTTGTTGCAAATACTGCAACAAATGCATGAAACTTTATAGCAATTGAGCAAAGTAGGGTATACAAGTGCATGCTACCGCAATTGTTGTTGCTATTACAAGCTACTTCAACTTTCGTGTCAAATGCCTGCGGTATAAATTATACGTTTTATGTATTTTCTGGTTTTTTTTTATTTTTTTATTTTTTTTTTTTGTGCAACAAATTGTTTTCAAATGATGATCAAATCAATTTACAGTTACGTGCATAGATTTGCCATCATATATCTAAAAATCAGCAAACCTGTTTATAAGTTATAAGTTTTCACCCGTAACTGCTTCACGGCACAAAAATTCAAATATTAATGCATATGTGTATGTGTGCAAGTGAGCAACTAACTGTAAACTTAATGCTTAGAGTATAGCACCGATTCAAATGAACGCAACTAGACACGAATATAAAATGTGGCCAAGAGATATTTAAGCTCTTTGCAGTGCAACTTTGCGGGCTTTGTTAAGACAAAAGGCACAAAATAAGGCAAGACAAAAAAAAAAAGGCACTATAAAACTTTTCATAACTTTGAAATGAATTATTTAAAAAAAAAAAAAAAAAAAAAACAAATGCACTCTGTGACTCTTCTTTATAACTTTGCGCACTGCTCACTTTATTGTTAACGTTTGCGTATATTTTTTTATTGTTGTTGTTGTTGTTGTTGTTACTTCTTTATTTGCATTCGTTTATTTAATTATATTATTTATTTACATTTCGTTTCCGTTCCTACGGTTGCGGTTTTGTTTTCTTTGCTGTTGTTGTTGTTATGCGGCTGCTTTATTGACAGAGAGAATAGCGCAGTCAGGACGAAGAATACGGTCTAAAGAAGACGATGAAAAAGAAGTCGTAGTACCAGCGAAGGCGCTAGTAAAATATAGGACCACACTCGTTTAAAGCGTAAAACACTCTGAACCTAGTCTCGCAAAAAAGAAGACTTGCAAATTTTTTGTTAAAATGCTGCTGCTTCTGGCTCTGCTGCTGCTGCTGCTTTAACTAAATGAATGCGGGTGTTGCTGCTGCTGCGCGGCTGCTTCTTCTTTCTCTTACAGCAAGCAGCAACAGCAACAGCCCACATGACGCCTTTGCTGGAGCTTAATACATTTTCTCGTATTATCTCTTCATTTCCACTGACTGGCTTCGTTGAGTCGAGTAAACGAGTGAGTGGTGAGTACTAACGAACAAGCCGAGCCGAGTCGAGTCGAACCGATTCGAAACGAAATGGGTTTTCTCACTAGCACAGTGATTCGATGTTATGTGTAAATTATTAAATATATGAACTGGCATACAGTGGCTACACTGCATAATCGGACAAGAATTTCTTTGATCATCCTTTAGGGATAACTGATAATTTGAACAGAAAAAAACAAAATATGTAATTAATTTTTTTGCGCTCAACGCATAATCGGACAAAGGATTCACAAAATAAATAAAAAAATATATTCCAAATGGCACCAAATCGCAAGCAATCTATTTTCGGCAATCAGACAATTAATAATCAAATTGAATTTTGTAGGTAAAACCGTGAGAGAAATGATCGAATTGGGAGGACAAAGCAAATTTACTGCTCACGATATTCTCCAGAGGTTCCGTGATGAGTTCAGGTTGGCTAATAAAAGCAGAGAAAGTCAAGTCAAGATTATAAATGAACGAGATGAGTGGTCTATACTGAATCAAATCACAGTAAATTTTTATAAAACCGCAAAAGATTTTTAAATATTGTCAAAAACTCAGACTGGAAAGAATGTTTGTCTAACATTAGCAGGAAAATAAATTATGCCGACGAGTATTTTATAAAAACCAAAGACTTTGGTGGTAAATCTCCTTCAACTACAATTCCAAAGATAGTTTTTGTTATTTTAAGGTTTTGTTTACTGATGAAAACCAATTTATTTAACATGGCTTAGATGGCAAGAAGTATGTGTGGTGTAAACCAATTTTTTTTTTTTTTTTTTTAAACATTTATTTATAGGTCGTCCTGTTATCTTGTAGACAACTTAAACCAATGAGTAAAAAAATAAAAAGAAAATATTACAGCTAAGCTTATTCAAAATTAATTTTATGGTTTGTGAGGCAAAAGAATATAAAGTATATGAAACACAAAATAATGCTGCTGTCTGCAGGGGTATTACGGGAGAGAAATATACAATAAATTATATACTCCTTAAATGTAACTCCCTAGGCAAAATCCTTTGCAAGCGTCGCTTTATTTATACTCCTGACTTCCTTCTGCATTCCAAGAGGCGTCTGGCTAGCTGGTTTGGGTGAATATTAAGTCGTTCTATATAGTCAGCGGTCTGCTTGTTTATAACATCCCCGATTTTAGGGACATTTAGGTCCTTTTCTAAGTTTGCTGTGCGCATATACCAGGGCGCTCCTGTAGATCTGCGAAGGATCTTCGCCTGTAGGACGCGTAATTTATTTATGTGGGTTTTTGCGGCAATGCTGACACTTGTATCCCATAACGCCCATATTTTTGCCGTTGAGAAGCCAGCCCAAATTTATTTGTCCTGGCGTATAGGGATTTTACTACCGCATTAATATGTGATCCAAATGTGAGGCGTTTATCCAGGTACACTCCTAGATATTTATACCCAGGGCATTCGCCACGTCTGAGTGTGTATGTCACTGATGCACATTTACTGAGATTTATACCAATATTCCACTTTTTAGCTATAAAAAAGATATAACTGCAGCATATCAGTGGCGTTGTACACGCACTCATCTCTGGCAAGGATGGCCGTGTCGTCAGCAAATGTAGCTGTGAAAAAGTCCTGAGAATCTACCATCGGGATGGTACGCCCAGTGGGCATGTCCCAAGTGAATAGAGTATACAAGGTGGGACTTAGTATACTTCCCTGTGGAACACCTGCACAAATTTTTTTCGTACTCGACTCCAAATACAAAAGCCACTGTTTCACATGTTTGGGTGTATATGTCGAGGACCGGTGGGAGTGAACAAATTTGTTTACCTCAACATTTTGAAATAAAATATAAAGCAAAAGGCAATGAAATTGTGCATTGCGAACAAGTTCGCCATATATCAAGACAATGATCACAAGCCCAAATGAGGCGTTGCAAAGCTTTGGTTGATCCATAACTGCCCCAATCTTATAGAAAAACCTGTACAGAGCCAAGTCCACTTTTTTGCCAATAGGGAAGCAACCAATATATGAAGATGAAATACAAACGAAGAAAATATTGAATTTAGTAAATTTTTGAGAGCACATTTATATCAAAGAAACTCTTGTCCGAGTATGCGATGAAGCCACTGTATATGTTTAGAAATTTCAAATGTAATACCGTAAAATTGAAAATTTTTCGAACGCACTTTTTGTTTATTAGGCCCTGTACCGAAGGTACAAGAGTCTATTGGTTTTGTGCAAATGTATGTAACAGGTAGAAATAATGGTCGGAGACCCCCCAAAGTTACCCCCATTATGGTCAGGAGTGATAGAGGAGTCGATATAGACATGTCCATCTGTCCGTCTGTCCGTCCGTCCGTCTGTCCGTCTGTCCGTCTGTATGAACGAAAGGATCTCGGAAACGGTAATAGATAGAGACTTCGTGTTTTTTGCATTCGACTAGGACTGCTCCGGAATTTTACAAGTTTATTTTAAAATTTTGCCCCTCCCCCCCCCTTCCCCATAAAATCACCCCTTAGGGTAAAAATTTCTTCGGCATAAAAAAAATTGAGAACACCAGTATAAAGTTAACGTCCTTTTTAGCCCAAATCAAAAAAGTTCATCAAAATCGGATAATAAATGACGATTTTATAACCAATTGAATTTGAACGACCCCCCTTTTCTTTTCATTCATATTTGCGAAGTGAGAAGTGGTCATGTGTTTGGTCATGAGCTCGAGAAACATTTAATGTGTTTGTTAGGCGACCTGAACTGGTACAGGGCCTCTTACAGTCGGTTACGCCCGACTGAAATTTCCTTACTGGTTTTTAAGCTGAAATTTTTCCTCTTTTTCGAAAAAATTATTTTTTTTTCGAATTCCATTGCGAAATAATTTGGTGAAGATGATTTTACTCTGTTTATTATTTTTAATCTTCACCGTCGGAATATTTTTGTATAAAACAAAAAATATGTCACAAATTATTTTTCAACTTTGTTGCGATCAACTTATAACGGCTTACATGACTTACATTGCACTATGGACCCTTTGGGTGTAAATGAAGTACGCCAGAGTTGCTATGCATGGAGAAAACTGCATACTTTTAGGGGTTTTCTGTATAAGGCCCTAAATGGGTGACATTTAAGTCATGTGTTGCAGCATGATTCGAAATGCTTAATTGCGGGTGACTGGAATGAAATACACTGGTTGTAGGAAGCAGGCAGGAACAACCAAAGAGGCAATGCATTAACGGATCTAATCCTCAATACGCAAATTAATACGTTAGCCGCAGGAGATGCAACGATGTACCCATATGGCAGAAGAGGTGTTCCATGTTGCTTGGAGTTTGCCTTAACGCGAGGCATTTTAGGCATCCGTACTTATATACGGTCGGGCGTTGAGCTCAGTTCCGATCATTTGCTGCGATGAACTATCCTGTAGTGGAGCGTCTGATATCCAAGCAAACCAATTTGGAGATGTTTCAGTCGCAGCTGGAGCAATTGTTGCATCTTAAAATGGAAATAAGATCAGGGAAGGATGTAGAGGATGCCATAGACATAGAATAAAGAGTGCAGCAACAATAGCTATGCACGAATAGTTGCAGCAAGTATTATATTTACAAGTGAGATTCGTCAACTTATCTCCGTAAAAAAATGACTCCGTACTAGGTGGATGAGATCTCGGCACCCGCTTGGAACAATGCCCAGATGACTCTCTGGCGTGCGTTGTGTGATTACAAAGCGCCTCGGTTTGACGCGAGGCTTGCCAACACAGCCACGGGCAGCGAAGCTACGCACTTACTGCACCAGGAAGGCGCCTCTAGCAGATGTTAATGGAGTTTGGTGCAAAACAGACTCGGAACAGGCTTAAGTGTTAGCGCGACATTTTCGACTTTTGACCTAGCCAGTCAGCAGGAGGTACTCGAGACTCAGGAGACACTACAACAAGCGCTTCAAATGGACATGTCCATCATGCCTTTTGCCCCAAATGAGATTGCTGAGGTAATTGGGCACCAGAATTTGAATAGAACACCGGGGTATATTGAGACATGCTTTTTTGAAAGAATTAGCAAGCCACGCAATCCTTGCAACACTTTACAGCGCAGTGGAAGTTTGGATTAATTTCCATGAAACATAAAGCTGCTAAGCCAGAAAGAGATTCTGCGTCCCATAGACCAATTAGTCTCCTCCTTTTGATCTCGAAAGTAATTGAGAGACTAGTTGTTGCCCGGACAGATCATCAGTTTGGGTTACAAGCTGCATCGTATAGTAGACAAAATTTTGCAAGGATTTGAAAATAAGGAGTATTGCAGTGCACTATTTCTAGACATTAGAGAAGCGTTTGATGGGCACTTAGGACTACTGCTCAAGATCAAGAACACATTGCCTGGACCCTTATTTGATCTACTACGGTCTTACCTTTTAGGAAGGCAGTTTGCGGAACGATTTCACTCCGCAATATCTGTGAGATACGACGACGCATCTAAACATAAATTGGGGCAGTGATCCAGAATGCATGATGCTGCCTACATTTGCGGTTGATGTTTGTGTCACCTATAGAGCAACATGTGAGTTTGAGGAGCCGGCAGTGATAGTTGACGACGTGCCCGTCCATCAGTCGAATCACACCAAATACCTAGGCATTACTCTTGATAGAAGGTCATCATTTACCGCCCATATTATTTAGAGCCGCTGTGAGCATATACTATTGGCTGCTAAGACCTCATAACAAATTGACGCTGAGTAACAAAATAACCATAGACAATCAAATCATAGCGCCAATTGCGAGATATGGCTGCCAAATTTTAGGGCTGGCGTGCGATAGCCAGATCCAGCTTATCCAAATCGCCCAAAACAAAATCTCGAGACTGATTACTGGCTGCGAATGATTCGATAAGAACACAATGGTACACAGGGACCTAAATATAGCTACAGTGTTCGAACATCTGAATTTTCATTCCAGTCGATGCAATGGCAGACTTCTACTGCTCAGAAACCGTTTGGCCAATAGGCTTACTGTCATACGCCCTAGAAGACGGCTGAATAGGCGCCAGCCTTTTAGCCTCATACAGCGAATGCCTCGATCTCGGATAATTTAAAATTGTTCAAAACTCGTTAGTTGATTTATATATATTAATATCTTAACTAAGCAGGCGCGCCCCTATTGGGGGCTAAATTTAAGATACTAAGGTTATAAAAGAATTAAAGATAATTCGGTGGCCAGCCGTTTTGAGGTCTGTAGCGGTAATGTATTGAATCCTCTATTTAAAAATTGTGGCAAGGAAAGTCCCTGTTTAAGGACCTAGTGGTGAGGTCAGTTAGCGAGAAGGATAATATATTTGCTGAGGTGATTACAGTGATCAACCAACGTCCTAGTAACAAGGTTCCGGGTCACCACCGCATATGTCATAGAACATTGAAAGCCCTACAAATGAGTGCTGTTCTGTACATCACGTTGATATTTAACGCAACTATCCGGAAAAGTGTAAGATGGCAAGTATGGTTCAATGGTTCATAAGTTTGGCAAGCCGGCGGACCAGCTGAGCTCTTATCGATTGAAAAGTCTTCTTTGTCGAAGATAAGGTGACAAGAGTGACGGACCTGGAATGTTAAAGAGCTGTATTTGCCGGAACACTAGTTTGGAATTCGAGCAGGTGCATAAAATGGTAAACCACATCTTGCAGGCATTTGATGATAACGGATACTGCAACGGTATTTCCATGGATGTGCAGGAGGCATTTAACAGAGTATGGCATGCTGGATTGTTGGGGAAACTTAAGGCATCCTATGCAGATGATGTAGCGATGCTCTATAACTCTATTTGTGAGCATGATGCAATCTTATGTTAGTGCAGTGGAGTCATGGGCAAAGCAGCTCAACCCTGCCAAATGTCTAAATGTATGCTTCACGCTTTGTAGAAAAACTCCACCTGAACTTCGACTGAATAACGCCATACTTACCCAAGCAAATGAAGTGAGATATTTGAGTATAACATTGCATGAAAGACTAACCTTTTCTGGGCACATAAGGAGCACTGTTATCCGTTGTAGGATGAGGCAATCACAGATGTTTTGGATGGTGAACAAACGAAGCAGGCTTCCATTGAGTTGAGATTCAAATATGCCATATACATCGCTGCCATTGCTGCCATCTGGAAGTACGGCACACAAATCTGGCGCATTGCCACAAAAATCCACCGAAACCGTATACAGGTGCTGCAGAACAAGGCAGTGCGTGGTAACACGGGTTGCCAGTGGTATGTACTCAACTCAAGGCTTTACAATGATCTGCCGATCGAGACGGTAGAGCGTGAAATCTCGAGGCACACCAGCAGGTAAAGCGACAAGCTGATCAGCCATGTAAACAGGCTGGCTCGTGCTCTTCCGAGTTGCATTCAATTAGACGACTGAGGCGTAGAAATATGGGGCTCATACAGAGTCCCTAGAGCAGCTTTATATTATTTTTTACGAGTATCTTATCACATTCTCATAAAACGGTGACTTTAGTAAATGATTTGACCTGCGATATCTTGCGACTCGGCCATGAAATTTGATGAGATTTTTGCGACACTTTTTAATATGCCAAAATGAAGGTTTACACAAGAAGAATACGACGAAAAAAGGCAAGCCAAAACCACATGCGGAGTACGTGATAAGTGTAGATTTTAGAAGAAGAAGGCAAAACAGACGATTAATGGAGTTGTGGACATTTAATTAGGAACTAGTGAACCAAGTGAACCAAAATGACGTTCTCGATTCTAAGCAGACCATCGAGCTTGCGTCAATTGAGTCCTGATCGAAGCTTACCATTCAGCTGTTATCTTATTAATGAATTTAAAAAAAAAACTTCCAAATAATGACTTTGGCATACGTGATCAAAGGAAGAGATTTTGAATATCAAAGTCGCACAAATTGACATAAGAAATCTTAGGATATGTTACCCTTGCAGTCAAGCTCTGTAAAAGAACTCCATCCAAACACTTTCGTATTTATGGGTAAGTGATCAATGTGGCAGTAACTGTAGATGGAATGGTTCATAACTAAACACGAAGTATGGATGATGTTCATTCTTTAATTGTGCATAGAAAACGTAAAAGAATTCACAGATCAAGTTTCGTCAGAGGTTTGATCTATAAACAGACAATAAAAGCCTGGCTACAATATATGAAAAGATTTTATGGAACTGCATTTGTAAAGTTACTGTTTTTTTTTTTTTTAAAGTTCCAGTGTGTTTGGGTCAGCTGCACAAGTAAAGATAGGGGTTGACTGCCATTAAAAAAAAACATCATGAAACAACTACTATATCAGCCATGAAAGTAATCACGAATTTGTAGGAAGTTTCGTGGTAAGTAGAAAACTGAGAAGTCTCCTAATTCACACCTATTGACGAGCGCCTAGCCGCGATTTGAAACAAAAAATTGTTAAATCACTTGAAATGCTTTTATCCACGGTGCGACGATGTCCAAATCATGGTTCATAATTTCTATGCCAAATTAGGGACGAAAACAAAGCTTGGCCCAACAGTCGGAAATATTAGCCCTCACGACACTACCTCCAATAATGGAGAGAGGCTGATCGATTTCGCCACAGGCCGGAACATGGTAGTTAGTAGTACCAGATTTCAAAACCCTAACATACACAAGGCTAAATGGCTGACTGCAGATCAAATTACACACAACCAAATCGATCATGTTCTGATTGACGGAAGGCACGCATCGAGCGTGTTGGACGTGCGAACGTTACGTGGTCCCAACATTGACTAGGACCACTATCTTGTCGCAGCCAAGGTACGCACTAGGCTCAGCTTAGTGCACGCCGCATGGACCAACTTGCAACGAAAGCTAGACGTCGGCAAGCTGCAAACAGAACAGACCGGCGCAGCATTTTTAAACACACTCTCCCGACTGTTCCGGGAAACCTCTTCGTCTTCTCGAGATATATGTGAGCAGTGGAAACATAACACCCGCTCCATGGCAAGGGCTGCCAAGTATGTCATTGGTTATACAAAACCTGTGAAAAATTCTTGGTACGACGAGAATTGTCACAATGCAACTGCAGAGAAGAACGCTTCCTATCAGTGAATTGTGCAGTTGGGAGCAACGCGAGCTGTTGGAGAGCGATATCGAGTGAACAAAGACGCAAAAAAAGCGCAAAAAAGGCGAGAGTCTGAGGATGTTGAGATGTCTGATGAAGGTTTTAAGCCCGGAGAAACTTTCTGTAAGGATAAAAATGGAACCTGGTTACAGATTAACACGATATTATGGGCGAATAATTTTTCTAACCTACTCGGAGGCGATGAAGCGCACAATTCCGCCGATAGAGAAATGACACCGGAACCACCAGTTAATGATGGCACTCTTATAGAGCCACTGGACTATAACGAAATCGATTCGGTTATTGAAAAGCTGAAAAATAACAAAACGGCAGGCTCTGACGGGCTGCCAGCTATTTAAGACCGGCGGCAAAGAGTTGGTTAGGAGTATACACCAACTTTTATGCGAGATATGGTCCGATGAACGCATACCCAATGACTGGAATCTCAGTGTTCTCTGTTCTATCTTTAGGAAAGGAGACACCGACGTTTGTGCCAACTACCGCGGAATAATTCTTCTTTCCATTGGATATAAGAATCTGTCGCGCGTATTGTGTAATAGGCTGAAGCCATAAACGGATTCACTGATAGAACGATATCAGTGTGGCTTCAGACCAAAAAGGTCGACCAGTGACCAAATATTCACATTACGCCAAATCTTGGAAAAGACCCGTGAGTTCAACAAAGACACTCACCACCTATTTGTCGACTATAAAGCCGCTGGTGACACGCCGATACGATCGAAGTTTTTCGACGCCCTGTCTGCACTAGGTATCCCGGCAAAGATCTTTGCATGACGACGCTATCTCACACACAAAGCACTGTCAGAGTGCGGGAAAACCTCTCCGACCCCTTTGATACCAAGAAAGGCAGGGCGATGATCTGTCGTGCGATTTTTTCAATTTTCTGATGGAATACATCCTAAGCCAGTGCCCGTACAAACAGAATATGTCGGGCTAGATCTTCCAAAAGGAAGTGATGCTGCTCGCTTACGCCGATGACATCGCTATCATCGGCACGCAGGAACGGCGAGTCAGCAATCAGAGATTATAAAACTGTTTCGGCTTATACGTCTACCGGTGAATGCGTCTTGAATGGTCAGTGACGATGGAGAATTTTAACTTCAGTGTTGTAGAAAACTTCGTGTATCTTGGATCCGAGATAACCAGCAACGTCAACCTGGATATTAGGCGAGTAATCACGCTGAGCAAGCAAATAAGAAATCTTCTCTCAAAAGGCGAAGATCGAGATCTATAAGTCTACTGTATGGCGCTGAGGAATGGACCTTGATTGAGTAAGATGAGACAGCGTTGGAAGTCTTTGAGAGGAAGATTCTTCGCAGGATTTTCGGTCCTATTAGAGTCGGCGACGAGTTTAGGTCCCGTATGAACCGCGAGCTGTACGAGCTATTCGATGAGGTTGACATAGTCCAGCGCACAAAATTCCAGCGGCTGCACTGGGCTGGGCACCTCATTCAATTGGATGAATGAAACTTGATAGGTGGACGCTGAAATAGAGGACGACAGGGCACGCGTTGGAATGACCAGGTATGGAGAGATCTCTCCGTAAATGGCATTCAAAACAACTGACGCCAGCGCACTCAGAATTGTGTAGGCTGGCGCGCCTTTCGAAATGCGGCCATAACCGGAAGACGGTTGAGGGCCATTGAAGTAAATAACTTGGAGTTGTGTATTAAGAGTTGCTTAAACCGAACGAAAACATTATTGGTGCTGTTTACCGAATACAATTGATGAGATTGAGTCGAGTACTCATAGAAAAGTTTGCTTTGTACTACTCCAGATATTACAAAATTAGCCAGTCGCCTGCATGATAATGCTCGTCCATATTTTAGGTCGCCACTTTTCATTTTTACCAGACATTACTTCTTCTAAGTTCCACTTGCTTTGATCGATGACATATGCCTTGTCTGTGCAACACTTCATATCATATAATTGGATCCATTCGTAGGCTATCTACGGGAAACATTGTTCTGAAGCGGTATGCTGCTTGAAAAATAGAAACAAATTTATAAAAAAAAGGCTGGAAAATCCTTAACTTGAATGAATTCACGTCTTATTTTTAAATAAGAATGCAGAGTAATAAACAGCATTTAATTCAACTTCCAATCTTTCATAATACTCCACATTCTGTTGGATTGCAGCAAAAAAGAAAATCCAATATTAAAAAGCATTATTTGTAGTTTTCATTCGAGTTTTCATTCGTTATTTATGACTCTGTATGCTGCTTCAGCCTACGTGTGTACCAATTATCTGCATTAAGAGCTCTTATTCTGTTTGTGCAATACTTTGTCAGTGCAGAAAGCTTATTTTAGCTCATGCTTCTTTGAATTGCCATACATCCTCTGTTGCGTTCAATTCATTTCTGTGCAATTTATTTTAATGAAATATAAGCGTATTATCTATAAATATAATATTCAAGCAATTCCAACTCAATTCAATTTATTTGCTTCATACCTTGACATTGTATATTCAAAGCTGACAACATTTATGTGTAGGAGTTTAGATTTTTGTTTTTAACTTTTCAACTAAGTTATTATTAATTATTTGTATTATTCAGAGTATAGAATTTATATAAGCTTATGGGGAAAAATTTCAAAAACCCACCTACAAACATTTATGAGACTTAAAAACTAGATATTGAGAGTAACTACATCTAATAATATTGAAGTCATTGGTTAGTTAGCCAAGTCGTTCGTGTAGCAGCTCTATTTTAGTTTGACTATGCACGAGAGAAGTGCCACGGTAGATTAATTATCATTTGAAGTAGTTTATTCTGTGCAACTTGAATTTTATTTAATTTACAACGTCCTACATCTATCCACACCGGGGCACCATATTACAACAATTTACAGCTTGAAAGATGAATCTAACGAGATATAATTTGTTTTCCATACTCAGCGAGTTCATGCGAGTTCAACCAGCAAGTCTTGGTAGATATACAAAAGAAGAAAGTGGACGCTTTTTCATAGAGGCCAAGAGTTCGGTCACACCAAAAATCGTTGCGACGATCGCTTGCGACCATATTCATGTGGCAAGTGTGCTCTGGAACACCCAACTGCCCAATATAAGATAACGTCGGATAAGCGCCTCATATGCATTAATTGTCGAAGAAACCATGTGGCTTGGTCCAAGAACTGTCGTGTTTACAAATCGAAATTGGACGAACGAAAACCTAAGATTAACACCGCAATAAACATGCGATGCACTGTTAAACAACGTTCCCAAGAACATTTCGTTCCAGCAAGCATGGTGCGTAGAGACTTTTCATATGCTGACTCTTTGCACACAGGACTGCAAATTGTAAACCATCCCCGGCCCAATAAGGAAGCTCCACGAAATACGCCTCAACACTCACTTCCTTACAGGAACTGTACACTTGAGGCAGGCATAGAGCCTCTTACGGCGAAAGCTGCGATCCATGTTCAAGGAGCCTCAGTTTACTTAATGCCAAAAAATGACACACGAAAGACTCAGCCTCGGATTGTGGAATGCACGTGGAATTGCTGCTTACATTGAAAAGTTAAAGCAATTTCTCACTGAACACAATTTGGATGTGATGAGGAGACATGACTTCAGATGAGAGCACAAATCTTTATATCGGAATAGAATCTCCACAAAGCAGTTCACCCCAGTAACAAGTCAAGAGGTGGCGCGACTGTGCTTATTAAATATGAGCTACATGAACCTGTAAGTACTGCTGAACTCCAAATGGCACCATTCAAGTTGCCAACAGTAAAGGTGAGTCAAAAGTTTCGTCGCTATATTTGCCTCTGAATCTCACATGGACAACATCAGAATTTGATCAATTATTCCATAGTCTGCGAAATATGTTCCTTATAGGCGGAGATTTTAATGCCTAGAACAGATGCTGTCGTAATTTTAGAACGGACTCAAGGGGTAACAGCCTACTGGATGCTGTGCAAAATTTATCGGCTCAGATTTTAGCGACAGGTCATGCAACTTATTTCCCTTTTATTCGAAGCCATACACCAAGTGCAATTAACTTTTTTATTTACAATGGGCTTCATCCTAATAATCCTAATAACGTGTCCATAAGAACTGAGTACCAGCTTTCATCTTCGCCTTGTAGCTGTCTTTAACACCGCTCCGAAGATTAAAATACCGAAATGCAGTTTGCTTCCGCCTGGAACTGAGAGATCGAGATCTAGATAAAACATAAGACCTGAATCTTGATATACTTATTCCAGATGACATTGATGATGCGCATGCGTTATTTCTTAATAAATTTCACTCTGCTGCCCTTCTTGCTACTCACAATAATGCATCACGGTACTTAAGGTCAATATCCAGAATTCCAATGGCGCTAGAGGCTCACTATTGCTGATCAAGAGAAGGCTTAGAAGGCAGTACTATCGCACGCGGGATCCCAATGTGGATAGAGTCTAACGCAGAGTAGCAAATAGTGTGAAAAAACTTCTAGCAATACACAAACAATGCGAAACTGACCGGTTCTTGGCAAATATCTCCCCAGATGATTCGACGGAACTATCTCTATGGAAGTTGACGAAGAGATACAAACAGCAAGTGGCCCCTAAATTCCCATTCAGGATGGCTGACGGATCCTGGGAAAGATCTCCAAGCAATCGAGCTGTCAACTTAGAAAATAAATAAATTTCATTTTTAAAGGACTCGAAACAAAAGAGGACGTGCTTACCGCATGATTGGCTGATTAGTAAGTTTAAGAGTCTGCTGGCGCCTCAGCTGTGGTTATTAATGCACAGTTATTTGCATGATATGGCATGACAAAACGAATAAACTCCATTCCGCTCACCTTTTGCAATAAAAAAAAACATTGATTTTTGCTGCGGCGGCGAAGTCGAAAGCTGCAAAAAACTAAGAATCGGTGATCTGCTGATCAAAACTAAAGACCTACAACAGGCTAATAAATTATTGAAAATGACCGAGTTTACTCAGAATATGCCGGTGACGGTTACTGAACACCGAACATTAAATTATTCTAATGGGGTCATCTACTCCAATGACCTCAGGGGAATTGAAGTTGAAGAAATTCAAAAGGAATTAGCAAGCCAAAACCTTACACATGTAAGAAAAATCATGAAAAAAGATTCCAATGAACTAAAAGAGACTGGTTTATTGATACCTACCTTCGCCTCAACTACTCTCCCCGAAAATATAATGATTTGCTATGAGAGAACCAAAGTCAGATTATATATTCCAACTCCTCTACAAAACAGGGTGCATCAATTGTAAAATTCATAAGCTTGCCGATATTTATGAAACAGCAGGAAATAACACACCAAATTGACAACAGAGCCGCTTACGAAAAATACAACCAACGACACGCTAGCGGAACAAACACCTCCCACACCGCCAAGCTCTAACAACACTAACAAAACCAACAACACCAACAACTCTAACAACACTGTTGGGAGCAGTAAGTGACAACAATAACGACCAAGTCGCATCCTAATTATTTATTTGCAGTAAATACATTTCGCCCTGCGCGGCAAACTAATTTAGTAACTGATATTCTCTTATAATATGCATACTCTACACATTGTATTAGCCTAGTCGCTCTGTTTAAAATATCCTAATAGTGAGTTGAAGTTAAAGTTACAAAGCGAACGCAAGCTGAGCACAACGCGTATATATTAAATCGAATCGAATCGCGCAAAGCATTAATTATATTTGATCATATCGGCAATAAAACTAAATAAATAGTGATTTAAATTAATACAAAAAATTGCTTGGTTTTATTGAAAAGCATTTCGGAACATTTTTGCATGCTATCAGAACGTCGATAGCCCCACAGGCGTGTTAGACAAGAAAGACGAGGTGCTGGTGTTGCAATTATTGTTAAAAATAATGTAAGCCATAAACAAACAACTAGCATCAAAACTTATTCGATAGGAAATGTTGGGATTCAAATTAATTGAAACACTAATATTTACATCAAAATATATTCTTAATATTTTCCCGGTTATACTGCTAATTCCTTACATTATCCTGCAGTTTATTTAAAGACAGTAAACACATGAAAGAAGTTTATAAATCAGACCTCTTAAAAATAGAACACATCGATGGCCCCTTTTTAATTTGCGCAACAGAGCTTGAAACTGTTTGAGAGCTAGCTGTAGGGGAAATAAAGTTAACGATCTCTCATCGATTGGTATATATAATGTACTTACCCTACATCAGCATGTCAAAATGCCAAGCCTTCTACCTTAGACTTATATGCTAGGCTTTTTTAGCAACCCAACTGCAATTAATGTTTTGTCCTCTGACCATTTGCCTGTTGTTATCAAAGTGTCCTCTACAATTTTGAAAGAGAGAATACCTGTTCCAAATTTTGCCAAAACAAACTGGAAGCTCTTTCAACGTATTTTGAAAATGATTACGAAGCAGAACATTTAGATATGAAGACTATTCTCTCTCGTTATTAACTGAAGACAGACCTTTTTGTCCGCTACATATCAAATGCTATACGTAGAGCCGCACAAACACGCTCGAAATATAAATGCGTAATGTATCAACTTTCGCCATTAAGGACTCAATGACAGCCTCCAGTCTTTTGATGTTGCACGAAACAGTTGCCATCTCTGACGATCTTTCTAGGAGGATTTGATATTTTTAAGCCGGTACGCAAAATGTCGGCATGCGATATGTCTCCACTTACTAGAGCAGTCGGGAGAGAATCTGATCTATTTGAGTTAGCTTTTGCCTTGGTATCTCTTAAAGCAGTGGATATGCTTGGCTTTTTGTTGGTTACCTTCGACTTGTAGACTCGAAAGTCCTTAATCCATGTTGCGTGGTTCTAGCCACAGTTGATGCAACAAAGGTCTAGCTCTGCAGCTGTACAATTATATGATGCATGGTCACTTCCACATTTTTCACACACAAGTTGCCTTAAGCAGTACTTTGTAGTGTATCCAAAGCTGTAGCAGCTATAATACTGAATAATAGATGGAGACTTTTTTTGACTATCAATTGTTACCCACTGCCTTCCGATTCGCTGGATGTTTTACGCCTATTTGTTGTTAGGTGCTTGGACCAAGGCGACAAAAAAAAAAACTATTTGGCATAATCTTCTCAGTGTCTACTTCATTTTCCGTAATAATAATTTTACGCGGTCTAGCATTTTGCAGACTAAAAACTTTATATCCATTAGCCAATTTAAGATTTGTCTTCTCTAAGTTGATAGTTGAGTGCCGCAATCCTTCAGATAACGCACGACTTGGCGATACGAGTCGGAGTTCTCTGTTTAGACCTTTACAGTGCCATTTTTTTCAAAATTTTAAGGGAGAAACTGCTCTTATCGAAAACAAGTCCCAGCTCCTGCTCCATTTGTTGCGCATCGTTGACATTTTTTATGTTGATCGGTAGTGGCTTTCGAGTCCTGCGTTGGCTGTCCTCCCTGATGTCCTTAAGCGTTGCATCGAGCAGAGCGGAGCTCTTTTCATTAGCAATAGTAGCGTCGGAATCACCCTTTTTGATCGAACCGGCAGCAAAATCAGCTTCACCTTTGGCACCCTCTTTCTTTACTTCAGCAGAAGGATGATGACTGGCAACAGCACCATCTTCACCTGCATCTTTTCCTCTTGCTGTTTGATGCTTTTATCAATGAGTACCTCTCGGCCAGCGATCAGCCAGCGGTAAGTACATTAGTTTTTTTTTTAAATAATCTAAAGTCTACTCGAAGATATCATTTTGATAACCCATTGACAGCATGACAGCTTCCTCGTGGTGCACTCTGGATACTGATTTAAGTTTACATAATCGGGACCTTACTCAAGAGGCGACCTGTTCTGGTAAAGAGCCTCTTACAGGCGCTTAGGCCCGACTATAATTTTCTGGTTTTATTTTTTTTTTTCTTTTTTATGTTGCTCTCATTTGATTTTGTAGGCCCTTTACCGAAGGTACAAGGGCCTATTGGTTTTGTGCAAATGTATGTAACAGGTAGAAATATACTTTGAGGAGAACGAAGCCATTGAAGACAACTTTAAATTCGATTGTGAAGATGAAGATACAATTTTCGAACTAGTTTCAATGGATAAAATTAAAGAATTAATGAAGATATAATTATTTTTTGAGTTGATGTATCTCCTTTATATCTGAAGTGTCATATTTAATAAAACTTGTTAAACTCTTATGCCTGTAGGAAAAGGAAAGAACTAGTTGCTTCATTTTCTAATGCAATCAGCTCTAATTTAAATAAAACATATGACGTTAATTTGTCAGCGAATTCAAACTTGGAATAAACCGACTGTCATTGCAAAGCTTGAGCGAGACCAGATATAAGGTAAGCACAGATCACCAAACTGATCGATAGTTTATACCTAGCTTGTAGCACTGACTGTTTATCAGTCTGGCTAATAATAGCCGAGCGACGCCTAACAGAGCGTTTCTGTGACTGGCTGGTCTTCGTTCTCAGTCTCACCAATATATTATGGGCTGTTTACGATAAAAGTCAGTGAATTGATGGTATACCGCAGAAAACCCAGGTGAAAACGATGTTGTTGCCGAAGTTAACCTAAGAAACATGTTGTTGACATTGATGGTTTCGTGAAGAAACGGTGCTTCATAGAGTGTTACCCCTTGGTAGCACGGAGTTGAATTCTGTTGAATCAATGATGTCGTAACGGGGGGGTTGCAGTTCAGTAATGGGTTGTAACCTTGTACAGTCAATCGATGTATTGCTGGAAGACATAACGATGATTCATCTTGATGTTTCATGATGGTGAAGTAATATTAAGTCTAGTGCTTATATTACTTCACCAGGCCTAAGTTTTGCAAATGAAGTTATATGTACTGTTGGGTCGTGAGTAATTGTACCCTGGCGCTTTGGGCCAAAATCTTACAACTAATCTTGTTAATTTATAAATTTGATTACGACAGCCGAAACTGATGGCTTATTCAGTATTGTGGGGATATCGAACAGCCCTAGGAACTTCGGTTTATATCGATTCGTTGGTTGAGGTGCTTAGGCGCTGAAACACAGTGGGTGTGGTTTAATACCCAAATCGGGGAGATCCCAGTATCCGATGTGGAGTTGCTTTGCAACCAACGTCACAATATGTAGCGGAACGCCGCTCTCTTCGCCCGCGGCCAATACATCCAAACGGTTTACACTTTTCCATTGAACCTTACCTTTACCCAGTATCAATTGACCTTACCATTACCAATTACTCGATACTATTACCCATTACCGTTAGCATTACACATTTCCCATTACCATATGTAACAAATTTTTTTGCTGTACCTCAAATCGATTCAAAGATATGACGTATTCTGTGTATCGCTTTTAACAGTGGGGTGTGAAGCAGATCCTTCTCAGATTCGGACTTACAATTATATTGTTACATTCTCCGATCGATTCTCCCGTACCTTAAACTGACGCAAAGATATGTTCATTTCTATATCGCTTATACGGGGGTGGGGCACAGTCCCTTTCGACCTTGACCAAACTCATGAATTGCTTTGCTTCCGATCCCATTAACATGTATACCACAAATCATTTAATCGATGCAAAGATAAGTTGAATTTTCTTTATCGCTTATATGAGGGTGGTGCACCGCCCCTCACACATTAAATGAACTAAAATAAACCCTATCCTATCTCTTAAGTTGAAACAAATCGAGCCAAATACATACATCCAAATCGGTTAAGTAGTTTCGGAGTTCATCGCGGACAAACAACGTGACAAGTAATCTTTATATATGTACATAGATATCTATTATAACTGTTGTGGAAGATGGCACAAAAGTTTAAAGGGCAAAGCAATTCCTAACACGGAGTATAAAAGTATGCTTTGAACTATTTCGAGAAGGAAATACTGAGGAAAAGATTAGCAGGACATAGTTTAACACGTTGCGTCCGAAACACATTATGTGAATCATGTCCAGGAGCAAAACCTATCACACCAGAATTTCTGAAGAAGTTGATGATTCTGAAGAAATCACTTATGTCACTTAGGAGAAAGGGGATCTGCAGAAGAAAACTTTAAAGATTACACGATTTATAGATGAACTAGCCACATGGACTAAGAAAGTCAGCGATCTTAAACATATTAAAGATGTTATAAGAGCCTTTTGGTTTTGTGCAAATGTATGTAACAGGTAGAAATAATGGTCGGAAACTCCCCAAAGTTACGCCCATTATGGTCAGGAGTGATAGAGGAGTCGATATAGCCAAAATCCATCCGTATGAACGAAAGGATCTCGGAAACGATAATAGATAGAGACTTCGTGTTTTTTGCATTCGACTAGGACTGCTCCGGAATTTCACAAGTTTATTTTAAACTTTTGCCCCTACCCCTTTGTTAGACGACCTGTACTGGTACAGTGCCTCTTACAGTCGATTATGCCTGACTGTAATTTTCTTACTTGTTCATAACTAATTTCTGATTAAAATCAAGCTGTATAGCAATGTGTAGAATGTTTGAGTTGATAATTGTTTTAAGCAAAGCGTGCGGAAGGTGTATTTTGACAAGAATCCCTATCCCTTGTTTTTTTTTTTGCTGTTCCTTTGAATGACAAAGTAATCAGAATATTTTTTTTTTTTTGTGTTTTTGAGATACATGATATGCGGACTATTTTTATTTATTCAAATTCTTAGTTCGTCGTTATTTAAATTCAATTGACACCAATTCCATTAGCTATTCGGGTTGGAGATTTCGGGTAATGTGGCCTTGAAGAAATTTTCATTTTTAAAATTTGCCTCTGTTCTTTGATACTTAGAACTGCATTCCCTAAGCGAGGCTGCGTGGCATTCCGAACAATTGACACATTTTTGTGTGCACGTACCGGTGTGGGTTGCACCATCCCCAATAATACATGCTGCTTTCTTTTTGCAATGTTTAATCGAACATCTTATAGGATTAGGGAAGTACTTCTTAATCAAGGTTTGGAGTGGTAAGCTATAAAAATTAAACAGCATAGCACCGCTGTGCTTTGAAACGACGTCTATTTGCTTATTTGCACATTGAGGACACTTTCTGCGCACTAAGCTCTTGAGAAATCTCTTCTTTAGGCATCTCTTCATAGGGTGCCAACAATTGTGCCATTAACCGAATTCAAAGATTCATGCAGGTTAGATGCCACTTTGCATATACCTGGAAGTTCTTTTTTTTCTTTTGATTAGTTTTACTTTGCCTGCTAATGCAAAACTAATAAGAACTCAGATTACACTAAGTGCGCGATGGCTTGGCTACTGACGTCCGCTTGCCATGATTGCTAGTCGCTGACTGTCCACTAGACGCATCCGTGCATCTAAGTATGAGATTTATACTCAAAAAACCAAGCAACTTCCGCACAAAATATGCTGCATCCTTGCTCAAGGGAAACCCCATCTCGACCTTCTTATACTTTTCACACAAAGTATGCATTTTTTTTAGATTCTTTTAGTCTATTCAACATCCGACGTCAATGCCCATACAAGGCGTGTTACGGATGCTTTTCTATAAATGAGTTAGGCTTGGTAGATGTGCGGAGGCAAGCGAAGTTGGACTCGACTAGCTCAGTCAAAATGGCGTGGTTTGTTATTCGCATCTACCCTAACTGATCCGCAAGCATAATAAAAAAATGCAATGTCTATAAAGATTTGCCGAGAATAAGAAAAATGCGTAAATAGACAAAATGATTGAGCAAGTTGGAGTGACTGATTTATTTTTCCGATGACTTGGTCACGATGGACGACCAGGAGTGCACTTTTCCCTACCTATGCTACCCATGGAACACCATTGTTAGAACAAGCAATCACAAATTTATGTACGAGCCTCTTCATACATATGAACACTTAAATCCCCTGCATATCATGCTCTCCTATAGCCATTCCCTCTAAAGGTATAATCAGTATTTAATTGACACTTAATCTATTTTATTTAAGTATAGTATTTCATTTATTAATTAATTTTAAACTTTATGGATTATGGTTGAATAACAACGGATTATCAAATTTAAGTATTCTGATTATTCTTAATATTAATTTAGAAAACACGAAGAGAATCTTAATGGAGATAAGAATTATTTGCATATTCTATTGAAAGAATTAATTCAAAAGAAAATCTATTTAACGCAGGATGGGTATAAGAATATTTTTTATATATAAAAGGACCACGAATTACGGATATGCACCTAGAATGTCCACACCCTTAATTGGGATGGTGCAAATATCGAGCTGGTTGATGTCCTCGAAAGATGCAAGGCTGAGATCACTGCAATCCAGGAAATAAGATGGATAGGTCAGGGTTGCTCTAAAAAAGCATCCAGTGACAAACAACCATAGCTGCCATGCGATTCAGCACGAATTTGGATGTGGTTTCGTGGTGAGTAGGAAACTACGTGGCCTCGTCTCTAGATTCACGCATGTTGACGAGCGTCTAGCCGCGATTCGCACAAGGTAAAATATTTTAATATAAGCCTTATTTGTGCAAACGCCTCGACGGAAGAGAAAGACGACGATGCTAAAGATGAATGCTTTGAGCGCTTTGAACATCTGTACGAGCGCTGTTCAAAACACGATGTCAAATTCGTGGCAAATTGGGATGGAAGGAATCGTTGGACAACCGTCGGAAAAATTGGGCTACACGACACTACCTCCAATAAAGGAGAGAGGCTGATCGATTTCGCCACAGGCCGGAACATGGTAGTTAGTAGTACCAGATTTCAACACCTTAACATCCACAAGCATCTATAGGGCTGAGTCCAGATCAAATAACACGCAACCAAATTGATCATGTTCTGATTGACGGAAGGCACGTATCGAGCGTGTTGGACGTGCAAACGTTACATGGTCCCAACATTGACTAGGACAACTATCTCAAACTCACTCTCCCGACTGCTCCGGGAAACCTCTCCGTCTTCTCAAACCTGTGAATAATAATTGGACATCTGGTTACTGATGAACAGGATTCACTGAGATTATAGAGAAGTCATTTTTCCAAAATACTCGGAGGCGATGAAGCGCACAATTCCGCCGATAGAGAAATGACACCGGAACCACCAGTTAATGATGAACCTATTGTAGAGCCACCGGACTATAACGAGGTCGATTCAGTTATTAAAAAGCTGAAAAATAACAAAGCGAGAGGCTCTGATGAGCTGTCAGCTGAGTTATTCAAAACCGGTGGCGAAGGTTAGGAGTAAGCACCAACGTTTGTAGCTCGCTTACGCCGATGACATCGATATCATCGGCACGCAAGAACGGCGAGTCAGCAAGGCGTTCTCAGAGATTGAAAAACAGTCTCAGCTCATGGTGAATGAGGACAAGACGAAGTACTTGGTGTCTTCTCGCACTCCATCATCGCGTCTTGGAGGGCCAATGACGATGGAGAATTTAAACTTTATTGTTGTAGAATACTTCGTCTATCTTATATCCGAGATAACCAGCAACAACAACGTTAGCTGAGCAAACAAATAACAAGTAAAACCCTCTCTCGAAAGACGAAAATCCAGATCTATATGACGCTGAGACTCCCGGTTCTACTGTATGGCGCAGAGGCGTGGACTGTGATTGAGTCAGATGAAAAGCTTTTGAAGTCTTTGAGAGTACGATTCTCCGCCTAATTTTTGATCCTGTTAGAGTCGGCGACGAGTTTAGGTGCCATATGAACCGCGAGCTGTACGAGCTATTCGATGAGGTTGACATATTCCAGCGCATAAAATTCCAGCGGCTGCACTGGGCTCGACACCTCATTCGAATGGATAAAAGAGCTCCAGCACGCATGGTTTACATGGGGAGCCCAAGCTTGATTGGTGGACGCCGAAATAGAGGACGGGGCTAGGTATGAAGAGATCTCTTGGCATTCAAAACGACTCGCGCCAGCGCGCACAAGACTATGGAGGCTGGCGCTCCTTCCTAGACGCGGCCATGACTGGTAGACGGTTGACAGCCATATAAGTAAGTAAGTAAGTAATATAACCTCTAAGTATCTTAATATTTCCGGGCGGTGTCCCACGCTCACATAACCCATAAAACAAAAATTGAGATATCTTAGCATCTATTTGAATTACATGTTAATAGGATCAGGAGAAGTTAGGTCCATTAGAAAAGTGGAGATCGTTCGGCTTTCTATACGAAACATACAGGTTTACAACATTTAATATGACAAACGATTTTACGGGGCGCAGTAAAGCGTGCCGGGTGCAACTAGTATATTATATATATATGAGGTATTCTCTGGAAAAAAAGCCACCTAAAAAAAGTTCTCCATTTTTATGACACTTATATACCTCGTAGTATGATAAAAACTAAAATAAAAAATATGATTGTAGGTCCGTGTGTTGCGGGGTTGCCATACTGACTGGGGTCAAACTTTTGTCCAAACAAATTTTCGAATACCCATAACTTTTAAACGAATGTGCATGTCCCTTTTTTTGGATCGGGCGATATTCTTCTTCTCAAATTACTCTTACAATTTGTGAAACTACTGGTGAATTCCAATAGGTTCCGCTGGTGCTCAGGAAACAGTAGCCCTAATTTGATTTTACTGATGCAGTTACTTACCTTAAGCTAAGCTCCCGAGTTATGCCATCAGAATTTGAATAACGAACTGCAGCCGTTAATTAATGCTGGGATGTTAGGGAATCTTTTCTTTGACAATTCGGCTAATGTCCAAAAAGAAGAGAAGGTTGTTCGAAGAGTTATTTCGTCAATTGGTATCCTCGATACGGATGCACTAGTTAACCCCTAAGACTAGTTTTATAAATAATGGAAGAAAATAATTCGATTTTTTTTTTTCTAAAGTTAATTATGTCTCCTGAACTCAAATATGTACTCAGAAAAAGTGTAGAAGCTTTCGCTTAGCTGTAAGGTGAGAAGAAGTGAATAAGTGCATCAAGGTTCTCTTGGGGATGCACTGCGCTTGCGAACTTTTACAGTGTTTGCACCATCTTTTCCCACTGTCTCGACCCAACCATTCAGGAAAATGGTTAACTGGTCAATGAAATCCGCAAATCCGATAGATAGCCTAGTTTGAGAACTAGCTGTGAAGGTCGCTGAGACTGTATTATCCGGCCTGACTGAGAGGATGATGACTGGATTGGCCATCCTTGTGAAGATCGATTGTTGTAAGTACTAATTGCACGACCTGAAAAGTTTTTGTTTTGAAATGCCATGGGACTTGGAAATGGCTTAACACCGACATAAGTCAACAACATGCGAAAGGCCTTGTTATCTTTTCACAGCACATTATTTATTTCGACTTCATACGAGGAGTCTACGTAATCAGTCGGAAAACCTCTTGACTTATTGTTGATGGTACTATTGTTTGGCAGCATACAATTGGGGATACGATTTACACGCACTGTGCCAAGATGGATTGTCAAAGACAGCGACCTATAAAAGTTATTAAACTTTGTACCGTTTTTGTTGGTTTGTATGCGGAATGCATACTGAATCTTTCATAATTGGCAATGACGGTCGAGGCCTTTTTACGGATTTCCAGGTCGGATCAGATTCCTGTACTATATTTTGCACATTTTCATCATTAATGTCTAAAAATGATACATTATCAGCAAACTCTAATGCAGTGGTCAGCGCTTCTATCACATTAAAGTCGTCGTCCTCGTCGTCACTTGACCATCCGGCGGCACTGACTCAAACCCCAGCAACCCAGCAACTATTCATCAGTCAAGTCGTTCAAATTGTAACGAACCCGCTTAACAAAACAGAACATGCTGCAGGTCTAATTTCATGCGCGAAATAACACATCTTTTGTGGACATGCAAATTAAAATTACCGTTAAAAGCTTCTGAGAGCTTTTTAAGCTTCTGCACGTAAATTGGTGGCTGGTTTTTTTTACCGTCAAACGCCTCCACAAAGAAACCAACTGTTGTTTTTAAAACTTGAAAAATAACATAGCGCGAACGATGACCCCCTAACATATGACCCAGGGCGCATCTGATGACCAGCATGACCGGTACCACAAATGGATGAGCACTCAATATTGAAACGCTATTAGCAGGTAAAGTGTGTAAATCAAGAATGCTCCGCCAGTCAAGATTAAAGCGCTTAAGAGTAAAATAGGGACAGACAACTTATAAAAGATAGATAAAACTAATGAAAGAACATTGATCTGGAGAAAAGAGTCCCAGCCAAGAAGACAAGGCCGAACGAAACATTAGAAATAAATATATTATTTAATTTACATTTAAATGGCCGTCAACAGCATGGCGCGATATCTTCCACAATCTTATGCGCGCTGCCGCCAGTTGTTTTGAATGCCAAGTACGGAGAGATCTCCCCATATCTGTTCATTCCAACGCGTGCCCGTTCGTCCACTATTTTGGTTACCTCCAAGTTTGGGCCCCCTATGTACACCATGTTTTCTAGAGCTCTTTCATCCATTCGAATGAGGTGACCAGCCCACTGCAGGCGCTGAAATTTTATGCGCTAGACTATGTACAGCTTGCAGTTCATACGGGACCTAAACTCGGCGCCGTCTCTAATAGGACCACAAATCCTGCGGAGAATCTTTCTCTAAATGATCTGCAACGTTTTTTCATCACGGTCCATGACTCTGCGCCATACAATAGGACTGGGTGTATCATTGTCTTATAGATTTTTATTTTCGTCTTTCGAGGGCTTTACTTCTCATTTGCTTGCTTAGCCCAAAAAACAACGGTTTAAATGCGTGATTCTTCGCCTGATCTCGCAGCTGACGTTTTTATTGCTAACCAGCAACGGATCCAAGATAGACGAAGTTGTCTACAACACTGAAGTGGAAATTCTCCATCGTCACTGACCGTCCAAGACGCGATGACGGAGTGCGAGAAGACACCAAGTACTTCGTTTTGTACTCATTCGCCGCTAAAACCATGAGCCAAGACTATTAAATTTTCGAGAACTCTTGTTAACTCGCAGTTCCTGCGTACGGATGATGTCGATGTCATCTGCGTAAGCGAGCAGCTTCACTTCGTTTTGGAAGATCGAGCCCGACATACTCTGTATTTACGGGCACTGACCTATGATGTTTTCCATCAGTAGATTGAAAAAACCGCACGACAGCGAATCACCCTTCATAAAAACTCTCAGGCGAAGACGAACGACTTTTGCCAGGATACTTAATACGTACAGAGCATTGAAAACTTCGATCGTATCGGCGTGTCGAAAGCGGCTTTATAATCAACAAATAGGTTGTGTGTGTCTTTGTTAACCTAGTCACCAGTTGACATTGTTGGTCTGAACCCACCTATCCTAAAGATAGGATTTTGTGTATGCGTTCATCGGACCAAAACTTACATAAAAGTTGGTGCATAATCCTAACAAAGTCTTTTCCGCTGATCTTGAGTAACTCAACTTGCAGCCCATCAGAGCCTGCCACTTTGATAGTTTTTAGCTTTATGATAACCGAATGGACCTCGTTATAGTCAGGTGGCTCTACTACAGTAGAGTAGTTCCAGTGTATTTTCTCTATCGGCGGTATTGTGCGCTTCATTGACTTCAAGAAGTTTAGAAAAATGACTCCTCATAAGCTCAGTGATTCTTGTGCATCTGTAACCAAGTTTAAAACCTTAGTTAAACGCTTGACCTTTTGCTTAAACTTTCGAGCTTGATTTCTGTCACATAATCTCCCAGCATCCTCAAACTCTCGCCTTTCTTGCTTGTTTTTTTGCGTCTGCTCCTCTTCCAATTGCTTGACATGGTGTAATAAAGGCTAAATTGGCGACTGCTGGGTCACCAGACGCTCTTCAACAGATGTGCAACTGGAGGCGAGGCATCATAGGTTCCTACAATAAAACTTTTTTAAATTTGTGATGTTGAGATGAGAGGTTTTTAGCCCTGTCCCATCCAATGCAATGGCTTATTTTTATTTGAAAAAAAGAGGAACATTGCAGGGAGCGGAACATTGCATGGTCTTGTGAAGGTCAGTTTTGCCGGCAAATTAGAAATGTGAGTCGCTCGAACGAGTGTGGTTGGGGGAGTCGATGCGGGTGAGCGCTTCATGCACATTGAATTGACTGATAAGAATCACGTGGCAAGCATTTCAGAAACAGTCGCCGATTCTATTGCTGCAGACACGCAATAAAAAGTATTTTCACCATTTAAGCAGTTACCCTAGGTCCAACTTCAAAATGGTTGTTAATCCGCGCTCTATCTCCCATCATTTCTTTATTTTTGTTTTTTTTTTTGTTTTTGCACAAGCTATGGTAGTTGAGAGAGCTACAAAAAGTGGCAAAGAGAACGCTTTAATAACAGAGGGAGAGCGAGCGAATAAGTGCAAGAGAGAAAAACCAGACAGCGGCTGCTGTGAGCCCATCACAACGAATCGACTTCGTATGTTTGGTTCATGTCGTTTTACATTTTATATTTTCTTGCACACTGCTTTGTAAGCTGGGAAAATATTTTTATGAATTATTTGAACCAGGCATCGTATACTGCGTAAGAATACTCCTTAATCGCGAGAAAAGTATTGTGAGTCAGAAGTTAAGTTTATGGGTCATATTCTATCAGAAAACAACATTAAACCAGCAGAAAAGCATAAAGAGGCAATTTTCGAAATGAAAACACCATCGGATAAAACTGGAGTTATGCGATTATTAGGATTATGTAAATATTTGGCTAGATACATACCGAACTTATCGAAATTAACTGCAGAATTACGAGAATTTACCAGAAAAAATGTTGAATTTGAATTGAAAAAAATTCATGATAAGGAGTTTAAAACTTTATTGGCAATCATTGCTTCTAAACCTGTCCTGACAACCTATGATCCGAATAAACCAATATTCATTCAAACTGATGCGTCAAAAGATGGGTTGGGCTCTGTATTAATTCAAGATGGACATCCAGAGGCGTTTGCGTCAAGAACCCTAAGTAAAAGTGAGGTGAAATGGGCGCAAATTGAAAAAGAATTATTGGCTGTAGTTTTTGCTTGTCAACGTTTTCGTTATTTTATTTATGGACGAGAGTTTTCGGTAGAAAATGATCATAAACCACTTGAAGCTCTCATTAAAAGGGACATTGATGATGTGACTCCAAGGCTACAGCGTATGTTTATGACATTACTCAAATATCCTAAATTAAAAATTGTGTTTAAGCCAGGAAAAAATATGCTGGTGGCTGATTGTCTGTCGCGTGCACAATTGCAAGAAGTATCTGAGTTACAAGGACTGGCTGGGGTCATACATACAATAACTAGAATTGTTTGTCTTTCTGATAATAATTACATATAATTATTACAAGGAACTTTTAGAGCAGGATGAAAATTATAAATGTCTTTGTCATTATGTAGAGCATGGTTGGCCAGGGTATCATCAGGTTAATGACTTATGTCAACAATTTCATAAGTTAAAATCGGATTGGTAATTCCTACGGAATTACAGGATAGGATAATCAGGTGGCTACATGCACCTCCCATGGGTATAGAGAAAACACTTGCAAGGGCTAGAAAGTTGTATTACTGGCCGGGAATGACTAAACGAATTTAAGAAGTTATTGAAGTATGCAGTGTTTGTGAGAAGTTTAAGAGGAATAATCAGAAGAAACCGATGGTTCAGGAGCAAAGCCCAAAGTATCCTTTTCATTTTGTTTCAATGGACCTATTTGAGTATGCAAGCCGGGATTATGTTGCAATCATTGATGCGTATTCAAACTATCTAATGGCTGCAAATCTTAGTAATAAACATATTATTGATGTAATTTTTGGTATATTTAACTAACTAGGATACCCCTCGATGATTAAATGTGATAACACTCCATTTAATTCAGGGGAATTTGAAAAATTTGCAAAGGACTGTAATATACGCATTAAATATTCAAGCCCAAGATATACACAAAGTAATGGTCTAGCAGAGAAAGGTGTAGCGATTGCTAAGAATATTTTAAAACGCTGTTATGAGACTATGGAAGTTGCCAAATTTCAGTATAGGATATTGGAGTATAATACAACCACAGTTGCAAGTCTTAAGTTTTCACCATCTGAATTATTCTTTGGACGGTTGGTGAAAACAAAGTTACCAGTATCGGAACAACTTCTAGAAAGAAATGCGATATCAGAAGAACTAATTCAAAACCAAATTGAAGAAAAGCAAAAGAAACAAAAATTCTACTATGACCCTAGTGCGAAATTACTTTCTGTTTTGAAAATAGCTGATTTAGTCATTTAAAAAAAAAATAGCAAAGAATGGCATTATGGTAGAATTGTGGGAATTGTTAATGATCGGTCATATACTATTAAAGATCCATTTCAAAATTATTTTAGACGAAATAGAAGGTTCATTGCAAAAACTAAAAATGAAGATTTTGATGCAAGTGATCTGGTGTTTGAGAGTAATATAACATCAAAGTATGATTCGTCTTCGTCGGTTGGTTTTCCTCAGTTCATTGAACACTACAGGCAAACAAATGGGTGTATACCATTCAGACTGGCCGTCCTGCTTTTTACAAGCGGCACGTTCTCAACATGTCCGGATTTTGAGATGAATCATGCGATCATTTGCTTCGATGTGCTGCGCGAGCGAGTAACTTTTCTTGAAAGACCCAGACGGTCGACTGCTGTTTTCTTTCAAGCTCATACGCATATATCGTCACCTGTCACGATTGAGTAGACGGCTTTTGATGCATTTCTTCAGCATTTGTTTGCACCAATCGACACGAGCCTTCTTTTGAGCGATTGTCTCATGACCAAATGTAAAGAAACCAAATTGCGCTCGTACGTCAAAGTATTTACAGAAAGTTAGGCCTTAAAAATGTCAGACTTTTCGATGGAGACATCAAATTGCATCTGACAACATGTTTTATTGCTCAGGTTAGAAATATATGTAGCAACATATTGAATGAGGTGTGAGGGTGTCCCTATGATGATTTTCAATATTTTTTCAAAAGATCCAACCTATATACCAGTTTAAAGTAACAGTTTTAAAGGTAACAATTAAAATTTAGATATTTTTAGCACAAACTCTCCGAAGAGCATACTCTTATCAGAACCTATCGTCGAATCACCACTCATTCTTATGTAGGATTTCTTGAAAATTTCATGAAAATGTCGAACTATTCTTACAATATTCGAAAGCTAGACTATAAAGCTCTCTAGGTGTATATCCAACTAAAGAATTTGTTCATAGAATAATAGAATATCTAAAGATTGACATTCGGCTTCCAGTTAACTTTACTAATCTAATCTCAAGAAGTATTGTACAAAGACAATGGATTAGAAGAAGAGCACTACTTTTCAAAGCTAGGGTAAACCATCAATGCGTCAACAAATATTTTAATTCAATAACAAAGCTGGAACTACTTCTCAACTTTCTTAACTTGATGAAAACTCGAAGACCTCTTGGATGCTTACAAACATTATTAAAAAGAAAATCAAAGTTTTTATCATCATTCCTCATGGAAGTTCTGACTAACTAAAACCTCAAAATGATGGGCAACATAAGTTCTGTATTCCTGCACACGAAACACAAAGATGCGAATAAAGCATTCAAAATGAATGTTTTCAAGTAAACACAATCGGTAGCTGAAAGTGCTTCAAATGTGATGTGGTCTTCATGGATAATGTTTTGAAAAATAATTAAATCAAATTCGATGAAAGATACACACTTTTTAGACCCTGTACCGAAGGTACAAGAGCCTATTGGTTATGTGCAAATGTATGTATCAGGTAGAAATAATGATCGGAGACCCCCAAAGTTACCCCTATTATGGTCAGGAGTAATAGAGGAATCGATATAGACATGTCCGCCTGTCCGTCTGGTCGTCCGTATGAACGAAAGGATCTCGGAAACGGTAATAGATAGAGACTTCGTGTTCGGAATTTTACAAGTTTATTTTAAAATTTGAACAAAAGGTGTTTGTGACACACACTATCAAAAGCTTTACTGTGTATCCGACATCAGTTTGGCATCCGGAAACAGTTTTGGAAATTTTTTTTTTTTTCGAGGTTGCCACTAGATATGCAGCTTCAAAATCTTACACAAGATTATTCAGTTTTTTTCGATCAAATTTTTACGGAACTTTTGTTTTCCCATCTTGCAAGTATTCTTCATCCTCAGAACTTTCCTCTTTCGAGCTCTAAACGAAGTTTTGTAAGTTTAGGGAAATAAAGCAAATTTTTAAAGCTGTAGTGGCTTTAAAACCACTAAAAACCAATCAAAGTCGTCATATATTTTGTCTTCAAATCAAATTCAATTTAAATTATTGAAGTTCGTTCAGTTTTACGTCGAACTTCCAAATTGAATAAAGTCAAATATTCGTAAAAATTTTCGGAAAAAATGCCAAGGAAACAGAAAAAAATTGCGGCCGCACGCCAACAGCCAATATGCGACTACCTACAAATGCTTGGCTTTATAATCGCTTTCCCTATCGGAATTTTGATGGAAGTACACAGGCAGTTGTTCAACTACGTGCTGGGAAGCCGGGGCTAAACTGCAGAGACTGAATAACAAGCAACACCGCGCAAGCGCCGCGTTTGGTTCTAGTAAGCTGATATTTGATAATCGATTGAGCCGAATTCCATGTCAATTCATTCATTATTGAGAACCTCTGCACTGACTTTCTTCTAAATATATTTCATTTTATTGGACAATTTTGTTTCCTTTTAACTTTTTTTTTTACTCTTAATAATCGAGATCCGCTGAGAATTGACTTAAAGTATACAAAACAGGAATTTTACTTATATATGGGCACGATTTCATTTTTATTTCACCGCGAGTTCAATTTCTCCTTTGCTTTTGCAAGTTTCTGCATAGTACTTCCACTAACAGCGTCTGGACTAGCGAGAGAGAGAGAGAGGGCTTGCAAGCTTGATTCTTCTCATTTGTTCGAGGCTGACGTTGTTGTTGCTCGTCATTTTGGATCTAAAATAGATCAAGCTTTCTACAATAGTGCAGTTAAAATACTCCACCATCACTGAACGTCCAAGACGCGATGACGTCGAGAGAAGACGTCGAGAAGAAGAACTTAGTCTTGTCCTCATTCACCGCTAGATCCTTGAGCCTTGACTGTTTTTTAATTTCGGAGAATGTCGTGATCGCGTCATCCGCGATGTGTATATTATAGCATCATTATGCAAAGACGAAAGATCTTTTCCGGGATGCCCAGAGCAGACAGCGCACCGAAAAACTTCGTTCGTGTAGATGTGTCAACAGCGGGTTTATTGTCGAGAAGTTGATCTTGCGTATGACTTCTGAATCTTATATCCGATGGACATTCTGCGGTAGTTAGTGCATACAGCGGGTTCTCCTTTCTTAAAGATAAGACAAAGAACTTTGATATTCCAGTCATTGGGTATACGTTCATCGGACCATACCTAGCATAAAAGTAGGTGATCTCCTTATAGTCTGTTGGCTCTACAATTGTGCCAGGTTTGAGAAATGGCTCCTCCATAATCTCAGAGATTCTGTGCATCTGAAACCAGATTTCCACTTTGGTCTTTACGGAAAGTTACTCAGATTTAAAACGTTTGATCAGACTCTTGACCTTTTGATTTCGAACTTCATTTCTGTAACATAGCCACTTAGCATCCTGAAACTCAAGTCTTTCGTGCTGATTTTTCTTGTGTCTCCCTTCTCCGCTTATCTTAACATCGCACCCTGCTAAGAAGGTCAACACGAGCTGCTCCCGACGTTCGTATGTCCAAAACGCTCGATACGTGCTTTCTGTCAATGGGAACATGATCAATTTGGTTACATGTCTTCCGACGGTTGGGCCAAAAAATTCTTCCTTCACAATTTTGGCGTTGAAATCGCCAAACACTATTTTGATATCGTGTTTGGCACAGCGCTCGTATAAACGTCCCCAGCGCTCATAGAACCAATTTTTTGCATAGTCTTCTTTCTTAGTGCTCGGCAACAGGCGTGAATCTGGAGATGAGGCTACGTAGTTTCCTACGCAACACGAAACAACATCCGAATTCGTGCTCAATCTAATGGCAGCAATAGTAGATGTCACAGGACGCTTTCTTAGAGCAACCCTGTCCTATCCATTGTAATTCCTGAATTGCAGCGATGTCAGCATTGTTTCTTTCGAGGGCGTCAGCCAGCTTGATATTTGCAGCATCCCTATGATGGGTGCAAACATTCCAGGGGGATATCGTAAATCGTGGTCCATATATCGTTTCATTCGAGATTTCCTTTTTGTTTTAATTGGAGTTGCATATTTTATAGTGGTTGGTCCCAATCCCAATGTACCAACACCTAATTCAGGGAGGTGTTTGTTGCCTTCACACAGTTAGCTCACCTCCGAACGGCTGTTCAGAGGCCACCCAAGAGATATTTGTCGTAGCGAACGTTGTTAGGTGCTTGGACCGTGGACCCACAAGAATCACTGTTGGCCATTCGCATGTGAATGGCAGTCAAGATTTTTAGGCCCTGTACCGAAGGTACAAGAGCCTATTGGGTTTGTGCAAATGTATGTAACAGGTAGAAATAATTGTCGGAGACCCCCAAAGTTACCACCATTATGGTCGGGAGTGAAAGAGGAGTCGATATAGCCATGTCCGTCTGTCCGTCTGTCCGTCCGTCCGTCTGTATGAACGAAAGGATCTCGGAAACGGTAATAGATAGAGACTTCGTGTTTTTTGCATTCGACTAGGATTGCTCCGGAATTTCACAAGTTTATTTTAAAATTTTTCCCCTCCTCCCATAAAATCACCCCTTAGGGTGAAAATTTCTTCGGCACAAAAAATATAGACATAACGTCTCTCTAAGCAAAAATCCAAAAAGTTCCTCAAAATCGGATAATAAATGACGATTTTATAAGCAATTGAATTTGAACGACCCCCCTTTTCTTTTCATTCATATTCGCGCAGTGAGAAGTGGTCATGCGTTTGGTCATAAGCTCGGGAAACATTTAATATGTTTGTTAGGCGACCTGAACTGGTACAGGGCCTCTTACAGTCGGTTACGCCCGACTGTATTTCCTTACTTGTTTTGTTTGTTTTTGTGTGCGCATCACGCCTAAACTGCTAAACCGATTTGTATGAATTTTGGAAGAGAAAGTAGGCATCTTGAGACATAAAGTATCATGAGTCAAAAATTAGATCATATCTTTGACAATTCAAAGTTATGATACTTCAGTGTCTTCTCAATACTGCTTATCACTGATCTAGCCTTAACGTAGGCGTGTGAGTTTGTGGTTTTAATTAATTTCTTAGATAATGTTCCGATAATCGTTTTATCATTTTTAGCTAAAACTAATGTAGACTTTTATGGTCAAAGAATTACGTTTCTTCCTAACCCTAGATATACAAACCATTCTCAACTCTCGCTCAAACGCGGTATCATGTGAGCCACGGCTAGAGGTCCATAGCTACTGGCTGCAGCATTTGTCAGTATGTCCTCCTCCTCTAATTTGTAGGCTCTGAATGCTTTATTTTCGTTGTTCTACTGTGACGATTGCATGTTTTGCTCAGAATTCTGCACAGCTGCTTGTGAAGGTTCCGCGCTTGCCTTTGTGGTCAGCTTCGAGCGAACCGGAAAAAGTGTTGCCAGGAGTGATAGCCTCCACATAAGCCATTTACTTTTGGGTTTTTAAATTTCACAAAAAGAATTTTTTATTTATTTATTTTCTTTGTTTGGCCTTTAAACTTCATTTCCACTCTTGCTGATTGTTATATCTGTTTCTTATTTTGTGTTCACGAAATGCGAAAATAGGATTACAGCGGCTTATGTCTATCAAGGATAATTGCTAAGCAATCATTTTTCGCCTATTGTTGGTTCATCTTTTAAATGCTTGGCATTATTTTGATTTACTTTAGTAAATAAATCGTTTGATGTTCTTACAAAGTACATCTAATCCTTAAGCTGCAAACGCATGTTGCCTGCGTAACCTGAGCAAATACTCCTCCGCCAGGCAGCTTTTTCAAGCTTTAAGCATTAAAAAGCACGCCGTGTTGTCTGCGCTAAAAAAATAAAGCTAAAATATTTCATTTTAGACTAGGCAACATACACGTAGAACTTGCAACTGAAGAGCTTTTTGCTGTGCCATGCCAAAACATGAAAATCTTAAAAAAAAAAGTAGAAACGTGCGCTCAACTGTTGCCAATGGAAATCATAGCAAAAGCAGCCAAGCAGGTCTGACAGGCAGTCGGTTGGCCGTATAGCCGGCTTCTAGCTGCGCACCAAACCGCAAATTTAATTTTCAACAAATGTCGGCAAAATCCTCAGGTGGCTGTGTTGGAAAAGCCGCGTGACTACGGCTTAAACTTGAAGTGAAAGTGCAAGGACTAAAATCATAAATTTTTTTTTTTACCTCATTTTATTTTTAACAAAAGCACAAAAAAAAAAACAAAAAGAAGAAAAAAACAAACACAGAAACCGGTGACAAAATAAAAGCTAGAGCCAAACAAAACGTGATCAGACAAAATTCATTCGTCTACAAAACGCGAACGCGTTAACGTGTGTCAATCAAAGAGGCATAAGGACAGCTAGAACAGCATAATATGTAGCATTGCTACTAAGGATACGCGTGATGCAAGCCGAGATACAAAGCGAATGTAGTACGTGTGCGTGTCCGAATCCTGTAAACTAAATGACCTTAATTTGAGTGTCAAATTAATTAATTAAACACAAGTAATTAATTATTAAAAAAAAAACAAAAAGGCGGCAACTAATTAAATAATTTTAAAAATTAAAAAATTGCTAAAAAGGTGAAATAAGGTAATCAAATAAAACGAAGACATTTTGCCAAATTACTAAATAATCTAAAAGAATTAAACGAATTTGTTAAAGGCTACAAATGTGTTTGAAAAATTAATAGCTGTGCTGTGTTGAAATTCTATACAAATGCTCTAATGGAACTGCAGGTATGTACTGACACATCTTCGAAAGAAAGAACCAAATTTAAATTGCTTAATTGTCGCTTTTAACGTACGTTAAATCGAAACTGTTGGTTATCTCAAAACTTATTCTAATTTTTTTTTTTTTGAGCTATTCTTACAAACAAAAAAGGATTTTTTGGCCAAAAGAAATATTAAAAATATTTTCCTCCTCCTTGTTTGGTGCATTTTCTTCGTACAAAAAAAAAATATTCCGCGCAATTTAGCGAATTTGTGACTCAATAAATACTTATTTTTATTATAAAGCCGAACCAAGTCTGAATGACAACTTTTGGGCATACAAAGTAAAACATTTTGCAACAATTCAACACAAAACATGTCAAGACCAAATGAAAAATTTAACTGACATTGATTTGTACTTAAAAACGTTTTAAAAGTTTTATGGCTAAATTGAAATAGTTGCGCGTCAATGCGTGTGCGTGAGTACCAATTCATCAACACTTACGGAAAAACGAGAAGTGTACTTCCTTATTTTATTATTTAATTTTTTATTTAAGCAGCATATTTTAGCGGATAAAGGATGAATTAGATTTGTTTAAACTGTAAATTATACAGATTTTGTAATAATTATGTGGAAAATATGGGAGTAGGGAAGGACTTCCCATTTCAGCGATTTCAAGTAGGTCTTGTTTAATGCTTTTCTTCGTATCCCGTCCGATTTGGCTTTAGTGCGCAGCTCAAACGCATTGAGCAGCTCGTAGTAGGTCACGCTGCACTGATTCCTGGAATGTTGAAGGCTGTCCGGGCTATTTGGGTTGTAGTAATGCAAAATATTTGTCTCGTCAGTCAGCGTTGGCTGACTGTCGACTTATCCACTCACAATGCTTCTGAAAACTTTTCAAGCGTTTGGCATTGACCGTCATAGAGCAATGTTTCCAATTTTTAGATTTCAAAGTATTTCAGTTGACTCGGTCTTTGTTTTCGAGCTGAAAACGAGCTGACACGATTGTTTTGCCATAACCTTTCACTAAGATTCGAAGAACTTTGAAAGCATTTTTCCTTATATTAAAATAATGTAGAGACACTACCCGCAGAAACAATTTATCTGATGTGAAATTCGACATGTTCGAGGCAATATTTTGTATTGTTTTTAACATTTCAACCAAAGGACATACATAAGCTGTCAGTCGCTCATACACACGTCACTCATTCACAACTATTAAGTCAAGGTTGCAATAAAAACATTATCCATTAATTTATTTATCTAAAAATATAATAAAATAGTAGACGTAGAAATATGTATATACTGCTTTGTTCGCGTATCGCCTAAAAGCCGCTCTATATGAAGATTTATTGTGAGTAACATTCCACGTTTATTTCATCAAAATCTAGCTGCAGAGCCAAACGATTTTAATATTCAAAAACAAGTAAGAAAATACAGTCAGGCGTAACCGGCTGTAAGAGGCCCTGTACCAGTTCAGGTCGCCTAACAAACACATTAAATGTTTCCCGAGCTTATGACCAAACACATGACCACTTCTCACTGCGCGAATATGAATGAAAAGAAAAGGGGGGTCGGTTAAATTCAATTGCTTATAAAATCGTCATTTATTATCCGATTTTGATGAACTTTTTTGATTTTGGTTTAGAAGGACGTTAACTTTATACTGGTATACTAAATTTTTTTTGTGCCGAAGAAATTTTTACCCTAAGGGGTGATTTTATGGGGAAGGGGGGGAAGGGGCAAAATTTTAAAATAAACTTGTGAAATTCCGGAGCAGTCCTAGTCGAATGCAAAAAACACGAAGTCTCTATCTATTACCGTTTCCGAGTATCCTTTTCGTTCATACAGACGGACGGACAGACGGACGGACGGACGGACATACGGACAGACGGACATGGCTATATCGACTCCTCTATCACTCCTGACCATAATGGGGGTAACTTTGGGGGGTACTCCGACATAATCAGTTTTTCCTGTTACATACATTTGCACAAAACCAATAGGCTCTTGTACCTTCGGTACAGGGCCTAATAAATAACCACCAACTACCAACGCTATTCAAATTATTTGCCATTTGCTAGTGCCTCTCAAACCTATAAATATTTTGTGCTACTCAAACTGCAGGCAATTAAATTGGTAATTAATTGGTAAATACTTTACACGGCCTGTTTTCTGCGAAAGAATCTATTATCTCCTCAAAGTCCGTTCTGGCTTATTGTTGAACGTAGATTAGTTTTGATTACTTTCAGTTTGCTGAAGCTTTAAATATATATTAAGATACAATTACTTGATAAATAATAAAAACCAATGAGATTGTAGGAAAAGATGCTTCACTTCTTCGATATTTCGAATTCTTGTCTCAATGATTTGGCGCACCCATGAAACTGCCGCCCAGTTTGACATTTACAGGAAGAGATGGTAATTCGATGGTGCCAGGTTCGGTGGATGCATAAGAACCTCCCATCCGAACTTCCGGAGCTTCTGGCGCGTCACAATCGAAGTGTGTGGTCTGGCGTTGTCCTGATGGAACACAATTCCTCTCCTATTGATCAAAGATGACCGCTTCTGGGCGATTGCTGCCTTCAAGCGGTCCAGTTGTTCACAATAGATAACCGAATTAAGCGTTTGGCCATAGGGGTGCAGCTTATAGTAGATAATTCCCTGTCAAACCGGGCTTGGCAACCGTTTGAGCCGCTTCGCCACCCTTCACCCACGACTGATTGCGCTTCACGTTGTCGTAAGAAAGCCACTTTTCATTGCCAGTCACCATTTGCTTCAGAAACAAGTAGATTATTTGTGATTCAGCAACGATTCGTAGTTGGAAATTCGGTCCATGAGGTTTTTTGGTGTCAATTCGTGTGGCACCCAAATATCGAGTTTTTTTGTGTAGCCAAGCTTCTTGAAATGCCTTTGAATGGTTATATAACTGATATTCAGCTCCCGCGTGATGGTACCGCTGCTACTATGGTGGTCTATCTCGATCACTTCCTTGATTTTATCGACTTCTTCGACGAAAGGTCTTCCGGAGCTTGGTGCATCTTCCACTTCTGCCACACCAGAACGGAATCGAATGAAGCACTGTTGTGCTACGCGAATTGAAGAAGTATCGGCACCGTAAACATCTAAAATTTTTTTGGTCGCTTGTGATGTATTTCTGCCTTTCAGTTTGTAAAAATGTAAAATGTGGCGAATTTCCTACTCTTTTTAAATTTTCAAATTAATTTTGTGTGCAACTAAAAATTTTAAATAAATCCTATCAATATTTTGTACAAATTTTCTATTAATAAAATCTTAAGCGGATCGAATACCGCAATATTTCGTAATGCTCGTTGCTTTATCAGAATTGCCCTCTAAAGATGGTTCAAATTTGGAAGCATAATAACTATGCGGTGACAAGCCAGGCAGATCCAATGAGTCTAGAGATTCAGTTGGATAGCTAATTGGTGGCATGGTCTTAATTAGTTACGAAGTCGTTAGAATTGAAGGAATGCATTGGACCAACTGTTTGATTTTTAATTGTTAAGTTCAACTGATCCACATTTTTGTTCATTGGCTTAAGGAATGCTCTTTTACTCAACCAATTGAATATTTCTGTGGTTAGAAATTGAAAAAAAAATGCATAAGTTCGGTTAACCCAAAATAAAATCGTTCGACAGGAACTCGGCTATTGCCGCAAGTCAGCAATTGCTTAGAAAAAATTTTGGCAATTAGATCGTTTAGCTATGCAACTCGCAACTGAAATTTCTTTACATAACGCCACAGAATCATTAATGTGAGGCGAGCATTTTTCATCGACATCAATCGATCTATGAATGACTATTAATATTTGGCGGAATATTGCGCAGATCTTTCATAGTTCGATTCAAAGCTTCCGTTAGATTATCATCGTATCCTAGAGATTTCCGTGGATTTAGTGCCTTGATTATTTTTATTAATTAATTATTTCAATATTAATTAATTCTTAGCGTACATCTGCAGCAACCCGTTTCCACGCTCAGTTGTCCAATTGCTTTAATTAATGTCTCATACACTTCCTCACGTTCCAAATACTCGATTGAAAACATCTTTCATTCAATGACATGGCGTTGGCATTTCTAGTTTGACAAACAAATTACATGAGGTAACACATGTCTTCAATCATCAGCAAATCCTGTTTATGTATCTCCTCATGCAATTCGAGATTCCGATTCCCCGAACTGTTACGAATACGATGTAAAACTCTTCGAGCATGTGGGTTTCATGTTTACATAATAATAGCAACTAATGTGTGAATCTGACTTGGAGAAGTAGAAATAAATGCTTCTGCGATTGTCATGTCCCAACAGAATGTTGGTTGTGTGCCATTCACAGTTCGAAGTGATTCAAATTATATCGGTCCACGAACCGCAAGTTGAAGCATTCTTTTATATTGGGATAAAATCTGAAAATTCGACCAAGAGCATCAGTAGAACGCACAACCGGATGTTCAAGAACTGCAGCGCTTGGCTTTATACATTGACATTTCTTCTATGAACCAAAGCGAAAAGAAGCTGCTCAATGTTGTCGCTGGAGAAATTCCCGCACGTTTAGCCACATTTGATGCATTGAAAAGCACATTAATCATTCTCCAGATATACCGCCAAATATACAATGCACGTCTGCGCAGTTGTCTCCCTCAATCAAATTGCATGTATTGCATGTATTTCTTCTTCATTGCTTTAATATGGAGTCGAAGTTCTTCGAGTGTGCTTTAAAAGTGAGGATTTTAAGCTCTAAGACAAGGAACAGCCGGGTCAATCCAGAAAGTTTGAATACAAGGAATTGGAATCAATGCTCTATGTCCGTCAATGTTAAACGCTTTAGAAGTTGTCAGAACCATTGGAAGTGAATGTGTCGACAGCAAATGCCTAAAATCAATGAAGACGAAAGATGTCGAACTGGAATTTTACGCTCTTACATAAAAATGTAAGGGTTTTAGCATCGCATTATGGCTGCCGATGACAAGCCATTTAGACAACCGCAAGCGCAAACAGTCATGGGTTTTGCCCGTGCAGCCATCAATATCTTTTGCAAAGCCGTATATTCATGGAATGAAGCTTGTGCTCTGTACTTGGTGAGACCAGCGCGGCTTGATCTACTACGAGCTGCTCCAATCTAGAGTTCAGTGCACTAAAGCAAAATCGCTCGGAATAGGAAGAAATGCACGACAAAGTAGTTCTGCAGCATGACAGCGCACGGCTACATGTTGCAAAAGCGGTCAAGACCTACTTGGAAACGCTGAAATGGAAAGTCCTACGCCAACTGACAACTATTTGTTTCGATTGATGACACATGGTCTGTCCTAGCCAAAGTTTGCTTCATATGAACAATGGGAACAATGGGTTGGATAACCTTCTTCCGAGCTGGTAACCAAAAATTTTAAGAAAAATTGGAAAAAAATTGTGGTTAGCGATGGATACTACTTTGAATAATACATTTGTAAGCAGTTTTCCACAATCAATTCGAAAATCTCAACAACAACAAAAAAACCCCTATTTATTCAAGATCCCATTATTAAAAAAAAATTTAAATCCGTCAATCCGTTGGCGAGATATCATAAAAAAGAAGACCGCTCCATACAAAATATACGAGAAAATTAATTTTCTTCTGTTTTAATAGTTATTCTGATTTACGGTGCGGAGACAAATCCAATAAAACAAAGTTCATAAAAATCGGTCCAGCCATTCTGTAGTTCTAAATAGTGTATCTACACGACGTTGTCTTATATACATAGATTATTATAACTCTATTTTTTTTTAAATATGTTTATGTTATTTGTTCGTTGGTAGTACTTTGCAGCAAAATAGTATATAACACTGGAGACGAGCCTACGATATATCTAAGTAGGCAGTCACCACGTAATCCTTGGCTTCAAAATCTTCGGTAATAGAGTTGACCTCTCTATTTAATTGCGCTGGAGTGCCAATGGCTTTCCGGAATCCAAGCTGGAAAGCATACTTCTCAATAGACACTTTTCGAATAGCTTGGCAAACGCAGAAAGTAAGCTGATAGGCCTGTATGAAACCACTGTCAACGGGCTCTTTCCTGATTTAAGGATAATACAGATTTGAGCCTTTTTGCACTGCCTTGGTATATGACCCATCCTCAGAATCGCATTATATATTAGAACCAGGAAAATTACTGCTTTGGTTGGCATGACTTTTTGCGAAAATTTATTCATCTCCACTTGGGATCTTCCTATTCAGGATGCGACTGGGAGCGCAAGTTGCCATGGGCTGTCTGCGTCAATTTTACTTCACTTTTTTTTTTTTGTTTTTGCAGAAGTCGTGTCGGAGGGCTGGAATTGTGCCTCCAAATTTTAGCAAAAGTTTCAGCAAGTTCCTGCCAAGATGTGGCCCAAGTACCTTAAGCCTTGCTGAGTGGATGCTTTGGGTCTATTTGTCTTTTAAAGCGCTCCGCCAGCAATCAGAGAGAGTAGTTTGTGCTTGCAACAGCTGTGACTTGTTTCAGAAATTTGTAAGTTTCTTTGTGTTTATGCTTCACCAACAGCTTTTTGACTCAATTAAATATCCTATGATATAGTCTGTCAACGATAGGGTCACGAATTCGAATGCATTAACGCCTCAACCTCCTCTTTATCAGTAATAGCGTTTCTATAGCCACTGGAAGGCTCTTTACAGGTGGAGATCTTTGGTCTGTGTAGGAGGAGGAGGGAGCAGCACTGTTGAGGAAAGTGTGTTGGCATCTTTAATATCCTCAGCATGCAGAAGCTCAATATTCAAATCCAGCGCTTTTTCCAAATCTCTGCGAAATACTGCTATACTTGCTCGAGGCGGTAGCAGACGTCTTTTTGGAGCCTGAAACTGTGGGATGTTATCTAAGTCTACAAAAAAGGTGAGTTGGTTAGAGGATAAATAATACTTCACCCTGATATTTAGTACGTCAGAGCTAAGTCCATTAGAGACTAACAAATCTATTGCGATCGTTGTGTACTTACTTACTTACTTAAATGGCCGTCAACCGTCTTCCGGTCATGGCCGCATTTAGGAAGGTGCGCCAGCCTCCATAATCTTGTGCGCGCTGGCGCCAGTCATTTTGAATGCCAAGTACGGAGAAATCTCTCCATACCTGGTCATACCAACGCGTGCCCGGTTGTTCTATATTTCGGCGTCCTCCAATCAAGTTTGCGCCCCGTTTGTAAACCATGCATGCTAGAGCGCTTGCATCCATTCGAATGGAGTGACCAGCCCATTGCAGCCGCTGGAATGTCATGCGCTGGACTATGTCAACCTCATCGTACAGCTCGCGGTTCATACGGGACCTAAACTTGTCGCCGAATCTAATAGGACCGAAAATCCTGCGAAGAATTTTCATCTCGAAGACTTCCAACGCTGTTGCGTCTAACTTAATCACGGTCCATGCCTCTGCGCCATACAATAGCACCGGGAGTATCAGCGTCTTATAGATCTTGATTTTTGCATTTCGAGAGACAAAATAGAATCTATTTGCAAGCATGATTTTTCGCCTGATCTCCAGGTTGATGTTGTTGTTGCTGGTTATCTCGAATCCAAGATAGACGAAGTTTTCTACAACACAGAAGTTGAAATTCTCCATCGTCATAGACCGTCCAAGACGCGATGACGGAGTGCGAGAAGACAGCAAGTACTTCGTCTTGTCCTCATTCACCCCTAGACCCTGAGAACACCTTGCTGACTCGCCGTTCCTGCGTGCCGATAATATCGATGTCATCGGCGTAAGCGAGCAGCATTACTTCCTTTTGGAAGATCGAGGCCGACATATTCTGTATGTACGGGTACTGGCGTAGGATGTATTCCATCACAAGATTAAAAAAGAACGCACGACAGAACATCGCCCTGCCTGAAACCTTTCTTGGTATCAAAGTGGTCGAAGAGGTTTTTCCCCAACTTGACAACACTTTGTGTGTGAGATAGCGTCGTCATGCAAAGACAAACGATCTTCGCCGGGATACCTAGTGGAAACTGAGCGGCGATATACTTCGATCGTATCGGCGTGTCGAAACGGGGTTTATAGTCGACAAATAGGTTGTGAGTGTCTTTGTTGAACTCACGGGTCTGTTCCAAGATTTGACGTAATGTGAATATTTGGTCACTGGTCGATCCTTTTGGTCTGAAGCCACACTTCTGCCTATTACACTATACGCGCGACAGAATCTTACATCCGATGAAAAGAAGACTTATTCCGCGGTAGTTGTAGCAAACAGCGGGCTCTCCCTTCAGCCCTTCAGCGCTTGGTGTGTGCTGCTGGGAAAAGAATTGAGCCTACTATGCCCATTGCTCAAAATTGCATAGCAGTTTCCCCAGAAGAACGAGCTTCCAAGCCTACTAAAAATATCCTCAAAGTCGACTGTAGACCAAGGAAATTTCTGCATTGGAATTTGTTCAAATTTTTGCATGCAAATGCAATTCAAAACACAAGTTTGAGAAATTTTAAAGTCCTTTGTGTATCTCATTTATTTTATTATATAAACCTGCTTTTATGCATGAGCAGTTTTCTGGAACAAATTAGTGATACAACTCAAAGGGATTTTATTTATTTACACTCTGTTCTACGAATTTTGCAGGTTGTTCGTCAATTTGCAAAAATCCCTGCCATACTTTCATACTTGGAATATATATATTCGAGTAGAGTCTTAGTATTCCTATTTAAATATCGCATATCAGTGTCAACATTGCTTTTATTTTTGTACTAGAAAAAAAATTTTGTAAAAGATAATTTTTTCCAATATGTCGTGGACTACATTCGAAGACGACAAAATGTATTTTTATATTTTTGTTATTTTTTTATATTAAAAGCCTTTTTGCATATATTAAATAATGCTAAATGCGAATGCCAATCAATGCATAACGTTAAACTACTGCAGCGTCCATGAACTCACTCACGTGCAGGTTCCAAAGGACAACGAACAGACAAACAGACAGGCAGACAGAGAGACAAACTAGAACACAGAGACAAACACGATAAAACCACGCGAAATGAAAATTTATAAATACGACATTTATATACGCTACACATAAGCAAAAATAACTGTGAGCTATATACAGTCGGATAGTTTGAGGGTGAGGTTAGCTTATACAGTTTTTAGGAGCAAATTTTTGAAGAATAAGTGTATTCGACAAATAAAATTGGAGGGATTATCGAAAAGTAATGAGTCTTCATAAGAAATAGGCAAGGAAATACAAACAGAATTTCTATAAATTTTTATGGGAAATTATACACAAAAAAAGAAAAAGGCGGGAGCTACTTAATTTCCGCTTCGCACTTATTGGTTCCATTAATATAATATATGCTTCACATACAAATTTAAGAAACATTTTCCACTCAGGAAATGCAAAATGGGAGAGAAAAATTGCAGTAATTAGTAACTTCAAACAGTTTCAATATAAAACCAGATATGCATATCGGTTCAGTTACAAAAATAAATATTAACCTTGAACGTATACCTAATAGCCCTTTGATGAATAAGAACATAAGAACACCCTTTTTTAATAGTTTTTTTTTGGGGTAGCTATTAAAGTGGCTAGGTAAGTTAGCGAGCAAACGGAAGTAGGATACGGTTGCTATATATAGCTACAAGTTCCATACAAGTTACAAGTTGCAAGCAAACTCACAGATACAAATACTCTTGCACAGCTACACATCAATAAACTTGTAAACACGAGACTTCGGTGCATGTAGCAACGTTGATGATGCAAACGACAATGCAATGGCGTTGAAGTGAGCAGCAGTGTTGGCAACCACTACAAGAACTACAAAGCTGTGTGATTGTGTCGCTGCTTATATATTTGTAACAGTTGCACGTGCCGTGTGCAACAACAACAACAACAACAACAACAATAACATAAACAACAAAACACACAGCAACATTTATAGTAGCTAGACAAACCAACCAACCAACCAACCAATCTATAACCATTTAGTAAAAGAAATAGCACAGAAGCATACAATTTAATCGATTTGCATTGCTTCTCTAATATATTATATAGAGTACATATATAGACATTGAAATCGAATGGGTACACAAGCAGCGCTGTTAACGATTTTATAAGAAATGATCGTGGCAGCAGGACTTTGCCTGAACACTTATTGGTCTGCTAACTTTTTCTGAAGTCAAGTGCACACCTGCTAAAGAATATTTCTTTTTTTTTTTTAAGTATAAGCACAAAACCAATTAGAAGCTTGAAATTATAAACAATTAGAGACTGTTACACGTCAGTGTTTTTTTTTTTCTTCTGAACTATGCTTCAGCTTAATTGGTTACTTGTTTGTTTGCTTTCAAGTTGGTTGGTTTGCTGATTGGCCTGTTTGCTGCATTAATTAAATGTTGCAGCTTGTTTTGAGTTTTCATTTTACGAATTTGCAGTCTATAGCACCTGCTATGCAACTTATACACTGGCTAGTTGAAATGAGTTTTGAGCGTTTACGGCATAAATATTGAAACAGCAACATAATACATAATGCAGACCGAAATTCGATTAAATTACTTAAACGTTTGTCTCATCGATACACCCGCATGCGATTGTGTGCTTTTGAGGTATACCTGCGAGGAGGAGTTTACTTAATATTTTATGTGCTGTGCTTAAATGAAATTAGTTAAAAAAAATTATCTGAAATCGAATAACAATCAAATTTAAATCAAATTAAAATGCTTGAAGTTTTGTCACAAGTGTGTGACATAAAGCTTGTATTTTGTTTCATATACTGCAGACATAGTGTAGAAGTGTATCTTAGGAGTATATTAAAAATTTAAGTCGACTTAGACATTTCCATCAAATCATCAGTCCGTGTGAATAATGAAGACTTGGAGATAATATAGGAGATAGAGTCTACATATATTCAGATGCTTCTATTCGCTCTTTTATTTTTTTTTTTTTATTTCCTTAATACTTTATTTTAAAAAACTTAAAGTATTACTCCTAGTTGGAGCATAGGGCGAACTATTCGCTCTTTAGATCACTTGTATTCAATATACTCCCAACCCCCTTCTTGAGGGGCTGACGCTTAAGACATAAACACAAGCAAACTCTAACGCCTTCCCAGTTCTGTATGAACCAGTTTGTATTGTATTACTTTAGTCGCTGTCAACTACGTCCTTGGTGTTAAAAAATGTGCGTGCTGGAGCTCTTTCATGCATTCGGATAAGCTGGAATTTTATGCGCTGGACTATATCAACCACCACCACATCGAATAGCTCATATACTAAAAGTCCTGCGGACAATCTTTCTAGCAAAGACTTACAACGCCATAAAGTTGGACCGGAGTATTAGCGTCTTATAGATCCTGATTTTCAAAGAGGCTTTACTTCTAATTCACTTACTCAGCCCAGAATAGCATATATGGGGCACGATTCTACACCTGATATTCAGAGTGACGTTGTTGTTCCATGATAGGCATTTCTTTAACATTAAAGTTTGTGTAGAATCCATTCCATCAGCAGATTGATAAAGTTGTACGACAGCACATCACCCTGCCTCGTCTCTTGGTATCAAAGGGTTCGGAGAGGTGCTTTCCTAGTCTGACAACGCTTTGTGTGTGTGTGTGTTTTTTTTACCTAGAGAAGACAGGGCAAAACTTCGTTCGTATCGCAGTCGAAAGCAGCTTTGTAGTCGACAAATAGGTGGTGTGGGTCTTTGTTAAACTAACGGGACTTTTTCAAGATTTGTCGTAATGTAAATATTTGGTCACTGGTCGACCTTGGCTTCAGCCTATTACACTGGAAAGGAGACTTATTCCGCAGTAGTTGACGCAAACAGCGCGGTCACCTTTCTTAAAGAGAGGACAGAGAACATTGAGCTTCCAGTCAGTCCAGTTCATCGCACCATATCTAGCATAAAAGTTATTGCATACTCCCAACCAACTCTTTGCCGTCGGTCTTAAATAACTCAGCTGGCAGCACATCAAAGCCTGCTGCTTTGTCATTTTTCAGCTTTTTAAACTGAATCGACCTCCTTATAGTCCGGTGGCTTTACAATAGTGCCATCATTGACTGATGGTTCCGGTATCATTTCTCTAACTGTGGCGACCATGTAAGGTTTGCACGTCCACCACGCTCGATGCGTGACTTACGTTAATCAAAACATGATCAATTTGGTTGCGTGCAATTGAACTGGACTCAGCCATGTAGCCTTAACCATGTGCCAAACTGCGCCGAAATCGATTATCCTCTGTCCATTATTGAAGGAAGTGTCGTGCAGGCTAAATTTTCGACGGTTGTTTCATACTCACAACGAAACCACATCCATTCGTGCTTACTCGCATGGCAGCTGTAATAGATGCCACAGGATGCTGTTTTAAAGCAGCCCTGTCCTATCCATGTTTCGAGGACATCAACCAGATGGATATTTGCACCATCCCTATTAAGGGTGCGGACATTTCAAGTATGTATCCGTTAACCGTGGACCTTATTTCGTTTAAGGGGGTCGTCATCATAGGGTACCATCGGAGGCTTCCTGATTGTTTTCATTTCATTTTAATTTTTTTTACTGTGGTGGGTCCCAAGCCCAGCGTACCAACCCGTGATCAAGACGGGTGATTCTCGCGTTCTCACCCAAGAGATACGTTTCCTAGCGGACGTTGCGATCAAATGGATTTTCAATAACGGGTAACGGATTTTCAATGTTGAATTTTTGGTAGCTCTCTTTTAATCGGTACCAAAGTTTTTCCAAATCGTCACATATTTTTGAAAAAATATTACCAGAATATCATACGAATTTGATAGGAACTTATATATGTTTTATAAAATAAAAAAAGTGTCCAATAATTATTGTGAAAAATTACACACTTGCAACTGCAGACATTAACTTTTGAAGATTCACCCTTCAAAGAATTACCAAACCGATGAAGCTATTATGTGCAACCATTTCGAGTCTAGTTCACTTTTACATTTTAATAATTTATGGTATAAAAAAAAATTATTGAACAAATTATGAAAGAGTCGAAATTTGAGGAGTAATTTGGCAGAGACGAGAAAAACAAGTAAGGAAATTTCAGTCGGGCGTAACCGACTGTAAGAGGCCCTGTACCAGTTCAGTTCGCCTAACACATTAAATGTTTCCCGAGCTTATGACCAAACACATGACCACTTCTCACTGCGCGAATATGAATGAAAAGAAAAGGGGGGTCGTTCAAATTCAATTGCTTATAAAATCGTCATTTATTATCCGATTTTGATGAACTTTTCGGATTTTGGCTAAGAAGGACGATATCTCTATACTGGCATACTTACTTTTTTTTTGCCCTTTTTTTAGGCCCTTCGGTACAGGGCCTAAAAAACAGGGTCAGCGATGACTAGTATGAATTTCCTGCGAAAGATTCCATGGTGCAATTAAGAGAAAATACCAACTCCAAGCAGCCAATTGTGTTGTTGAGACGTCGACTTCCAGCAGCCAACCTTCTCGAGAAACCAATGAAGGAACGTCTGAGATAGAAAATGCTACGCCTAAGCCTAGCAAAAAGTCGGAATTTAAAGGCCTCAATAAATAAGACACTGGGAATATAAATTAATTAAAACATTTGCAATGAACAGCGCATCATAACATTTTTAGGAATTTTATTTATTTTTTTTTTTATGTAAAAATTATATAAAAGTTCTTGGTTCAATAAAATTGAGTTCATAAAAGTTTGGTTTTCAGTATGAATTCCTTCGTATAAAAACTTTTTCATGATCCAAGCTCGCCTGTGGCTCTTCAGTTGTACTGGCACAAATGCAACTTATAGGATTTCAACCCCAAAAACCTGCATTAAAGATGGTATATGAACCGGGCCACTGAGCTTTAGTACGTACCATACATATCACTACTGATGAAAAAACAAATATGAATTGCTGTTGTTAATTTAGCTGGAAACGTCAAACTTGGTGTATCAAAGTTTTATCCAAATAAAATATTCCATAAAATTCCAGATCCAGGACCAATAGAAGGACTTAAAAACCTGCTTCCATTCATTGTGTTAGTATGAACACATTTGTTGTTTGCTATGGATATTATTGCAGGTCATAAACAGCTTAGCTAATTTTATTGACCCTGCTTAATCCGCAGATCCGCGGGATTATTCGCTGCTAACAATTTTATTACCTGCCCATATTATGTAATTAGGGTTCGTATCACATATGGGGATTATTATATCTTTAGATTGTATTTTCTTTTCTTTTTATACCGTTTTAAATTTTATTTGGTTTTCCACAAATTGCCAATAATTTGCCGAAATTCCTTCAATTTTTTTCCAGCACTCTCATGTTCCAGTGATAAATTGTTGATTTGTCAATTGTGCGACCGAATTTAAGTGGCAGAAGGATTTGTTTAGAGCTGCTACAATGCAGAAGTCACCCACGTTCAACTCAGACGGACTCTCAACTCAGAGTAGGCGTGAGTTGTGGCTTTAGCAGATGGCTTAAGAAACTTTTTCATACTAAACCACATATGTGATACGAACCCTAATTACATAATATGAACAGGTAATAAAACTGTCCGCGGATTAAGCAGGGTCAATAAAATTAGCTAAGCCGTTTATGACCTGCAATAAATGTGTGCAGGACTACCTGTTAGTAATTTTTAAAAAGAGGATATTGTATATAAGCAGGATATCACAGCCTTGGAGCAACATTCACTTGAACAAGCTCAAAGCGACTAGAACTTCCTCGAAATTAATTTGAAATTCAAATTTTAAAACGCAGAAATGGCAAATTATGCAAATATAAGCAACAACGGCGCACAAGTTTCGGCACAAAAACGCACACGCTACATTGAAATTTTGGATGTGCAGATCTTCAGCCCAACAGAACCCTTTTTGGTACTACCGGCAGCTAAACGTCAAGCTACAGAAAGCGGTTTCTTTAGACCATGTCTCAGCACCAAAACAACTGAGAAACCACAAACGGAAAGGATCGTCAAATTAGTCACTCCGGTACCGAAGTATAATATACCACAGCAGCAGGTGCAACCTAATAGAAAGCAGGTGCCACCTAATAGAAAGCAAGTGCAACCAAATAGAAAGCAAGTGCAACCTAATAGAAACACCGCAGCCGATACAAATTTTCACCATGCACGCCAGGCACAAGAGCAGCAGAATAGCACCAAAACTGCTGAGAAACCACAAACGAAAAGGATCGTCAAACAAGTCACTCCGGTACCGCAGTACAATATACCACAGCAGCAGGTGCAACCTAATAGAAAGCAAGTGCAACCAAATAGAAAGCAAGTGCAACCTAATAGAAAGCAAGTGCAACCTAATAGAAAGCAAGTGCAACCAAATTTTCACCATGCACACCAGGCACAAGAACAGCAGAATATCTTCTATAGGCAATTGCTGCAACAATCCATCTCTCAGCCGAGCATTACACAGTAGAGCTGGGGAAAACATCAATTTTTAGACCGATGCATCGATGTTTTCATATGAAAACAGACGACGGCCACGCAACTGCCACCGCTACAACAAGAATTCCTCAAGAGTATGTCACTCTCTCAGCAGTTGATGATGTTCGGTTTCACGCACTAAGTGGAAATATTTCTTATATTTAGTTAATTAATTACTTAAGCGTACACTCCTCAGGACTATGCATTAAAAATGTGATTTAGTATTAATTAAATTATTGACTGACGATATTAAAAATATATAATATAGAAAAAAATAATAATAAATGTCTAAATTTAATTAATTGAATTTTTCAATAAAAAAAATAGAGAATTTTGATCAAGAATTATGCAAAGTTGAAGTTTATTTCTTTTAGAACATACTCGCCAATGTGAGTAAATTTCCTTCTACGCACTGCCGTGCAGTTGCATAGCAGCTGCTGAACACCTGCATAGATCTAATTGATTAACTAATAGTCTGGAAGCTTGTCTGCCTATTATTTATTAAGTTTTTATTTCTTTTTTTTCGTACGTGGAACAGATTTGTTTAGAAGTATCACCAGTGTGAACCAGCATGCATTTGTACCATTGATCTCATTTTTATAGGTAATAAGAAATTTAATACCAGTACCAAATAGTACTAAAATAGTTTAGCATTAATTTTTATAGCGTGCAAGTGTTAAACTCAGTTTTATTCAAGCCATTTCCCTATAAAAATACTACAACAAGAATACTTCTCTCATGTTTTCATTAAAAATCATTCAAAACATTTTTAAATTAAAAATATTCTAATAAAATAAATCAAAATTGGTTTGAACAATTTTTTTAATCTGTCAATTTGGTATATCTGACTTCTAGAGTAGAGTAGAGTAGAGTGCGTGATATGAGACAAATGTCCAAACAACCTATCAAATAGGTAAATAGAAAAAATTTATACTGATTGACTTGAAATTCGAGAAGTCAGCCTGAAGATCAAGCGGCAGCATCACTTATTGTAAAGCCAGCAAAATGGAAATAGAGCCTTCTCTTGAATGATGCAAATTAAAGTCTACAAAAGACTGATAGTCCCGGTCCCGCTGCCGTAGAAGCAGAAACATGAAGCCTGTTTGAATCAGATGAAAAGGTTTTTGCGAGTCATTCAGAGAAACTGGTGCACATTTTAATAGAAGACGCCCGGGCACACGTTTGAATGACAAAATATGAAAGGAACTGTCAACAGCAAACACAAGCTCAAGGCAGCTGCTGCTCCGTTCTAGGTGCTACCATGACCAACAAAACACAACTTTATGGCCATCTGAGTGAGAATCGTGCAAACCACAAGAATGTGTTTCATGATTTTTGCATTTTTTGTAACCAAAATATGATGCAATACCAAAATAAAAAAAAGTATTCAGATAATTATTTTAAACTCAAACGATTTATATGTCAACTTTAAAACTAAGAACAAAACTCATGGACTTTCGATAAACACTGACCATAATGCGAACAAGAGATCTTGTAATAAGCTAAAAAGGATTTACTGTATAAGTGTTACTGAGTGGGCCGGGTATGTCATCTCCAGAGTTTGTTCCAATTTCTGCTCACTATTGGCCATTTTTTCTTCGCCTTGGTCTACCTCTTTAACAGTCTTCGTTTCTATCTCATCAGTAGCTTCCGTTTCGCGGTGCTCCTCATGGTTTTTGCGTCCACACTTAGAGTTAGGATCATCGCTCATTTTATTATCATCTGCGTCAACTGCGTTCTCCGTTGCATCGGGTATTGCATCTCTTTCTCCAAGCATACGTTGCTGAACCTTAATGAAACAAGCACAATGAAAGGACTTATGCAGTCAACTTTATCAACCAATTTACTTACCCGTCTGACAAACGTGCTAGGAATCCAAAATAGTATTGCATAGACCACAATAAAACATATGATGCCTATCATAAAATTAAACACACTGGGCTGGGGATCAATTGCGCCCACACAATCATACTTAAATCCGTCATATTCATATGGTGGATATAGGAATTTAACGATGTCGAATGTTATTCTACCCCATTGTGACTCTGGTATGGCACGTTTTGTTGGAACCATAATTATATCCAGTCCTTCACACATTTTTAATAAAATTTGGCTCAATAATTTAAAAAAAAAAAATATAATTTGTGTGGCTTGCGTGCTTCTCAGCAAAAAATTTTAACTTTTGATATTATTTCTGAACAAGAAAAGCAAGGCAAACTTATAGATTTTTATTTTTATTTTGAAAGAAATTCAAATTTTAGCTAAGAGAAATAATTGAGAAATGATTATTCAGAGCGTACCATAATGCATAATTTTTCATTTTCATCAGCCTTAGTGAAGAATTTTTCGTACATCAACAGCAAATATCAATTGCACCATTGATGCATGTAGGAGGCCAGTGCGCCAGCAAGTACCATAGACACGATAGATAGCACAATCCACTTATATGCCGACCACAGAATTCACGGCTCGGCAAATGAGAAACTGCTGCTGCATTGTCGTGTTTGCAGTTGTTGTTGGTCGTGTTAAAGCCGCCTCTAGCTATGCAACAAAATGCTGCATACAAAGCCACGGCCAGGCAGTGTTGCTGCATGCAATATGCAAATTACCGCAGTACGAGTACACTTAAACCAAAATGAAAAGGGTTGAAAAGAGAAAGATAGATGTTCCACGTAAAATGCTGATATGTAACCGGAAACTTAACAAGCATTGACGTACGTAGTTTGTAGCATAACAAAAAAGAAAAACCAAAAAAATGTGGGTAGAAAAAAAAGCACAGCCAAGAAAAATGACTGCCAAGCAAAAAGTAGAAAAATTAACAACAGCAACAGGTGAACAGGTTGTGTGGCAAGCACAGTAGCATGCAGCGCGCTCAGCGGGTCAGATGGTTCGCTATTGTGTAATACGAGCAGCAGTCGTACATGTGGGCCATAAAGCAAAACACAAAAGAAAGTTACGAAACGAACAAAACAAAAAAAGAAATGAAAAAAAAAAACATTAAAAAAATACAACAAGAGCAGGCAAACAAATATTTTCGTAGCGCCTTAGCTTATGCAGTGTTTTATTTTCCATATTATCATACATTTGCGCTGCATGCAAAACATTGTGCAGAGTATCAACGGTCCTTGCTGAAGATTGTGACATAGAATATACTGATTTAAATTAACATCAAATTCAAAGATAAAAATATCAGCTTTAAGTTTTTGTGTTATCAGAAAATGAAGTCGGATAATCTAGAAAAAATGTTGTTCTACTTGTTTTATTTTCTACGAATCACCATTTCAGAGTTGTGCTGCTTCCGAAAGTTGAAGAAGTCGTTTTCAACAAAATATGCACACATTTTCACCCTTTCTCTGATGAAGTGTACTTGGTATATTTTTGAAGTCTACAAAGTCATCCTGTTTTTTGTACGCTTTGGGCTCTAAACAACATTTAAATAAGCAGAAGCTGATATTGTAGGAACAGAAAATAGTTATACCCTTTTCTTCGTGTATTATAAACTGAAATTTATTTAATTTTGTATACGAAAAATGTTCTCTTTTAGACCTTCATATATAGTAAAAGGAGAAAGCATAATTGTTTATGTTGATAACTTGTGGAGAAGAGTCACTCCACTGGCAAATTAGTTTCAATTTATTTAATTATGCCGCCAACTTAATTAAGAAAAATATTCATCACCAAATGCTTCCTCTATCTAACATTAATTAAAATTCCACTGACATAGTTTATATTTACTTCCCGGGGTCCAAGCATGTTGGAGCACCAAAAAAAAAAAAAGGCAAAGGTTTGCTGCTGATATGCACACTTTAACGAGAAGAAGTAATAACGACATTGTTGATAGGGACTTCAATCGTTGACAACAATCCTGGCATTGTATCAATTGCTAGGGAAATTATTTATGGGAAAAAATGGTTCCATATAATTTCCTTGCTAAATCGCCGTTCCTGCGTGCAGATACGTACGCGCGCAGTATCACTTCGTTTTGGCAGATCGAGCCCCACATATTCTGTATGTACGGCCTCTGCCGTAGGATGTATTCTATCAACAGTATAAAAATCGCACGACAACGCATCACCCTGCCTGAAACCTCTCTTAGTAACAAAGGATTCGGAGAGGTTGTTTATTAACCTGACAACGCTTTGTGTGTGCGATAAACGATCTATGCTTCGCATCTAAAACTTCGTTCGTATCTGCGTTTTGAAATTGGCTTTATAGTCGACAAATATGTGGTGTGTGTCTTTGTTCAACTCCAGAGCTTTTCCAGGATTTGTTGTAATGTCAATATTCGGTCTTTGGTCGACCTTTTTTGTCTGACGCTACACTGATATTACGAACTGCCTCTGCTCGCTCTCACCCCACACCCCACAGACATATGCTTTTGACACAATCACCTCTGGTGTGTCCTTTGCTTATGCCCTGAAATCAGGGCTAAAGCCAGCTGAACCAAAGTCTCACACGGTACCCATGGGACCCTCTGCACAAAACCCACAACAACAGAGCATGCCCCAAATTGCTAATACACCACTCAATGGTATCGAATCAATGCAACAAAGCATGATGAATTTCATGGCATTCATGCAAAACACAATGCAAAAAATGATGCGAAATCAAAACACTCTGATTCAGATGCTTGCAGCCCAACAAAGCAAATAATGACTTGCTTAAAAATAAATATATGTCTCTGGAATTCCAATGATGTTTCTTGGCACAAAAACGGACAGTTAAATTTTCTCCAAATATGTATCTAAAAAATTATTTCTGGAATTCTTTGACACTCTAGGTGATCGGTTTTTAGCCGTAGGTGATTATAATGCCAAACATACACATTGGGGCTCAAGGCTTTCGAACCCTAAAGCAAAGCAGTTCTACAAACCAAGCTTAACTGTGTCTCGCTCTGTACCCCAACAGATTCGATGAAAATTCCAGATTTCATTGATTTTGCAATAACACGAAGAATCTCAAGCTATCTAATTTATACTGAATCTCTTGCAAATCTCTGAGCGGCTCATTCTTCAGTTTTTTTTTAGCTCACTGGAGAAACCTCAACTAAAAGAGTTTCCCAATAAACCCACTACACAAAAATAAACTGGCTCAAATATAGCAAGTATATAAGCAGTCATATCGAGCTGAAAACAGCAAAAAGCAACGAAATCGTCATTTAAGACTCTGTTAGTGCCCTCAGTTCTATTCTCACTGCTGCAGCTCAACACTCCACACCACAACCATCCACGGCCAATTCGATGAACCACAGTCTAACAAACAGTCATATTGCATTGCGAAACGGCATTAAAGAAGCGAATCGCAGTGTCTAAGATCTCCAACCTCTAAGCACAATCTAATGATTGCTTCACGTGAGCTAAGCAAAGCTGTTAAACTCAAGGAAAAACTCACTCAGTGACGATACATCGAACGTCTTTCTCCAACAAGCTCCTAGTTTCCCCTATGGAAAGCGCGAGCAGACATTAAACCACCGGCTATAGTATCTACACCCATAAGAGACCACACTGAAAAGTGGGCACGCACGGACATAGGAAAAGCAGAAGTTTTTGCAACCCATTTAAGAACCGATTTTCAGAAAAAAACGCCAACAAACGCTTTTGTTCTTCCCTCTCTTTCGACTATGAACAACTCTGAACCCCTCAGAGTTACAACCAACGAAGTTCATAAAGAGATAAAAGCCCAGCTCAATCCCAAGATGGCTGCAGGTCATGATTTAATTTCCCCAAAAATGATCATGGAGCTTTCCAGCCCAGCTGTTATATATATCATTATACTGCATAACGCGATTGTTACTTTCCAACTCAGTGGTCATAGTCATGATCCCGAAACCCGGAAAGGATAAAACACAGGCAGCGTCATAAAGACCTATAAGCCTACTATCCTGCCTATCCAAACTGTTTGAAAAGTTGATCCTTATAAAAACCAACTCACACATGCAGAACGTTATTCCCACTCAACAAATTGGGTTTCGTGAAAACCAAGGCACTATCGAACAGGTAAACCGATTAACCTCAGAGATTAGAACAGCGTTCGAGCTCCGTGAATACTGTTCCGCAATCTTTCTCGATGTAGCTCAAGCATTTGATCGCGTTTAGCTCGACGGACTTAAGTACAAAATAAAAGTACTGCTTCCCCAAAATACACAAAAAATTCTTGAATCATATCTCAGCAATAGAGCAGTACGACAGAATGATTACTTAATACAGAAATCTAAAATTAATGCTGGAGTACCCCAAGGCAGCGCTCTCGGTCCTTTATTATATGTTCTATACACATCAGACATACGAACGGACCACAGACTTACAATGTCCACCTTTGCTGATGACACAGCAATCTTAAGTAGATCTCGAGGCCCAATAAGAGAAATTAGACTACTAGCAGACCATCTCATTCTTCCCGAGGAGTGGCTAGCTAACTGGCGTATAAAATCTAATAAGCAAAAAAGCCTCTCTCCATTATTGTAGGAAGTGTCGTGAAGGCTAAATGTTCCCAAGGTAGGGCCGAAGATTCCTTCCTTCAATTCATTGTTACCATTCCCAAGTGAATGGCAATCAACTACTTTTCTCACAATGTGAACTTCTGCAAATGGCTCCATCTCCCAGTGTATGTTATTACTTAATTATTTTTACAATATTAATTTTTATTTATAAAAGTATATTAGACTCAGTTATAAAGTGATGTAGTCAATCATGGAATGTTCGTCATCTATTTTTGAATTTGAGTTTTCATCAGCATCGAAACTGTCACCTAAACATTTTTGCAATTCATAATTTATTATAATTTACACGTAGAGGTTCTAAGCCGATTCCTCTGTTTGTTTCCTAGCCATGTACAAGATAGTCTTAAGTTTAGAAAAGAATGAGAAGATTATCTGAAGAGAGGTCATTGTGTACAGTTGGTTCAGAAAGAAAACGAGGTAAACTGGTTATAAAAAAATTCAGTGTAGATGGCTTAGCTTTGTAACGTGGAAATAGAATATAAATTGGATATCTGGTATAAACAATTCTAAACTAGACTTGAGCAAAAAGATCGTATAAGGTATTTCTCCAGCTGTTTGCTCAATGGCAGCTTGCTCTATAGCAGTGATGTAGAATATAGCCGTATCAAGGCTTTCTTAAATAAAACTTTTTTGTTTGATATCGTTTGATAAGCTGCAGGAGTTAAGTAAACGTTAAGAAGAGGAACTTGGAAAATAATCGGAAAATTTCAAGCCGAATGGTGACTTTCTCGAGAGAAATGTTTAATTTCATTTTTAATATCGTTCATTTCTATATATCGAATAACCGGGGGTGCGATGTGCGATCACCTGATGTTAGCCATATTTTACACAAAAGTTTGATTTATGTCTAGAAAGTTGGATTTAGACTGCAGCAAAGTGAAATTGGGAACAGAGTTGCAGTCTTATTTTCTAGTATCTTCGACTGGTCATTCCGCGATGCTTCGCAGCATCTCCAAGCAATATGTGTGCTTAATAATGCACATATTTTCATCTTTTTAATAAAATGTTTTCCGCGTCAACGTCATCGTCAACAACAAAATCAAATATTTCAAAGACATATACCGATCAAATCCAACTCAAAGCATGTATTACATACTTTAGTTGCCATGAGCCACTCCCACTCATTTGCTGTAATTGAAAGCATGGATTCTAAATAATAAAGTGTTTATTAACTTCTAAGCTTTGTGCCAAACCTTACAATTATTACACTCCTGTTACTGCAAACGTCTTATGGTCTCGCAGTTTATTGTTCTAAAGGTTTCACCTCTACCGCGTGTGAATTGCACACATGCTAATGTCACACTGTGAAGCTTGTTATTGAACGGATAATAATATATATTACATCAATGGTGCGTTGCAAATTGATGCCTTTTGTCCTAACACATTTACTGATAGCGCCAGCAGTATGTGACTCTTTGTGTTGTGTACACTAAGTATTCTTAGCATAATGTTTCAATTAATAAAGTTTTCCTGTGGCTTAATTCATTTAAAATTTAAAAAAGTTGTACTTACAAAAAAAAGTTTTTAATATTTATTTACAATAAGATTTAATAAGGCTACAGTGTATCTCAAAGTCGAGCACACTTGACTGCAACGGTCTTCCTAGTTTTTTTCTTATTGTTTTATTTATTTTTTTTTTCTCCATAAATCAATATGATATGCAAACACAAAAAAGTAGGCTACTAAAATTTCGCTTTGTTTTTGGTTCTTGCTACTCTGCTTCTTTTTTGTTTTTTTTTTTCGTTACGCCATTTTGTTGCACTGTGCCACCGTTCAGTATCTGGTTTTATTTATTTTTTTCATAGTCGACTTTTAGGCTGGCTGCTGAAGTTCAATGTTGCGCCTTGTTTAATAATTTAGCAGCTCGCTAGTCTAGCATCTTCACTGAGTGCTTGTTAAACATTGGTTTAAGCTGGCAATACATGTTGAGATACAAGCACAAGGATAACGTGAGAGCTGTAGATACATTTAAAGTTACATTGCAATATATTGTAGAGATTTACATAGAAATGCATATTAAACAAGCGTTTAAAAATTTCTTTTGTTAATTTAGAAACAAAATTTAATTAAAAATGCATTTTTAAATAATTGAATTTTATATATTGCATCTAAAACTAATTTTACACTAAACAAATTAAAATATAAATAAGGCGAATTACGTAGGCCTACGAAATTGAGTTTCTGAGAGATGTTCATTTTCCCAAGTTATTCTAAATAAGCTGGAGGTTTGCTACTATAGTAATTTAAATTAGCCATTGTTATCATCGTACATAAGATAATTTATCTATGATCCTTTTTAAGTTTCTCAATAAATTTAACTTGATTAAGTCTTTATCCAATGAATTTACTTTACACTTTTCATACGATTTATCGTTATAGTGCCAGGGTCCTCTGTACGATTCCAAGATTCTAAAGTTGCAGAGTGTATGTCCGGACAGGCTTAGCGGCCGTTCAAGTATTACGTAGGCAGATTTATTACAACTGTTTGTTTTACTTTTACAGGTGGTGGAAGAAACCTGTTGTCTAGTAATCTAAATAGACAACTTCTTGGACGACAGCATTCTGTATTTCTACATTTTATAATTTGAAGCAAGTATTGGCTTTCACGCACATGTTCTGAATACCATTTAATGTCTGGAAAATCAGAAAAATCTTATTCACCTGCCCCAACATATTTTGCAGTTACATTATAGCCTTCAATTTCCATTGAACGCCATACTTCTGCTAATACATTTCCCGCAAATTCGAAATTAGATCTTTCTAAATGTTCATCAATTGTAATGCCACGTTCATCCAAATGATACCCAAAATGGTCATGAAGCAATAATAAACTAGCCAGTTCCCGACTATGAGGAGCCATTCTGCGCTGTACTCTGTTATACGCACCCCTTCCAGGAGCATTGGTAGCTAAAAACAATACATCGAGTTCATGTCGCTTAAAGTGTTGTATAGCAAACCCTCTGACTTTTTGATAACGCGGAGTTTCATCTGGCCCTCAACCAACAGTTATGATTACCACTGGTTTTACCAGTCCATGGTCAGTTTTAGCTAATGGTCGAAACTCTTCAAGTTCAAGAAGCGTCTCGAAATCCTGAGCATGAGTATTAACAGTACTATGAACTATGCTTTCCACTTCGAATAGCGATGTATGTTGGTCCAGAATAGCCAATGGGGACTCGAGCTTTATCATCTTGAGATATGAAAAATACTTGATCTGGTCCAAGCATGGATGCTATGTTCTTTAAATAATGGATTGATGTTTAGCGAACTTGCTTTCTAAGTGGCTCTTGTGGTGATCAATTTGAGCCCGAATGAGCTTAACAGGGACTGTCGATACATGTCTTCGTCCCTCTGCAGAATTAGATTTTCTGGGAATCAAACGAAGATATGTCCCATTGCGACTAATGTCAAATCCTATTTTAAGAATTCTTGTGTGAGTTCATCTAGAGTTTTTACGCTGCGAATAGATTCCGTTCGTCTTCTATCATCTGCTGCACTCCCAAATAAAGCTATATCCGCAATTGTTAGGCCCTGTACCGAAGGTACAAGAGCCTATTGGTTTTGTGCAAATGTATGTAACAGGTAGAAATAATAATCGGAGATCCCCCAAAGTTACCCACATAGACATGTCCGTCTGTCCGCCTGGCCGTCCGTATGAACGAAAGGATCTCGGAAACGGTAATAGATAGAGACTTCGTTTTTTTTTTGCATTCGACTAGGACTGCTCCGGAATAATACAAGTTTATTTTAAAATTTTGCCCCTCCCCCCCTTCCCCATAAAATCACCACCAAGGCTAACAATTTCTTCGGCACAAAAAAAAAGTAAGTATGCCAGTATAGAGATATCGTCCTTCTTAGCCAAAATCCAAAAAGTTCATCAAAATCGGATAATAAATGACGATTTTATAAGCAATTGAATTTGAGCGACCCCCCTTTTCGTTTCAAACATAAAAAAAATGTTTTAAAAGGCACTTAGTCGTGCAGTGAGAAGTGTTCATGTGTTTGGTCATAAGTGTTAATGTGTTTCTTAGGCGACCTGCACTGCTACAGGGCCTCTTACAGTCGGTTACGCCCGACTGTGATTTTCTTACTTGTTTTAGGTTGAACCAGTAGAAGTTTGGTTCCACAAGGACACAACGTCTCCTAGTGTTTGATTGATGAACTGATTGGAGGTTTGAAACATTGCCGTTTTCTTTAGTGATTTTTAAAATATTTTCGAACTCTTTATCGATGTTTCGTTTAAATTTAATAAAAATAAAAGCTTACATTCTATGAGCATCATCTAGAATTGTAGTTTTTCATAAGTCAGCATAGTTTATCAGATACCACTTCTGTATTAGCAGGGTTAAGATTCATAATGTAAAGGTGTCAAGAATGGTTGTACATATTTCATTATTAATATTTTGATTTGACTCACTCGCAGTTTTTGTTCTACGAAAATTTATTTGACTTGTTTGTAGTATTTTGTCGCGCGTTTCAGTTCATGAGGCGGAATAAAGTTCTAATTAACTAATTAACTAATTTTATTAAGCGTTCAAGACGACTCCTATTTATATTATTTTTGAGTACAAAAGTATTTTAGAATTGATTAAACACCCAAACTACTGTGCCAAGTCAGCAGTGAAAATGTGGTCCTTGAGTATTAGCATTATATCTTTGTAGACCGAAAAGGATTTGAAAAGTTTAGTTAATTTTAATAAGTTCAATTAATATATTAAATTGACTCATTTTATATGGGAGACCGTCTTCTCATACTGTGTCAAATGCAGCCCTGATATTAATGAGTATCATGCCTGTCTATTGAAGTTTAGCTTGATAAGCTTCCTTATTCTGGCTAACCGGTGTAAAGCGCTACATGCATGACGTATGCCGAACTGCTGAGTAGGAGGTATCTCGTTGTCATCGACAAAAGGCTTTAATATTTCTTAAAAATTCACTTCCAGGATTTTATTGATTGGCGAAAGTAGACTAATTGCACGGTAAGACTGCAGGGCTTTAAGTGGTTTATTAAATAATTTAATTGCGTCTTCTTTTTTCCATGCAATTAAGAAGTTGCAATAGCGGAGAAATATCCCATTACTTTTTTGGACAGAGCCCTATTGTAGAGAATAACAATGAAAAAATGACACACATTCGCAGATGCAACTTCTTCCAGCATTTTAGATTGCTTAACTGGTAATATATGATGATACTTTGAATTAGCTCTGCATTGTATTGCATTTCTATTCGTCGTTTATTATTTTCATGTGAAAGGTTTTATCCCTTTCCCTGTCTGCCTACATTGTAGGAGTACATTATTAGTGAATTCCTATTAAAAATGAACTCATTTTGCGCACACAATAAGCTAAGCACACTAATAAACCCACACACTTATATGATGCGACAAGCGTATAATAAGTTTTTGCGATTGTATGTTACAGATAGAGGGAGGCATTAAAAACCTTATAAAGTGTTTATATCCTTGATTACCATTGAAAACTGTGTCGATATAGCCATGTCCATCCGTCCGACCATAATTTTGTCTTGAAGTATAAAAATAAAAACAACTCAGAAACTACAAAACTTAGAGTTGGTGAATTTGAGATTTTTCCTACCCTTTTTACATCAAAATTTGCACGAAATAAGTAAATGTGTCATATATATTTATTTATGTTTGTTCTTCATAGACATGTAAACCTTCACCTCTTTTTCAATGGTAGATCCACACATCGCTGTCCCACTAACAAATATAACATACTAGCTGTACCCGGCACGCTTTGCTGCGCCCAGTAAAAACTATTTTCATTACACAATATATTCTTCTCCTACTCGACTCCAAGCACTTCTCTACTTCTTACAGCTATATTTAAAACCGAAAAATCAAATAATTTTTTTTATCTTTTAAACTATAAAACTTTATTCTCTTGTCTTAACTTGATTACTTTTCCCGATCCCAATAACATGTGTAATAAATTTCGTCCCCGTAGCTCAGATATGTTGAATTTTGTTTATCGCTTGTATGGGGGTGGGGCACAGCCCCCTCCGATTTTGACCAAACTTTACTCGAACACTCTCCTGAATGAACTGAATATCGTCTGTGAATTCCAGCTCAATCGGTTGGATGGTTTTGCTTCCTATAAGGAACATACATACATAGACAGATGTACACAAGATTCATTTTTATATATATAGATATATATAGCCTATAGCATTCCTCGATAAATGTACTATCCAACACTGAAGGAATTTTTCAAATCCTGAGATTTGCGCGTTCAAGCGTTCAACAAACAAACAAACTCTTCAGCTTTATATATTAGTATAGATATAGATTTCATCCCTTTACTTCAAATGGACGAAATTTGGTATATATGTTAAAGGGATTGGGGAAAGTAATCACGTTAAGTTTGTTCAAAATCGGAGGGGCTATACCCCACCAACCGCTGTGTGCTCGGAGTCGAGTAGGAGGAGAAGATGTTGTGTAATGAAATAATTTTTACTGGGCGCAGCAAAGCGTGCCGGGTACAGCTACTTCCTTATAAAATATATGAACAATTTTTTATGTTGTTAGGCCCTGTACCGAACGTACACGAGCCTATTGGTTTTGTGCAAATAAATGTAACAGGTAGAAATAATGGTCGGGGACCCCCCAAAGTTACCCCCAGTATGATCAGGAGTGATAGAGGAGTCGATATAGACATGTCCGTCTGTCCGTCCGTCCCTCTGTCCTTCCCTCCGTCTGTATGAACGAAAGGATCTCGGAAACGGTAATAGATAGAGACCTCGTGTTTTTTGCATTCGACTAGAACTGCTCCGGAATTTTACAAGTTTATTTTAAAATTTTGCCCCTCACCCTCCTTCCCCATAAAATCACCCCCAAGGCTAACAATTTCTTCGGCACAAAAAAAAGTAAGTATGCCAGTATAGAGATATCGTCCTTCTTAGCCAAAATCCAAAAAGTTCATCAAAATCGGATAATAAATGACGATTTTATAAGCAATTGAATTTGAGCGACCCCCCTTTTCGTTTCAAACATAAAAAAAATGTTTTAAAAGGCACTTAGTCGTGCAGTGAGAAGTGTTCATGTGTTTGGTCATAAGTGTTAATGTGTTTCTTAGGCGACCTGCGCTGGTACAGGGCCTCTTACAGTCGTTTACGCCTGACTGTAATTTCCTTACTTGTTTTATTATTTTACTGCACCTGGCAAGCATCTTGAAGATTTTTAAATTGTCTGACAAGAGTCTCGCTTGCTTCACTCATTTTCTTCTCCTCTTTCTTTCACAGTAAGGTAAGCTGAATAGATAACTGATTTGCCTGTTTGCACTTCGCCTGTCACGACTCGACTGTTTTATATTTAATAAGAAAAACTAAATTTAATTGATTTAACAAATTTCTGCCTTCGTATGAAACGCTTTTTGAATTGTGTGTAGCATACTTTTAGGATTCGGTTATGTAGTTCTATATTAACTTCGATTGCTCACTGCTTAGTAAATATATCAAATAACAAATACGACTTTATTTTAAAAACAAATAAACGCTAAATTTAAATAAATCATTGTTAATATTAACCTTTATATAATAAATCTCTGACAGCTTGCTGTTCTTTTTCCAGCGAAATGGAATTAAATTGAACGTTGCAACAAATTACATCTTCTACTTTCTGCTTTAAAGTAGATTTATAGTGCACAATATTCTCATGTAGTTCAGATCCATTATTGAAATTCTTGGAATAGTATGAGTAAGAAACCATCACAAATGAAGGAAAAAATTTATATTAAAGAGTGAAAATTGTGTTTTAGCAAAGTATTTTAGCAATATTAAAAAGCAACAATACAAAGAAAGCTCATTGCAAACAACAACTCTACAATATGCTGTGCAATATTTCATTGAAGTTCAACATTTATTTCAATTTCATGATATGATGAAATATAGTTTCGATTCTACTTCGTAGGAATCAAGCTGCATGACATATCTTTCTGCTTAAATTCAAAATGAAATGTTTTATTAAATTTTTAGGAACGAAATGCACAAAATTTACAATTGCTAAATTTACGGACGCAAGCAAATGCTTTATGGTATGGCATACTATTCAATGATATATTAAAAGATATGTCAAATATTTTTATATTCTTTATTGATTGTTTTACCTTTTAAATTTTCATTTACAAAAACTTTTACAAGTTGCTATTGAGCAAAACTAAAGAAAGATTGTTAGAACCAGCAAGTTGTTAGGACAATAATGCAGCATAGATAAGTAGAGCGTAGTAAAAGATAAATGTTTAATTTAATATACTGCAATAAATTCCGAAATTACGTTTCAGTTAAAACTTAGAACGAATTTTGTTTTCGGACGAACTGTGTGCATGTTCAGTGCTGAACTTTCAATATATTAAAAATAGTTTAACATTTTGGGTGTTAAAAGACTGCAAAGATCTTCAGCTAATGTATATAATTATATACAACTGAATGTATGTGTGTTTGTGTGTTTGTATGTCCTTTATAGATTACTATACCATTCATCTGATCACCATGAAACTTTGGGAAGTTATTGAGTAAACGCCCGCGCAGAGTATAGGCAACATTTCTTAGCATATCTGTCCATCCTGTAACCCAACATATTGGCCTAAAGATTCGATGAAAATTCCAGATCTCATTGATTTTGCAATAACACGAAGAATCTCAAGTTATCTAATATCTGCTGAATCTCTTACAGAATTTTCATCAGATCATCTAAAGGAGTATCCCAACGAATTAGCTACACACAATACCAACTGGCTCAAATATAAAAAGTATATAAGCAGTCATATCGAGCTGAACCCAACAATAAGCAACGAAATCGATATTGAAAACTCTGTCATTGCACTGAGTTCTGTTCTCACTGCTGCAGCTCAACACTCCACACCACAACCATCCACGGCCAATTCGATGAACCACAGTCTAACAAACAGTCATATTGCATTGCGAAACGGCATTAAAGAAGCGAATCGCAGTGTCTAAGATCTCCAACCTCTAAGCACAATCTAAAGATTGCTTCACGTGAGCTAAGCAAAGCTCTTAAACTCAAGGAAAAACTCACTCAGTGACGATATATCGAACTTCTTTCTCCAACAAGCTCTAAGTTTCCACTATGGAAAGCGCGAGCAGACATTAAACCACCGGCTATCTGCATCCATAAAAGACCACACTGAAAAGTGGGCCCGCAAATCCGTCAACAAACGCTTTTGTTCTTCGCTCTCTTTCGACTACGAACAACTTTGAACCCCTCAGAGTTCACACCAACGAAGTGATAAGAGCCCAGCTCAATCTTAAGAAGGCTGCAGGTCATTATTTAATTTCCCCAAAAATGATTATGGAGCTTCCCAGCCTAGCTGTTATACATGTCACAATATTGTTTAACGCAATTTTTAAATGCGTATATTTTCTAACTCAGTGGAAGAAATCGGTCATAGTCATGATCCCGAAACGCGGAAAGGATAAAACACAGGCAGCGTCATATAGACCCATAAGCCTACTATCCTGCCTATCCAAACTGTTTGAAAAGTTGTAAAAAGCAACTCACACATGCAGAACGTTATTCCCACTCAACAAATTGGTTTTCGTGAAAACCAAGGCACTAACGAACAGGTAAACCGATTAATCTTAGGGGAGAGAACAGCGTTCGAGCTCCGCGAATACTGCTTCGCAATTTCGCAATTCTCGATGTAGCTCAAGCATTTGATCGCGTTTAGCTCGACGGACTTAAGTACAAAATAAAAGTACTGCTTCCCCAAAATACACAAAAAAATCTTGAATCATATCTCAGCAATAGAGCAGTACGACAGAATGATTACTTAATACAGAAATCTGAAATTAATGCTGGAGTACACCAAGGCAGCGCTCTCGGTCCTTTATTATATGTTATAAACACATCAGACATACCAAAGGATCACAGACTTACAAAATTCAAATTTGCTGATGGCAAAGCCATCTTAAGTAGATCTCGATGCCCAATAAGAGCAACTAGACTACTAGCAGACCATCTCATTCTTCTCGAGGAGTGGCTAGCTAACTCGGGTATACAAGCTAATGAGCAAAAAAGCGAACACGTCACATTCCCTTTAAACAGAGGTACTTGTCCATCGCTGACTCTAAACAACATTGTGATCCCACAGGCCAATGACGTCGTGCATCTCGGCAATCATCTTGTAGCCAAGAAAACACAAGTAAAGCTAATAGCCAACTCCCTACACTGGCTTATAAATCCGCGGTCCCCCTTAAGCTTGAACTACAAATTACTTCTTTTCAACTCAGTAATAAAGTCTATTTGGACGTTCGGCTTACAATTATGGCGCAACGCTAGTTCTAGTAATGTGGATATAATAGAAAGAGCTCAATCAAAAATACTCAGAACTCTGCACCGTGGTATATTCGCAATACTCAGATTCTTGTTGCTCAGTAAATTATGGCTGTTTAGTACATAATTGATTTTCAATTCATCTTTCGACTCTTCAATTTTTAATCACCAAAAGGTCAAGTAAAGTTTGCAGAACTCTAATTCCTCTCTATTGCCGCTTTCTAGAGTTTTTTCAGCTGCACTTATACGAATGTTTTTTTTTTTTTGTATATGTATATTTCAATTTTTATTAAAGATGTGTGCATTGGTCTGGGTCGATCGACCGGTCATCGTCGCTAAAAATTTTATTTATGCGCGATCGTAAATTTAACGACCTCGGCGATAACAAAAAAAGTGGTCTGCTTATACGCATATTATCAAATAGGTTTAAGCAAATTTTTATGGACTGAGTTAAATTGCATTCGATTTAATAGCTTTTACCCAACAGCACTTCCTGCTGTTAAAATTAATAAATATTAAAAATCTATAAAGAACGAATTTTGCCAACATTCTGATTGTACACTATTGACTAAAATTCTATGAAGAAAGTTTTATATACATGCAATACACATACATGAATACATGTTTACAGTTAAGACCACCAACGCACTAACATATAAATACATACAAAAGGTATTCGCAATATAACCACGCATATTGAACCCTTCCATACAGAGCTGTGAACTTGAAATACATTTGCACATTTCTTGTATTTACTGCGTGGAACCTTGAACATATTTGCATGCAAACGCCGCCATTTTATTATATTTTCAATGTACACCACACATGACAAGAATATAAGCAAAAAAAAGTACACTACAGTCAAATGTGCTCGATTGCTAAAGCCGCCTGTCCAGAACTCCATGGCATCCAATACCACAGATAAAGCTCTGTCATGCAAATAACTAAGCATTAATAACCACAACTGAGGCGGCAGCAGACTCTTAAGCTTACTTAGCAGCCCATCAAGCGGTAACCACGAAATCCTTTGCCGCGAATACTTCAAGGCTAAAATTTACAACACTATTAGTTGTTCAGGTATGCCATGGGACTTACGAAATCCAAATTGAGAGGATGGTATACATCTCCTGACTTTACTAACGTCAAGGATACGTGTCAATAGACAGCGCTCAAATAATTTTAAAACCGTAGGCAGCAGTCCAGTACGAGTCCAAGTTAGAGGGACTTTCGCCAGCCTTATGAATCATGCAGATTTTTGCCTTCTTCCATTGCTTAGGAATATGTCCCAGCCCCAGCACAGCTTTGAAGATAAACACCAAGAGGAGAACGGCTTTCAATGGCAAAACTTTTAAAGTAAAGTTATGCTACCCGTCTTCTCCAGGAGTTTTTTTTGGGTTTCAGAGCTTTAATGTGAGCCGATATGTCTTCCACTGTAATGGGAGCGAAAGGAAGGCAAAGTTAGCCGGGTATATCAAATACTGAATGGACCTCACGTGCTCTGGTCGTTAATGCAAGATCAATTTGTTGGAAGCAATCGTCTAATTTGACAGCAAATGCCTTTGTTTTTCTGCTTGGAGATCTTGCCCAGGATCCGTAAGCCATCCTTGGAATTTACGGGCCACCTGCCAAGAACCAGTCAGTTTCGCAATGCTTGTGTATTGCTCGAAATTTGTTCACCCTATTTTCTAAACTGCGTTAGACTCTATCCACATTGGGATCCCGCGTGTGACAGTATTGCCTTCTCAGCCTTCTTTTGTTCAGCAATAGTGCCTCTAGCACCATTGGAGGTCTGGATATTGACCTTAAGCACCGTGATGCATTATTGTGTGTAGCAAGAAGGGCAGCAGAGTGAAATTTATTAAGAAATAACGCATGCGCATCATTAATGTCATCTGGAATGAGTATATCAAGATTCAGGTCAAATGTTTTATCCTGATCTAAACGAAAAGAATTTATATTAGTTCCAGGCGGCAGCAAACGGCCTTTCGGTATTTAAATCTTTGGACAGCTACAAGGGGAAGATGGTCGGTACTCAGTACTTATGGACACATCATTAGGATGAAGCCCATTGTAAATAAAAAAGTCAATTGGTGTTTGGCTTTGAGCAAAAGGGAAATGAGTTGCACGACCTGTCGCTAAAATTTGAGCTGATGAATTTTGCACAGCATCCTTGAGTCCGCTCTAAAATTACCCCAGCATCTGTTCTTGGCATTAAAATCTCCTCCTATAAGGAACACATTTCCCAGACCATGGAATAATTAATCAAATTCTAATATTGCTCATGTGAGATTCGGAGGCAAATGTAGCGACGAAACTTTTAACTCACTCTTACTGGTGGCAACTTGAAAGGTGGCCATTTGGAGTTTAGCAGTACTTACAGGTTCATGTTGCTCCTGTTTAATAGGCACAGCCTCACCACCTCTTGAACTGTTACTGGGATGGTCTGCTTTGTGGAGATTGTATCCCGGTATACAGATTTGTGCTCCCGTCTGAAGGCATGTTTCCATGATGAGCATCACATCCAAATTATGTTCAGGGACAAATTGTTTCAACTCCTCAGTGTGAGTGGCAATCCCACGTGCATATTTATCTTATAACATTCTACCAACTTGAACTAAAAGTAAAAGAAATGAATAACTGGGTCCATCTTTTATAATTTTCAAAAACTCGAAACAGACTGCGGTATTGATGCCCTTCAATTCTGATCCCACCGTCTCGAGACTAACGTCTAATTCACATTCACTCAAGCTCAACCACAAGATACACAGTGCAATCAGCCTGTCTATAAATCGCTCCAGTGATCCATTGATGCACACCTATCTTCATATCGTTCATGCTTTTAAAATGTTAAACTAATTAACAGTGCAAACCACTGTTATTAACAGACTGTTAACCTTAAAGTAACGATGAATATTCTTTTTTTTTAACTGTTTTATAAACTTAATATACTCTTCCACTCAGTAGCTGTAGCGTATAAATTCAACTGCAACAACTTTAGATAAAAAAAAAAAAGATAAAGCATAACAAGAAAAAGATAAGTTTGCCTAGTTCTGTCTTTGACATTTGAGTGACAATTGGCTTTGTTCTCGTCATTGTCAATAATAGCGCAACACATTCAAAAGAAATAAGCTTGCTTTTGTCTTCGTGCACAAAGGATATTTTAAAGTGAAAAGTGTAGGAGGAGAGTTACTCATCTGTCGACAAGGCGTATGTTCCAATGGCATAGAATTTAAAACCAGTTACAGAAATATATTTTGCCATACGAAATAAAAATAATATGAAAACTGATAGATTGCGTAGTAAACGTTTCGAAGAAATCCATGTTTGCTAAATTAATGTAGAACAAAGAAGAGTTTTATAAATTTAATAAAAAGGCTTGACTACTGCAAAGTACAGCTTAGCAGTCCTTTAGGAAACTATGTTCCTGTCAATCAGCTCACTAAATAGCTAACAAGACTTGCCGAAAAACAAGGCCTCAGGTATGGACGGAGTATGCAACGCAACATTGAAGTTCCTGCTTACATGTTGGATTCTCTTAACGCGGCCCAGTGAAAGAAACCAATTCAGATAGGCCGGATGAAGACCCTAAGCCGCAACGGCCAGTTAGTGTTTTTGCTTTCATTATCGAATGTATGGCAGAGACTGATTGCTGCCCGACTGAACGAGTTCATGTACCAAAACAGTATCCTGCCAGATCACCTGTTTGGGTTTAGGGGAGGCAATGACACCATTGAACAAGTTCACAGAGTTATCTTACAAGACTTTGATAACTTTGAGTATTGTAGTTCACTATTTCTCGACATGTAGTAGGCATTCGATAGAATCTGACATGACGGCCTCTTGTATAAGGTTAAAATCTCCCGCTATCTTTTTTCTGTCGCCCTTCCATTTAGGACATTTTGAGATAAGGTACCGGGCACCTTTTCTGCCCCCGTCCGATGAGAGCTAAAGTTGCATTATTTGCTCTATAATACTGACCTGCCTAACCCTGACTACGACTCTATGGTGGCCCCCTCTAAGACGCTCATTGCGACTTGTACTGACGATGTTGCTATTTTATGTAAATCGAAGTGTCGGATCCAGGCAGCAGATGGCTTTCAGAGTTACCTGGAGTGCAGATTTGGGAGATAAATTCAAAGACAAATTGCAACCGTATACAGGTGCTGCAGAATTGTGCCCTTAGAAGGATTACTGGCGTTGCTCTTCACTATTGATGTTCCAAGTTGTTGCAAATAATTTCCTATCTGGAAGTCTTGTATTACGTTATCCTTCATTTGTGTTCAAGCTCCCAAGTGCAGTCATCCATACGAATAAAGCCTGAAATTTATGGCCTGGACTATGCAAACCTCATCGAATAGCACATGCTGCTCGCAGTTCATACGTGACCGAACCTGTTCGCCTTTCATCATGCCGATACGAAGTTTTTCGACGCCATATCTGCACTGTTTAATCCAGCAGATTGTTGCATGATGAGACTATCGCACACGCACAGCGTGGTTGGGTTAGGAAATGAGCATTTAAGCGTTTTAATATTAAGTTGTTTTTCTGACGGGGTTATGCGCTATCGTGCGACTTTTTTTTATTCTGTTGATCGATTGCATCCTATGCCGATGCCCATACATACAGAGTATATAAACGTAATGAAATAACAAACGAACAAAAGCCCCAACTTGCAGATTGTGATAACTAAAAAATGTTTTTCTGCTTAGAATTCAATTTTGAATTTTGGAATTTTTAATTATACAGTTTAAACATAATCCAAATTAATCTTCATTTCCGTCGATCTACAATCCATGCAAGTCCAGCGCAAGCCTTCAAGGACGCGGCCGTTAAATCTTGCACAACATTATCACAAAGACAACACAACAAAATTTCTTGAGATAGCAATCAATGGGCTAAGGTATTCAAATTCCGTGGAAAACGAGAAATGTTGCAACTTAACTAAACAAAAATAGAATGTGCTATAGACCTTAATTAATGGCTCTCCTTGATCGTATCCTCTCAAATTACTGAAGCACCATAAATTATTTGGATTGCTTATTCAAATTAAATGATTTTTAGTTTATACTAGTCAGGTGACTGGGCCTCAAATCTACTCAAACCAAAAAAATTTAATTTTAAATATATTTTTTCGGCCAATTCGACTTGAAGTGCATACGTATAAAGGAAGAACAGCTGTGTTAGGACTTGAGCTGTGTGGAAATAAGAAAACATAATTCGCAAACTAGATGTAGCAAGCTTTTATAGTTTTTGAAATTTCTTTTGATACGTCAAAATCCCAGAAAAGAAAACATTGAAACGTCGCGCAGTGAAATATCCATCTGTGAAATTCTGAGATGGCCTTCAACCGTCTTTCGGTCATTGCCGCAATTGCGCGCTGGTGCCAGTTGTTTTGAATGCCAAGTACTGAGAGATCTCTCCATACCTGATCATTCCAACGCGTGCCCGATCGTCATCTTCCATCAATCAAGTGTGCTGGAGCTATTTCATACATTCGAATGAGGTGCCCAGCCCAGTACAGCCGCTGGAATTTTATGCGCTGGACTATGTCAACCTCAACGAATAGCTCGTACAGCTCTCGGTTCAATCCTGCGGAGAATCTTCTTCTCAAAGACTTCCAACGCTGTTTCATCTGACTCAATCACGGTCAATCCCTCTGGGAGGACCGAGAGTATCAACGTGTATGTGATAGCGTCATCATGCAAAGACGATCGATATCAGTTCAGACAAGGCGTCGAAAAACTTTAATCGTATCGTATTTGGTCACTGATCGACCTTCTACGTCTGAACCCACACTGATATGGTCCTCCCGTATGTTGCATCCGCCTATTACACAATACGCGCGACAGAATCTTATATCCGATGGAAAGGATACTTTTTTAGCGGTGGTTAGCGCAAACAGCGGAGTCTCCTTTCTTTAAGATAGGACAGACAACATTGCGATTCCAGTCATTCGGTATGCGTTCATCCATATCTTGCACAAAAGTTGGTGTATACTCCTAACCCACACTTCGCCGCTGGTCTTGAATAATACAGCTGGCACCCCATCAGAGCCTGCCACTTTGTAATTTTTCTGATTTTTAATAACCGAATCGACATCGTTATAGTCCGATGGCTATGCAATAGACCCATCATTAACTGGTGGTTCCGGTGCCAATTCTATATCGGTGCGCTTCATCGCCTCCAACTAGGTTAGAAAAATGAATCCTCCATAATCCCATTTACTCCGGGTTTCAAACCTTCAGTCAGACGCTTGATCTTGATCCTTTTGATAAAATGTTCGAGCTTAATTTCTGTCACATAACTACTCAAGATCCTCAAACTCCCGCCTTTCTTGCTCATTTTTCTTGCGTCTGAAAAGGCGTTTCTCTTCTCTCCGTTTTTCTCGATATCAATCTCTAACAGCTTGCGTTGCTCCCGACTGCAGAGTTCGCTGATAGGAAGCGTTCTTCTCTGCAGTAGCATTGCGACACTCCTCGTCGTACCAAGAATTCTTCACAGGTTTTGTATAACCAATGACATCCTTGGCATCCCTATCTATGGAGCGGGTAATATGTGTCCACTGTTCACATATATCTTGAGAAATCGCAGAGGTTTCCCTGAGCAGTCGGGAGAGTGTGTTTGAGAAGGCTGTGGCGGTCTGCTCTGATTGCAGCTTGCCGACGTCTAGCCTTCGTTGCATGTTGGAACGTGCGGCATGCACTATGCTGAGCCTAGTGCGTACCTTGGTTGCGACAAGATAGTGGTCCGAGTCAATGTTGGGACCACGTAACGTTCGCACGCCTAACACTCTCTATACTTGCTTTCCGTCAATCACAACATAATCAATATGGTTGCGTGGAACTTGATCAGAACACAACCATGTAGCCTTGTGGATGTTGAGGTGTTCAAATCTGGTACTACTTACTACCATTTTCCGACTTGTGGCGAAATCGAATAACCTCTTCCATTATTGGGACAGCGCTCGTACAGACGTTCCAAGCGCTCATAGAACTCATATTTAGCATCGTCGTCTTTCTCTTCCATCAGGCCGTGCGCAAAAATCAGGCTTATATTAAAATATTTAGTCTTGATGCGTATCGCGACTACTCACCACGGCACCGCATCCAAATTCGTGCTTACTCTCATGGCAGCTATAGTAAATGCCACAGGAAGCTATTTTAGAGCAACCTTGTCCTATTCATTGAATTTTCTTTAATTGTAGTCGAGGACACCAACTAGCTGGATATTTACACCATCCTAAGGATGCGCACATTCGAGATGCATATCCGTAATTCGTGGTCCTAATAATGTCATCGTAAGGTTCCATCCAAGGCTTCCTCGTTGTTTTTATTGGAGATTAATTTTTACGTTGGTGTCTACCAACCCCTAATTAAGGGGAGGAGGTTTTTGCCTTCTCACGTTAGCTCACCTTTGACCAGCTGCGTAAAACCTACCCAGAAGATACGTGTCGTAGCGGACGTTGTGAGCTGCTTGGACCGTTTGCAAAAGAAGTATATTGAATGGCAGTCAACAACTTTCCTCACAATGTGAATTTCTGCAAACAAGTCCCATCTTCCATCTTTATGTAAATCAGAGACCAAAATTAATGATTAACTTGGTTTTTTAAATTAAATAATCACTCATTTAGAATCGTGTTAGAACGAAATGAATTGCTCCTAAGACATGAGCGCACTATACATGTGATTAGCGACATATCTCTTTCTCGCTCCCTCTTCCATGCTTTGCCAGCGATGAATTATTTAATCCAACAACAAAGGCTTAACGCAACAACAACCAATCGAAAGTATTACAACTAAGCTGTTATAGTAAGAGCGCTTCGTGTATTTTCTCATCGGAAGTGTTCTGTTCAGAGAGTGAGCGAGTCTGTTTAATTTTTTTCTGTCTTTTCGGCGAGCAGACAGCATTGAAAAATTTGGTTGAGCATTTTTTGCGAGCTCTGATGGCTACTTAAAATTACTTTTAAATCTCTTTACAAGCTTTGTAGGTTCGCGTTAGTGAAGCTCGACTGTATTTCTAGAAATTGCTTATCTTAAGCCGCGAGCGTTAGTGCATTGTTATTAGGTGATTATTCTTATCGCGTTTCGAGATGGGTCGAGCTTAATGGTACGGTTCGCAATATTTTCACTTTCCATGTAGAGAGAAGTGATTCGTGGAGAGAAACTTGTAATTTGAGATTTTATGGCAACTATCTGTGCAGGGAATTCTTTTCATAAAGGTCCAATTCATTGATCACGGTGTGATATGCATTAAAACTTTGAGCCTGATTGAGCTGAAACAGTCGCACACATCGCAAAATCTTTGTATTGAAATAAAGTCCATATTGAGTGATTTCAACATTCCGAAGGAACAAATTTATACCATCACAACTGATAATGCTCGAAACATGATAAAAGCAGTATGGTAACGAGGTTGAAAATGATGACGAGGAAAATGCTGACAAATTGGATGATGAAGAGATGCTAAAAAATTTGAAAATTCAACTTGCCGTGAAAGATTATTTTTTTTTTGCTGAATGAGCTCTTGAACAACATGGAGATAGCTTCAGCAGATGAAACAGAAGATTGCCAGCCAACAGATCAAATAAAAAAGGCATCTGCTGAAAGCGACGGATATAGCCCAAAGCCAATTTGCTTGGCTATAGGATACACAAATAAACGATTTTTTATATCCTAATTTATACTAGCTGGCCAAAGTGGTACACTCGGTTCCGACAACACAATTAAGTGTTGAAAGATCGTTTTCGCCCCTCAAAATGATGCAGCCTCACTGAACAGTCATTGTCTAAGCTGCTATTTGTAAAACTATTTAATAAAACTTAAAAAAAATATAAAAACAAGTTAAGAGGGATATTAGGTTTTGTTTTCGGGAATTTTTCCTTTGGCTTTCCATTTCTAAGATATAAACAATGAATAATAATGCTATTAAATATTATTTCTGAATATGTACAATTGTATATTTTGCTGCGGTGAAGATTTTGCATTTGGTAGGGGAGAGAGTAGCTCCAGAACTTTCTCCAGAATTTGTCGGAATACATGTTTAGACTTAGAGATATCTTTAATCCGACACGAAGTGTTGCAGGTGTAACAGGGAGTCCATTGTGCTGTGTTTGGGTTTAAAACCCAACTGATTAGAGCTTATAAAGTTTTTTTTTGGTAATGAACCACATAAGACGAAAGGCGAACTTTTTTTCTAGAATTTTGCTAAGACAGAAAGTAATGAGATAGGCCGAAAGTTGGAGATTTCGCAAGCTGGCTTATTTGGCTTCGATATTGGGAAAGTAATGCCCAATTTCCAGACGTGTGGATATTTACCTGTTTTGAATATGAGATAATATAATCTTAGTAATTGGACCTAAGAAGAATATGGAAGATATTTAAACATGGGGTAGGACAATCGATCATGTCCCGGGGTTTTAACTTTTACTTTGTGTAATGCAAGCTCAAGTTCCAATGGTGAAATCTCTCATATTCTAGTTGTCTGGCGGACAGGGAAAACTGGTCAAGAGAGCAGTCCTGGGTTAAAATTTGTAGTTTGTGTAGCGACTATTGTTCATCAAAATTTTCATCTTTTGAATATTCTTTTGAATATTCGGACCTAATTCATTTGCAATTTCTAACGGTGCAGCTGAGATGTGCTTATTAGAACTAATGTATTTAATTTCCTGTTTTGGAATGCCAATAAGTGATTTAATATTGGACCAAATTTGGGTTGTGGTAAAAAGTGGAGACATGCTAGATGTAAAATTTTTAAAACTTTTTCTCTTTGCTACTTTGACTGCACGCTTGAAAGATGCATTGGCTTTTTTATATGCAATAAGCTTTGAGTCGCTCATGTTGCGCTTGTAGATCTGCCATAAGCTTTGTTTTTCGCACCGTAAGGCATTAAGCAAAAACACTGCAAAAAGAATTTCAAAATATTTTCCCACAAAAAAGAAAATACAAATGAAAATCAATACTGCGACGATGTGCAACTCTTTGCAATCTATTCAATATATAGCCACTAGCAGTCACACACACTGCTACGTCTCCACCTTGGCTTTTACGCCCAAGATCAGTTAACACCACATTACGACAGTTCGTAAAAGATATCACCGGCGGAGACGCCTTTCGTAAGTTGCTTATGGATGAAACTGCAAGACTTAACCTAGAAAACTGGACATGGTACAAAAACGGAATATGTCACAGCCTTCGCATGTATCAACCAACAAAACACAGTTTTAACAGCAGGTTGGCTTCCGAGTTACTGCTCTGTTTTTACGTTTTTTACATCGCACAAAAGCAGCACCGACAGTCTCTCTACAGTCGAAGCTATCAAAAACATTAACAACAGCCTTTAAGAAGCAGCAGCTAAACTTTCATCGGAGTCTCCTATAATCACAATAATACCTTCTATTCAAAAAGGTATTATAAAAGAAATAACACACATTCTACATTCTCGGCAATCCGAAAATTGGCAATCTTTTCAACATAGATACAAACAATTCAAACCACATCTTCTCAACCCGTAGTACCAGGATAGCTCCTCCAGGAAAAAATGCACCGTACTCACTAGTCTGCGTATTGGGCGAAGTGCCATAACCCATAAACATCTATTGAATGAAGACTCTCGCACAAACTGTCACCAGTGTGGCCCAGAGTTTTCTACAATTCACATATTGGACATATGTCCTCGCTTACAGAATATGAGAGGAGCCCTCTTTGCAAATTCCATTCCCTCGTCATTCTTTATTTCACATTCAAAAACCAAAGTAGAAAAGATATTCTCCTTCCTAAAACATTGTCACCTTACAGATTTAATATAATTTAATTTAAGCAATTATTTAAATAAAATAACATTTTAGTTCTTTAGAGACGAAGGCCCCATAGCTAGTGCTCCTTATTAGGCCCTGTACAAAGTTACCCCCATTATGGTCAGGAGTGATAGAGTAGTCGATATAGCCATGTCCGTCTGTCCGTCCGTCAGTCTGTATGAACGAAAGGATCTCGGAAACGATAATAGATAGAGACTTCGTGTTTTTTGCATTCGACTAGGACTGCTCCGGAATTTTACAAGTTTATTTTTAAAATTTTTAAATCATGTGAACAAAAGACCAAGTCAATGTGTGTAAACGTATATTGTGTAAAAAAATGTTATTATCATGGATATATTTGGCTAAGATTTTTCCCTTCCTATTACTTATTGGTGAACCCCAGCTGCTATTCAAGCTATTGAAGTCAACCGTAAATAGCGTGGGAGTGCTTGCACATGTGAACATTGTTTCTAGGTCGAGTCGTGAATATTTTTGACTAGGATGGATATAAGAGGCAATAAAATAATTTTTTTTTTTACTGTATTTCGAGTAAAGTTGCCTCGAAAATATGTCCGATTGCAACGTTTTTATGTTGTGCCGATTTATGTATCAGAATTGCAACTTCACCCTTTGCAGAGTGAAAGACTGTTGAGTAGATCTCAAAATTGACAGGTATTGGGGGATTCTGTGAAAAGTTTATATGCGTTTCTTGGAGAAATATTACTTTACTTAGTATCAAAAGCTCATTGTATTTGTTGCTGTAGCCATTAATGTTTCACTGCATTATTTTGAGGGTCATTTTTGATTTAAAGTTGCAAACCTACTCCCAATGAGATCGGACGTGCACTATATACTAAAATATACAATAAAACCACAGTAGTTTCAAATCAAGTGCAAATTGGTTTTTAACTACAAAAATACACCAAATGTCACATCATGAGCGACAGCGACGGTATTTCTTGGCAGATGCCAAAAATTAGAAAGCAAACGAACTCAACTTTGCCAACCATTACTCAAAAGTGGTTAATCCGAAGAATAGAAGCAGATGATGAACAACATGGAACATCAAAGCAAAGCAACCTACTACTATGCAGTGCTGAGTGACGGAACCGAATAACGAATGGAGATTAGTCAGACAGGTGAAAGTGATAACAAGAACAAGGATTGATTCTGAAGATACTGCTAAGCCACCACCAATATTTCTACCTCACATCAACGAAGTTAATAGAATGTTAAAATATTTTTTAGCTAAGATTATTAAACAAGATTTTAGCTATAAGTCACAAAGAGATGGGCATGTTAGAATTATGGTCAACAATTGTAGGAAATCTATTAAAATTCTACGCGAGAACAAAATTCAATTTCACACATTCCAACTAAAACAAGAGCATTTAGAGTAGCTGCGAACAATCTACATTCATCTACCCCTTGTGAAGAGATAAAAAGTGAACTGGAAGCACTTGGGTTTAAGGTTAGATCTGTAAGTAACATGAGAAGCCGTGTTACAAAAGACCCACTGAACATGTTCTTCATCGATCTGGAAACTGACAACAAAACCCCGGAAATTTACACAATAAGACACATGGGTAATGCAATCGTTCAAATAGCACCGCCACGGAAAATAAATGATGTTGTTCAGTGTTTTCGTTGCCAAATGTGTAAAATGTTCGCCTAGTCATCCAACTAATACCTGTTCTAAGGATGAAGATTTGCCAGCAAAATGTGTAAACTGCGCAGGTGTAAAGTTTACCAAAAATTAATAGCTAGAAAATCATCAATGAACCCTTCTCGACAAGCTGACACTAGAAACCAACAACGTTTTTCCCCGCCAAACAGACTCAACAAAACATTTTCTGAAAGCCATGTAACCTATGCTCAAATTCTTAAGGAGAACTCAACAAAAATTCAAGACACTGCGTTAGAGAGAATTGAAAAGTTTTTGGAAAAGCAAATTGAAACAACAAACAATATTTCCAAAATGGTTTTGTTGCTTGTTAAGAAACTATGCAAGTAGACCTATGATTGGCATATGGAATGCTAACGGACTTTCCAAACATGTTAATGAAATTTCTATATTTACAAAATCAAATGACTTAGACGTTATGATATGACATAGACGTATGGATATGAACTGCTCACCGCAGATTACACAGCAAACAGCGCTCATAGAGAAGCTGCAATTATTGTCAAAAGTGGACTTAAATATAAACTCATGAAAAGTGTTAGAGTAAATTCTATTCAAGCAGCTACTATTCAGATTAAATGTATACATGCGGACTTAGCAATATCAGCAGTAAATGTTCCTCCAAGGTTTTCAATAACAAAAACCAACTACAAAGACTTTTTTAATAATCTTGGGACAAAATTTATCACTGGTGGCGATTAAAACGCAAAACATGCTTGGTGGGGCTCAAGGTTGATAAATCCGAAAAAAAGTGAGCTGTATAAGTGTTTGCTTAACAATAAACTGTCAACTTCCTCAACAGGAAAACCTACATACAGGCCAGCTGATCGTCGGAAAATACCTGAACTGATGGATTTTATTGTCTATAATGGCATACCCATTTGCATATTTCAGACAGCTATGATCATAGCTCAGATCATTCTTTTATTATCAGAACTTATCGTTCTGCAGTTCGATCTATAAATAGAATATATAAAGATATAACATTCCGCATTTCGGGACTGGTTAAAGGAACAAACAAACCTGGACGTATCCTTAAAAAAGCAATTCGAAATTGAAATTTTTTATATACGACGGTAACCCCTGACAACCAGATACATCGATTGATATAAGACTTCAAATAAAAAATGAAAGAAAATGACGGAAAAATGAGAAGAAAGTAGAAGTCCAGCAGACAAACGGTTATTTACTAAAGCAGCTAATGATGACCTTAAACATAGACTGTCTGAATTAAGAAATGAGTCTACTGCAGAATTCTTAAGAAACCTAGATCCGTATTGTAGAGACTATTTATATAGCCTTTGGAGAGCAATTAAATATTTGAAACGATGAAATAACCAAAGCATCAGAGAGCAAGCATTATTGCAAAGCATTCTTTCTATTGTTTAACTCATACTTAAGCAATAGATATTTCTATGTCCAGCAGCAAAGTAAAGCATCATCAATTCGACTTATCAACGCAGGTGTTCCGCAAGAAAGTATTTTGGGTCCCTCTTTATACAGCCGATATGCCTGTCCAACTGGGGTATGTGTGGCTACATACACCGATGATTCAGCTATTGTTGCAACCAGCAGTTCTCCAACAGAGGCTTTCCAATATTTGCAGGATGAGCTGTTCTTATTAGAGAACTGGCTAACGAAATGGAAAATAAAAGTTAATTACAAACATCGGTATATACAATAATTTCCCTAAGGAGAGGAAACTGCCCGGCAGTATGGTTAAATGGTTCTGAAATACACCAAAGCGACTCTATTAAAAATCTTGGACTCCATGCTGTTCGCCGCTTTGCGTGGAAAAACCTTATCAACACAGCATAATGTAGATCAAAAAAATGTATTGGCTTATTGGTAGAAAATCTAAGCTCAGCTTAGAAAACAAAATAAGATAAAACTGTACTTAAGCCTATCTGGACATACGCTCTGCAACATTGGGGTACTACGAGTAACTCAAATATTGAAATTATAAAAAGGTTTCACAACAAAGCGCTTAGAACTATTGTCAAGGTACCCTGGTTTATTACAAATGCGGAAATTCATAAAGATTTGAAAATTCCTTCGGTTAAAGAGGAAATAGCTGCATACACTAAAGGATATATAAACAGACCTCTAGGTCATAGCAACACCCTAGCTTTAATTTTAACAGATAATAGCTTAGTTTATAGAAGACTTAAACGTTTTCACATACTGGATTATTCTTAGTTATACCATTTTTATTCGCTATCTTTCTTTTAGTTCTGTTTGAAATTTTCCTAGGAAAAACCTGTACTTTTGACTTTGACTCTCTTTCTGCAGGATCTTCCTCAGTGCAGATCGTCATGTCATCTTCGTCTTCATAGGTACAAGGAATAGGATGCTGATGGTTGGATACTGCTGCATTTGTATACGTTATGGTTGTTCTTGGTGGCTGTATTGCAGTCTGTTATATTAGTAGAGTCTCTATGTGGTGTGTCCCTGAGTGTTGTTCTCTTTGTTGGGTTGCGAAGATAGTTCCACGTACTGCTTTCGATATATGGTTTTCTGAGCTTGGTTCACTCTTTGTGGAAACGCTGTCAGAACCAATTAGCATATCAACATACGTAATGCTTTGTGATTTGTTATTCGCAGCTTGTGATTAAGGATATCTTGCAGGTTGTTGTGGTTGTGCTGTCTGTATATGATTTGATTTGGCCACGGTTGAATACAGTGAGCCATCATGTTGGTATCAGGTCCTGTAAATTGAACAGGCATTGTGGTTGCTGATTTTTTTTCTTCCATTTGTTTGTTATATAACATTTTTAGACTTTGTTGCAGGTTCCATATAACGTCTTGTCTACATAAAAAATCTTCAATTTAATGCGTTGCTATGTATATCTCTCATTCGAATACACAACAACAGAATTGTATGCCCAAACATAAGATTGCATTCAAATCGTTTTTTAATCGTTCTATGGGTACATGTTCTCGAGTATATGGAACACAATACGAGTAATTGCTGCGGTCAACGCCTTCGCCTTTGTCGGTTTCAGTTACTTTTCAGCATTTCACAGATCTTTCCTTATCAAAAATGCGCTCGACTGAAATCGCGGCAATTGTTTTGAATACATTTCAAATTCTAGTTCTTTCGAAACGTTGCACTTTGAACTCAATTATTGGAGTACAAACCATGCAGATATTACACGTAGACATGCATCTATTTTCGAAAGTCAGCTAAGTTCTACAAAATTAAAAGAAATATATATAATATATAATATGTTCCTCTGCAAATTTGCATATTTAGATTCGTGATGCAAAAACCATTATTTGTTTTGCCACAAAACCGGTGGATTTCTTCGTGTTGCTTCACTCAAACTACAAGGTAATATTCCTTCTAGCAAGAACCCATTGTAATCAATGAAACCAAAGACATCACATTTGACCATGTTTTTTTTTTTTTTTGTCTCTGCTCATCTGAACGCTTCTATTGGGATGATTGGACTTTGGGCCATATACCCATATCTAGTGACCAGCTATCAAGTTTTTGTGAAAATCTGATTCGTTGTTTACATCATTCAAAAGCGACCATGCTTTTGGTCGAATTTATCGAAAGAAACTTCGCTGCCAAATGAGTCATTCCAAAAAATTGCTTGACATGAGCTAACCGATGTTCCAACATCCTCAGCAACTTTTCCAATAGTGTTTCGATGATTCTCCATAAACATTTTCTTTGCTGCTTCAACGTTTTTTTTGGTTGTTGATGTGCTGGCTCGTCCTGGGCGCGTTTTGTCAATAACAACATTTTGAGGCATTCTGTGAAGAACTTGTACCACTTATGACTCAGGAGCATATGTACCTACATTAAAATAAAAATCTAAATTTAATTTACGTAGCTCGCGAAATATGAAGTCACATTTTTAAGAGTAGCTAGAAACGTTATGAGGCAAGCAAAAAATAAATTTTATGGGACAAAAACGCCTATGTTCCAGTTTTTATTTCCACATATAAATAAAATTGGAGTGCTTGGAGTTTTAAAATTTTAAAAACTATTATTTGCGAATTTATCTTCGATTAAGTATAATGGAGATATAAAGGAAGATTGGAATATGTTTACAGAAGTTTATATTGGGACCAGCCACTGTAAAATAAATCTTCAATGAAAATAATATGGAAGCCTCGGAAGGAACCCTATGATGACGACCCCGCAAACAATATAAAGACCACAAATTACGGATATGCACCTGGAATGTCCGCTCCCTTAATTGAGATGGTGCACATATCCAGCTGGTTGATGTCCTCGAAAGAAGCAAGGCTGACATCACTGCAATCAAGAAAATCTAATGCATAGGACACCGTTGCTTTAAAAAAGCATCCTGTGACATCTACTATAGCTGCCATGCCAGTAAGTACGAATTTGGATGTGGTTTCATGTAAAGTTGGAGACTACGGAGCCTCGTCTTCAGGTTCACGCCTATTGACGAGTGCCTAGCCGCGATACGCATCAAGGCTAAATATTTGAATATAAGCCTGATTTGTGCGCACACCCCAAGGGAAGAGAAAGACAATGATGCTAGAGATGAGTTCTATGAGTGCTTGGAACGTCTATCCGAGCGCTGTCCCAAACAAAATCTCAAAATCTTGCTTGCCGATTTCAACGCCAAAATTGTGAAGGAAGGAATTTTTTGCCGAAGCAAAAATGGAGAGAGGCTAATCGATTTCGCCTCAGGTCGGAACATGGTAGTTAGTAGTACCAGATTTCAACATCTTAACATCCACAAGGCTACATGACTGAGTCTAGATCAAATTACACGCAACCAAATTGATCATGTTCTGATTGACGGAAGGCACGCATCGAGCGTGTTGGACGTGCGAACGTTACGTGGTCCCAACATTGACTCGGACCACTACCTTGTCGCAGCCAAGGTACGCACTAGACTCAGCGTAGTGCACGCCGCGCGTTCCAACAAGCAACGAAACCTAAGAGTCGGCAAGCTGCAATCAGCACAGACCGCCGTAGCATTCTCAAACACACTCTCCCAACTGCTCCGGGAAACATCTCCGTCTTCTCAAGCTATGAGGAAACATATCAACCTCTCCATGGATAGGGCTGCCAAGGATGTCATTGGTTACACAAAACCTGTGTACGACGAGGAGTGTCCCAATGCTTCTGCTGAGAAGAACACTTCCTATCAACGAACTCTGCAATCGGGAGCAACGCGAGCTGTTAGAGAGCGATATCGAGAGAAACGGAGAGAGGAGAAACGCCTTTTCAGACAAGAAACGCGGGAGCTTGAGGATGTTTAGTTGTTATGTGACAGAAATGAAGCTCGACCATTTTAACAAAAGATCATGCGTCTGTCTGAAGGTTTTAAGCCCGTAAGCCTGTAAGGATGAAAATGGAAATCTGGTTACGGATGAACAGGAATAACAGATATTATGGAGGAGTCATGTTTCTAGCCTACTTGGATAGCCTACTTGATGAAGCAGACAATACCGCCGATAGAAAAATGACACCGGACCCACCAGTTAATGACGGCACTATTGTAGAGCCATCGAACTATAACGAGGTCGATTCGGTTATTAAAAAGTTGAAAAATACAAAGCGAATGGCTCTGTTGGGCTGCCAGCTGAGTTATTTAAGACCGGCGGCGAAGAGTTGGTTAGGAGTATGCACCAACTTTTATGCAAGATATGGTCCGATGAATGCATACCCAATGACTGGAATCTCAGTGTTCTTTGTTCTATCTTTGAGAAAGGAGACCTCGCTAATTTCGCTCATTTCAACGGAAAATATCTCCTATATATCGCATATAAGATTCTGTCGCGCGTATTTTGTAATACGCTGAAGCCATATACGGATTCACTGGTATCAGTGAGGCTTCAGACCAAAAAGGTGGACCAGTGACCAAATATTCACATTAAGCCAAATTTTGGAAAAGACCCGTAAGTTTAACAAAGACACACTCCACCAATTTGTTGTCTATAAAACCGCTTTCGACACGCCGATACGTTCGAAATTTTCGACGCCCTGTCTGCACTAGGTATCCCGAGTAAGATTGTCCATCTTTGCATAACCACGCTATCTAACACACAAAGCGTTGTCAGGGTGGCGAAAACCCTCTCCGAATCCTTTGATACCAAGAGAGATTTTAGGCAGGGCGATGCTCTATAGTCCGATTTTTTCTATCTTCTGATGCAATACATCCAACGCCAGTCCCCGTACATACAGAGTATGTCGGGCTCGATCTTCCAAAAGGAAGTGATGCTGCTCGCTTACACCGATGACATCGATATCATTGGCACGCAGGAACGGCGAGTAAGCAAGGTGTTCTCAGAGATTGAAAAACAGTCTCGGCTCATGGGTCTAGCGGTGAACGAGGGCAAGACGAAGTACTTGGTGTCTTCCCGCACACCGACATCGCACTTTTGACGGTCAGTGACGATGGAGAATTTCAACTTCAATGTTTTAGAAAACTTCGTCTAGCTTGGATCCGCAATAACCAGCAACAACATCGTCCGCCTGAAGATCAGGCAAAGAGTCACGCTTGCTATTTTAGGCTGAGCAAGCAAATTAGAAGTACAGTCCTCTCTCGAAAGACGAAAATTCAAAACGCTGATATTTCGTGTCATACTGTGTGGCGCAGAGGCATGAACTGTGATTGAATCAGATGAAACGGCGTTAAAAGTCTTTGAAAAGAAGATACTTCGCAGGATTTTTGATCCTATTAGAATCGGCGTCCTATTTCGGTACCGTATGTACCGCGAGCTGTTGAGCTATTCCATGAGGTTGACATTGTGCAGCGCTTAGAATTCCAGCGGCTGCACTGGGCTGGTCAACTCATTCGAATGGATGAAAGAGCTCCAGCACACATGGACGACCCAAACTTTATTAGTGGACGACTTAATATAGGACGACCGGGCACGCGTTGAAATGATCAGGTATGGAGGGTTCTCTCCGTACTTGGCATTCATAACAACATTCATAACATTCATAACACAAGATTACAGAAGTTGGCGCGCCTTTCGAAAAGCGGCCGTGAACGAACGACAGTTGAAGGCCATTTAAGTGACCGTGCCCGTAGCTAGTGTTCCATATTTATAATTATTTACACTATTATGGCTTTGTATTGTATTTTAATTAATTTTCTAAATTTATTATTTCTCACGCTGACAGCCCCCCTAATGCTTACATTTTTTAATACTACTTAATCGCGCTGCATTATTTCTATTTCACTTTCTCTTCGTTCCCAGACTAGTATTTGCACAAAACTCTATTTTCGTCTCATAATCAATGAACAACAATTTTCTTGAAGCAGTTCAAATAAGTCCAAAAATAATTCGAGTGATTGCAAATATAAACAGCCCCGCACTTTACTTAATCAAACAGCGTAGTGCAGTGCAGCTCAGTGGGAAACGTGTTTTGATTAAAGAAAGAAAACATTTTATCATGCTTCAAATATGGACTTAAAATAATGAATAGCTGCTAAGCAATTTAAGTTTAAACAAAGTGTTTTATTTTTGTCCAATCACAGTATGACATTAGACTTATATTACTTATGAATGCACATACACATGCATATACATATATACACATATACATACACATACATATATATATTTCATTGTATTAAATATAGAAAGTGAACAAAAACAAAATAGAAATCAATTCCTTATCGAGGGCGCTTATCAGTGATTTACGACAAAAAGATTCATAAATCGTTTCAGTGTGACTGTCGCAACAGTGGGGGGTAGGGCAAGTGCTGACAAGAGTATCTTTCGCTCTCTCTCTCTTTCTCTCTCGCACACACATGCAAGTATATATCTTCAATTAGCAAACCAATTCAATGCACGATTGATTGTCACTGTGCGCAGTTTTGATTGACAGTTTGATTGATTGAATGTTTCATTGATTGATTATTTAGTTTGTATATTGTGCACGTGTGTATGTGTGTGTGTGCACAATGCGGGAGGTTGGTAGGCTTCTGCATATATTTTCATGCTACCAAACAAACAAACAGCACACTGTGCACTGTGTATTGAAACTGGGCAATGCTGCGCTTGAGCGGCTTTTTATGTTCGTAATCTAGACCAGTAGATCAACTGAGAATCATTGTCTAATCACACAACTCAAACATATTATTATGTATTTTTAGCCTACAACATTTATCGTGTTTGTTGATTTAAGACATTATGCGTAAAGTGTGAAGTATGACACATTGGAAGCACAGTGGTTTGTTGTGCGCGTAAAATTATGTTACATATTTTTTTAAATGTTTATATTTTTAAGGCATATTTAAAGAGAACTGGAAATTCTAACAAATTTCATTATAAAACGTTACATTTTATTAAATATGTTCCGCCCAACAGTAGAGGACATGGTTCTACTTTGAATATAATTCTGACTAAATTTCCAACACTTTTGTCTCATGCCAGTGCTATTCACGATTTAAGTTCTGACCGAAGTGGCCGAGGAAGGCTTAATAAGTCGGAAAGGTCATGGCATCCGCTTTTTGGAATTATCATGGCATACTCTTTAGCTCGCGCGAGGAGTTGATCAACGCCGCGAATAATGGTCTTGCAGATCTTCCGGAAAATAACTTTTCGGACGCCATTAAAAAATTTGGTGTATCGCTGGAATAAGGGTAGTCCCCTTTTTTTATTGAATAAAATAAAAATATTAAAAAACATTTTTTTCATTCCAAGGGAGGTTACTTCTCACCCCACCTAGTAAATTGTTTGTTAGGAAAGAATTTAGATCATTAATAGGATTGGAAATGCCCACAAATAATAACGATAAGGCCAATCACTTTCACCAATAAAAGATTTGTGGAAAAATCTAGCATATATCTACTTGATAAAAGGCTTGGAAGATCAATTAATTTTAAGCTTTTGATATAAGATGGAAAATATACATTGGTATCCCAATTAAGACAGCGCAGAGCAAAAAGAAGAAACAGTTTTTGAACTGATTCAATAGGGTTCTGGAGAATACCGTAGTAAGTATTCCACACACTAGATCCAAATACTAAAATTAGGCAAACAAGTGAAGTATGGAGAAGTTTAGTTGCATAAGGATCATTAAATTCCTATGAAAAACGCTTAACAAAGCCAAGAATAGGGTTTGCTTGATGCAATGTGTTTATTTTAAATAATTTTGGGTTCCATAAGTATACTTAGCTGGTCATCAACGGTCTTTCGGCCATGGCAGCATTCAGGAAACCGCATCAGCTGCTGTAGTCATGTGCGCGCTGGCACCAGTTATTATGAATGCCAAGTACACTCAGATCATTCCAACGCGAGCCCTGTTATCCTCTATTTTATCCTTCTCAAATTAAGTTTGAGCCCGCCATGTAAACCCATTAGAGCTGCAGCTCTTTTATCTATTCTATTCTAAGAAGTGAACAGCTTAACGCAACCGCTGGAATTTTTTTGCGCTGGTCTATATCAACATCATCGAATAGTTCAAACAGCTCGCGGCACAAAGAGGACTTAAATTTGTCGACAACTCTAATAAGACCAAAAATTCTGCGGAGAAGCTTTCTCTCAAAGATTTTCAACGCCGATTCGTCTGACTCAATCACGGCACTAGCCTCTACGTCATACTATAAGACCGGAAGTATCAGCGTCTTCTAGATCTTGAATTTAATCTTACTCAATCCAAAATAGCATCTATTTGCAAGCGTGATTCTTCGCCTGATCTCCAGGCTGACGTTGTTGTTGCTGATTATTTCTGTTATAAGAAAGACGAAGTTTTCTGCGATGACGGCTTGCGAGAAGACACCAAGTTCTTCGTCTTGTCCTCATGCACTGATAGACCCATGAGCTGAGAGTGATGGTTTTTCAATCTCTGAGAACGGCTTGCTGGCTCGCCGTTCCTTTGTATCACTTCCTTTTGCAAGATCTTAGAATGTATTCCATCAACAAATTGAGAAAATTCCACGACAGCGCATTTTCTTATCAAAGAGTTCTTTCCAGACAAAGCTTTGTGGGTTTTATAACGTCGTCATGCAAAGACGAATGATCTTTTCCGGAATACCTAGTGCGAACAGGGCGTTTAAAAACTTCGCTTGAATCGGCTTGTAATAAAAGGTTGGCGTGTGCCTTCTTTACACACATGGATATTCTCCTGGCTTGATCGTATAGTGAACATAAAGTCGAGCTTCTTCATTCAAAGTCACGCTGATGCTGTCCCATCAGTGCTTCTGCATGCTGCTGACAGCTCAGCTTCACAACAAATATGTCGACGTCACTATAGTCTCAATCAAATCTATTAAATCTACTTCTATCAAAAAACATTTTTTTTCTTTAAGCGTGCCTTGCTTTTTTTGTTCTCAAATAATATCAGTCTTAAAAGAATTTTCGCTCAGAAGCACGCAACAAACATACGTTTTTTTTTTTTCCTCAAATTATATAATTGTGCCAAATTTTATAAAAAAAAGAAAATGTGTGAAGGACTTAATACAATTTTGATTCTTACCAAACGTCCCATACCAGAGACGCAATGGGGAAAAATAGCATTCGAAATCTTTAAGTTCCTATATCCTCCCTATCAATACAATGGATACAAGTTGGAAGTCGAGGGTGCTATTGATCCCCAGCCCAGTTTTTTTAATTTTCTACTTGGCGTCATGTTGCTCATTGGAATTTATGCCACAATTCTACTAAGAATTCCTTGCCGATTTGCTAGACGGGTAAGTAAATTGGTTGATAGAGTTGATTCAAATTTCTATTATACCGTTATATTACACCGTATAAGTCCTTATTTGTGCATGTTTCATTTAGGCTCAACGTTTTCTGGAAGAGAGAGTTGCAATACCCAATGCATCGGAGAACGTAGTTGACGCTAACGTTGATGAGTTAAATGAAGATCCTGTGTCAAAAAGTTTCCCCGAAGACGATGAGAAATGCCGCGGGGCGAATGAAACTGATAATATTGACACAAAGATGGCTAAAGAGGCGAAAACGGAAGAAATTGAGGAGAAAATGGCCAAGAGTGAGCAACAATTGGAATAAACTGCCGAGACTCTGGAGGTGATATACCCGGCCCACTCAGTAACACTTGCTCAATAAACCCTGTTTAGATTTTTTTCAAGACCTCGTAGTCGTATTTTGGGCAGTGTTTGAGTTTTAATCGTTTAAAATTAAAAATTATATCGTTGGAATTTAAAAAAGTTAGCCGAATTCTTCTTTTTTATTATTTTTTGTCTCATTTTGTTACCTAGTGCATTCCAAATAATCATGAATCATATTCTCTTTGGCTTGGATTTGTTGGTTGGGAATGGCTGAAATCAGTTGGGTTAGATGGGTCTAGCAACAAACTGAAGATTAATAAGATAGCCCTAAAGCTGTTCTAGGGTCTTGAACTTGTGCGCGCTGTCGGCAGTTATTAATGTCAAAAGATCTTTCCAGTCTTGATCGTTAAAACGCGAGCCCGGCCACACTTTATTATGTGCACCAATTTTTCTAGAGGACTCGCGAAAGTTTTTCATCTGTTTCAAACAGGTTCCAAGCTTCTGCACGAGACAGCAGAATCGCGATTAAAAAAATCTCTCGTAAACCTTAATTTTCATCATTCGACAGAGTGGCTCATGACTGCTAAAATAGTTTTTACTTTTGAGGCTCCATAGTATACATATTCTCTGATTTCTCAACAATCAGCTGTTGCATGTCTCACTGCTAGGCATTGCATAAATTATTGTCTGAGGCAAATAAAAGTGACAAATTTAATTAAATGTTAAAAAAAATAAAATAAAACAAGTAAATACGAAAAAAAAATAGAATTTATTTAACAATTCATATGTGCAAACAACCCTAATGAGCCTCATTTTATATTGCTTAGCTCTGATTCAATTGTTCCTCTTTAATAAATAATAAACTATTTGTGTTCCTAAGTGATTTTTAGTTCAAACTGAAGTTGGAAATAAATATTGGAAAAAATAGGGCCAAATATTACGTAATAGATCGAGATCGAATACTTTACTTTTGCCTAAAATTTAAAAACAGTTTTCTAGCAGACATTTTGTTTAGAAAATAGAATTTTGTTTACTTCTTTAGAGTACAGTTAGGTGTCTTCTTTGAACAGCTTCAAAAATAGTTTCAAATAAAACAACAAATTTCGTTACAGCAATAGAATATCACATACCACTGTGCTGTGCTGCTATGCAAACTAAAAATAAACTCAACCAAAAAAAAAAAAAAAAAAACCATAATAAAATATATGTAGAAGCCAAAATTTATTAGTAAACAAAATTAAACATTTATAATTTATAACACTTATGATTTACTATATAGCTACATATATGTACATATATACATATATATATATATATATATATATATATATATTTTTAAGTGTATTTGTTAAAAACAAAAATTGTTAATTAAAATATTACACAAATACAACTGCAGCTGGAACAGTGCTCACGCACCACTGTACACCACTTACACGCTCACGCGCTCTCGATCTTACAACATTCTGTTATCACTAACAGTGGCCGATGCTCACCTACACAAACAAACAAATTTACAGCTGTGCAGTCGTGTTTGCATTCGAATTTAAATAAAATCGACAGCAGCAACAACAGCAGCAGCAGCAGCAGCAGCAGCAGCTAACAAAGCCAATAACAACAACAAAATATGTTCTCATTTGCTTGCTCATACGTTTTTTTTTTTCTCGTGCACTGATTTGTTGGTACATTTTCAGCTGTTTTATCGTGGTGTGAGCGCGCTCAGCAGGCATTTGCAACGCTACTGATAAGAAATATTTTGGATGCGCTCATTATCAATTTTTGCTGAGAAACAATAAGTCCGAAAGAGAGAAAGAGAGAGAGAGAACGACTAATATCAATGAGTTGTTGTTATATTTCTATTTTCAATTACATACGTATATGTGTATACAGCTATATTCAGCTCTTTTGTTGTTGGTGCGCTTCTGCTACATTCAGCTTTCAATTTTTGTAGTTAGCGCTGCAAGTACTGATACAAAAGTTCAATTTTAATTGATCATTATAAAAAACTGTGTTCATTTTAAACATTTTCAATAATGGAAATTATTTTATAGAGTCAGCTGAGTTTATGTGTAGAGGTAGAGGCTAACTACATGAACCAACGAAGTTTTAAATCACTTCTATAAATTGTTAGCAAACTTACATTTTTTTTTAAATTTTTATTAAAATAAAACCGCTGCTAAGTCGAATCGCTCAATCAAAAACATCAGACATGTTCAACCGAGCCGATAAATAAAAAATATTTTCTTAAATTTGTGGTTAATCAAATTTTTTTTTTTATTGAATTTTTATGCTATGCAGACTTTCATTTTCTTCCATGCTTTTAGCAAATTTTTCATTTCTACAACGCTATTTAGGCTGAGGCCCCACTGTGCTGCATGCTGGGAGCATGCAAATGTTGTTGTAGAGGTAAGTCGTAGCAAGAAGATTAGTAAAGAGAGAGAGAGAGAGAGGGAGAACATAACAGTGCAGTAGCATGCATTACTGTTTCTTTATTTTGATTAATTTGCTGCACTTGAGTTGTGTCTTGTAACGATTTGACACTAAATGAATTATATTAACTAATTCCTAAGAATTTATTATTAAGAAACGCTTTTGAAGTGAAACAATTTTAAGAACAAATGTAATCTCAACCCGCGTTAAAAAATATTACGTCACGAAAATGCGTAATGTTTTCTCTGCTGACGTCACGACGCTTCAGCTATATAATGCTTCAGCAAGCAGGTGCTTCTGCAGCTTAGTTCGTACCAAGGAACCGGACATAACATGGTTTGCGAATTCACTTCATTAATCATAGTGGGAGACTTGCTTTCCATTGACGGTTTCATAAACCATGGCATTAGATTAATTGGAGAAGTATTTGTTCGCCAACAGAATAACGTTTCTTGCCGTAGAACAAAATTGAGTTAACAGTTTTTAAAGAAAGTTGGCGTTAAAACCCTTCAAAGTCCAAATATATATTCACTCTAGCAATTGCGTGGTCACACATTAAGTGATTCCAATGGAGTTTCACCAGACCTTGGTGGATTTACTTACAACCCGAATCCAAAGGTCAGAAACGTAAAGGCAGATTATATTTTTAAATCCAAATTTGTTTCCTAATTTTTTTCTAAACAAAAAAAACTTTCTTTTTTAAGTGCAAAAAAAAAAAGTATTGACCACCACTTTTTATATCTTAGCCATTGAATTTCTTGTATTGCAACAGTTGGGTTAAAATTTTGCAGTTATATATTTTAAACGATCATAGTAACACCTTACGGATCGAATTGTGCATCTCTACCATCCAAAAACCTTTTCTATTATACACAAAAAATTTCAGCAAAATCGGTTCAGCCGTTTTTAAGGAGTTTAGTGACACACACACATACTAAAGAATTATATATATGAAATTTTGGATTTTCTTTAAAAAAAAACAACCTAGTGGATTATATGATGAATCTCAACCATCTAGAAAGCCACTCAAACACACATAACATATTTTATCAAAATCGGTTCAACCGTTTTGAAGTTGTTCAGACAGACGTATAGAAGAATTATATATGTGAAATTTTGGGGTTATATACATATGTATATGTTAGTCTAAACATATAATGAAATCGTAAAAAATTGTTTTGATCATATTTAAACCGCTAAACCCCTCTGTATGAATTTTGGAATAGAAATACATAGATGGGACGTTTAAAAATAACATGGACAATAAACATGTCTTTGCATCCATTTAAGGTACAGCACTGAAATATGGTATTAATGGTATTGGGATCGGGATTGGGAGAAGTAAGATCCATTGGATCAGTGCGAACAGTTCGGTTTGGCTTAAGCTATTATATATTAAAATAAAAAAAATAATTCTGTCAAAAAAAAAATATTCTAGAAGCCAATACCACCCAAGTGAAAAGTGACTCTCAGCCATCAAGAAAGCCACTCAAACACACACAACATATTTATCAAAATCGATTAAGCCGTACTGAAGAATTAAATGTATGAAAATTATAAAAAATTTGTCAAAAAAAACCAACAAAAATTCCTAGATCCCGTTCAAAGTATCACCTACTGGCTCGCTAATCTCAACCAACCAGAAACCGTCTCAAACACACAAAACCAAATATCAAAATCTGTTTTGAGTAATTCACTGATATGCAGACGTATAGAAGATTTTTTTAATTTTTTTTCATTATTACCTCAGCTTAGTGCTTCAAAAATTTGCACAAATTCGGATATGTCCAGAGCAACTGCTATAAAAAAATAAAAAACCAAATAAGGGACCTATTACTGAGCATTGATAAAAAATTGAACTTAGCCTGTAGCCACGAAGTAAGCGTATTAAAATATACTAAAAGTTAAACGGGCAAATGTTAATAAGGTATTAAAATATATATTTTTTATTATAGCTATGCCTGCTGTTTAGTCTTCTATAGCCTGCCTGCCAGCTGTGCATATTCCTTTGTTCACATATAATAATTTTTATTTTTTCTAACAAATGTTTTTTATTGAACTTCTAAATTGAACCTTGTATGGCTGCTGCTGCGCGACGTCGCTTTCATTGTAGCCAATGCGCTATCATATGGTTGTTGTTCTTGCCTGTGGTTGTTGTTGCCTACATTTGTAAAAATGTTGTTGTTGCTGTTGTTGTTAAAAGTTAATGCGAGAATAATTCCTTCAGAACAGAAAGAAGAAAAAAACATTTCGAATTCAGTTCATAATCGGTTCGACGGTTAATCACGCTGCAAGCAGAAGCGGATCGCAAATTCAATTCAATTTAATTCAATTCAAAATAAATTCAAAATCGAATCGTAATACCAAACAAAACATAATTTTTTCTATTAAAAAATAATATAAGCAGTGTTGGAAAATTAAGAAAGAAAACTATTTACGCTAAAAGTTTTCATAAAATTGAAATTTTTATTTCCTTTTTTTTTATCAATTAATAAATTTAATTAAAAGATTTAGACAAGTCAGTGTTAAATAAATTTGTTTAATTTACAAATTTTTTTTTTTTTTAATTTATTTAGGTGCCATCAATTTATGTCAATAAACTATAACAATTTAGAAATATATTAAATAAAAATTATTTACCAAAAAGAAAAGCAAAAAAATTCTGTGTCAGCAAAAAGGAAAGAAAAAAAAGCGCGAAAATTTCACTTGTTGCGCACAGTGGTTGAAAGTGCACAATTGCTGGTGCAGCAATTATCAAAAAAAAAAAAAAAAATTCAAAATAAACAAAAGAGCACAAATAATTTATTAATAATAAAAAAAGGTAGGTAAAAATGTTTAAATAAAATCTACTTGTTGAGGCAGCTAGTAACAAATTTTAATGCTTTGAAATTTCCAACAAAGCTTAACAAACCGATTTACATGCTTTGTGTGTAGCACAAAATAGGAAAAACGTGTAAAATGAAATGTGAAATAAACACAAACTATTTTCGAATATATTTTTAAAACATTTTCCGGCCGCATGTCGCTCTACACGCGGACACCATCACTAACGCCTTCAATACGTGTACACTGTACACTGTACACCGCCCAACCTCCATGTCACTCAATCTTAGTGCTGAGTAGTGTACGCTTGCATTCAAAGTGCACTAAACCGCACCAAATGTTGAAAAGCGTTGACACATTTCGTTGAGTTGCATTCGGCATGTTTGGATTTTTCACAAAAAAAATTTATTTTATTTTCTTTTCTTTTGTGTTTAGTCTTAATTCCTTTCGAATGAAGTGCGCACGAAGTGAGTATTAGTGATTAATGGCAACGTTTTGTAATTTCAATTTTTTTTTTTTTTGGGCAGCATTACGTTATATAAATTGTGTGACATAAGTTCTTCTTTTAACATATTTAAATATATATGACACGCTGACACAAATGTAGCACCGAACACTGAATCTTTCATTGTGCTACAATGGCCAAACTTGAATAGAAACCTTGTAAACCCTTTGATAAGGAATGCTATAATGGATGTCAAATCTACAGAAATCAGCACAACTTGAAGTTCTCAAAGTTCGCTGCATATTTTATTTTATTTTTATATGGAAGCTTTAGCTTTACACCCATATTTCGCAAGAAATTTTTATAGTCTGAAAAGTTTTTAACAAAAAAATCTGCATACCAACTCCTTAAATAAGAATTACTTTATACACAGCCAGACAGATGGACATGGCTAAAATGACTCACCTTGCTGTAATGATTCGAAATATTGTAAATATTTTATCTTTGGTGTCTCCTTTGAGACATTACGAAGAGTACAGAAGGGTAGCATTCGAACAAATCTAATAATTTGCACGACCAACTGTCAAGTCGAATGAGGATTTTAGGCCATTTTAATAGTATATGGGTCAACGTTTTTGGAGGACATTTATGTTCTTTGGAGAGTAAACATAAATCTTATGCAGCCAAATCACATGAGTACAGAGGATGGTCGAATCATCTGTAATCATCTGTGAGTAGAAACAAATGGCGACTTCCAAGCTAAAACACAACAAATTTCACTTTATTCTGTAAAGCGAAAAGGAGGAGAAAAAAATTTTTATTTTTGGCTCAATTAATCGGAATAATATATAGTAACATATCCAAATTATTGTCATTTCTTGTTATTATAAATAATAATTTCAGAGATCAAATGCAATATTCCAAGGCATTTGGCCTATTGGAACGAGTGCTTGAATTCTATAATGTTCCCGAATTGTGAAAATGTGTCAACATTGTCTACTTATGATTTACTTCGGATAAGGCTTGATTCAGTGTTGCCACTTCGCACTTTAACGCTTGGCTTCGGATCAATATCTATGATCAATACTTTGAAGTCTTCGCAATATTCAGTTAGAAGCGATTTTTCTTTGTTAGTCATAGCTTCCAAGCATTTGAATTGTTGGTCGAAATTCAATGAATTGAATTTTGAAAGTTCAGTTCCATTCGTCTATAACGATCAATCTGTAGTCACGGTTTACGAAGCACCTAAAATAGTTCATCATCATAAGGTATATCCTCCCAACCTAGCTTGCACTGCTTAAGCCAATGTGCTATGCGCGAAACACTGCTCATCACAAACTACTTCCATCAAACTTAATATTTGATTTTTGTTCGAAGTTTATTTTTATCAACAATTCCACAGGCACAATATCACTTTGAGCGCGATATTTCCGCTTCTCGCTTACCAAATGTCATGAAGTTTTGTCTTTGAAAGTAAATAAATGATCACAATAGACCTGTAAAGGTCGCAGTGCCTACTACCTAATAATAATGAAAGTAAATGGTTCCAGCAATTCTCAACAACAGATTATATGACTATGGAAAAAAGTTTCAAAAGACGATTTTTAATTCTTCACTCAAGATGCACCAGCTGGATCATCTTACTTACTTCACTTACCGAAACGATTACTAGTGCTGTTAATTGTGGACACAAAACCAAAATTTCTATGGCAATTTGTCTTTCAAACTGAGTTCCTGCTCCCAGAAAATCATTGAACAAAAGTCAAAAACCATTCGTGCTGGAGCTCTTTCACCCATTCGAATGAGTTGCCCAGCCCAGTGCAGACGCTGTACTATGTCAACCTCATGAAATAGCGGTTCATACGGGAACTAAACTCGTCGCCGACTCTAATAGGACCAAAGATCCTGCGAAGAATCTTCCTTTCAAAAACTTCCAACGCTGTTTCATCTGACTCAATCACGGTCCATGCCTCTGCGCCATTCAATAGGACCGGTAGTATCAGCGTCTTATAGATCTTGATTTTTCTCTTTTGAGAGAGAGCTTTACTTCTCATTTGCTTGCTCAGCCCAAAAAAGCATCTCTTTGCAAGCGTGATTCTTCGCCTGATCTGCAGGCTGACTTTGTTGTTATTGGTTATCTTGGATCCAAGATAGACGAAGTTTTCTACAACACTAAAGTTGAAATTATCCATCGTCACTGACGGTCCTTGACCCGAAAACGAAGTGCGAGAAGCCACCAAGTACTTCTTCTTGTCCTGCGTGCCGATGATATGGATGTCATCGGCTTAGACGAGCACCATCACTTCCTTTTGGAAGATCGAGCCCGACATATTCTGTATGTTCTGGCACTGATGTAGGATGTATTCCATCAGAAGATTGAAAAAATCGAACGATAGCGCTTAAACCCTGCCTGAAACCTCTCTTGGTATCAAAGGTGTCGGAGAGGTTTGTCCCTACCCTGATAACGCTTTGCGTGTGAGATAGCGGCGTCATGCAAAGACGGATAATCTTTGCCGGAATACCTAGTGCAGACATGGTGTCGAAAAACTTCGATCGTATCGGCGTGTCGAATGCGGGTTTATAGTCGACAAATAGTCTTTCCAAGATTTGGCGTAATGTGAATATTAGGTCGCTGGTCGACCTTTATGGTCTGAAGCCACACTGATGTAGTCTTATCAGTGAATCCGTATATGGCTTCAGCCTATAACACAATACGCGCGACAGAATCTTATATCAAATGGTAAGATTACTTATTTCGTGGTAGTTGGCGCAAGCAGCGGGGTCTCATTTCTTAAAGATAAGACATAAAGTCACTATATATAGGGTATAGTGGTATTGAAGGTAACGAAATAGCAAATAGGCTTAACAGTATGTGGTTTGATACCCCTTAGAAGGTCTGGAACCCATCTTAGTCTTACTGTTGGTAGGAATTTGAGCAAAACAATCACTGAAAACTATTTCAAAATAACTTTGATAAGCTAAGCAAATTGAAACTCCTTTTTCAGAGCCTTAAGATTACTAAGAAGCTAACTTACAGGCTATATTCGACTCATTGTAGCTTGTGTCTAGAAGCGAATGAGACAAGTATGGATTTCCTCTGTAATTTTGTGATTATATGGAACTAGCTAGACTCAGAGATAAGCGACAAGTGACATGCTCAGGTTCATTGAGAAAGCTGAGCGGATTGTATCACTATTCTAAGGAATAATATCGGTCTATGACAAAGAAGACAGCTTTAGCATGATAACCTTCGTGAAACTTTTAAACAGATTGGTGAAAATTTTGTTGTCCATGGAAACACCTTCCATGATGTTGATTCTACGAAATTGACAATTCACAAGTACGGTGGGCAGATATGACGCTTTAAATTTCCTTATTAATTTTTCTGTAGAACTGTAGAGATTTTGTCCAAGCCATATTTAAGAATTTCAGCTATTTCAAATGAATATAAAAGAGTGCAAACTTTTCTTCATGAGTTTCAGCTACAGCTGACAAAAAAGAAAGCACGGTACAGCAACTTAACCATTTACTAATATACCTTTCTCGCTCACCACTCATTCTATATGCTTCTGACTTACAAGCCAATACTTTCATAACTTGAATTCCGTTTCACTTTGCACATTGTTGAAGGTGACTATGTACTTTACACACACACACGCTCTCCGCACGCTTTAAAAGATGTTGTTAAGCGTGCTAGGTTAGCATTTCCTTTAGTAAAAATTTTCACGCAATATGACAAACAATGATGAATTATAAAAGAAAATACATTCAAGATGATGAGCCAGCATAACCACAACAAGTCTATGCATTAAAATTAGATTGATTTAGATCTTTATAATAATAGGCTTGACATTTCATCTGGCGAAGAAATAGAAGCGTACAAATATTTAAATTAGAAGGATCCATTATTATCTAATTTTTATTCTCTTAATTTTCGTTTCTAGAACAACCAGACAGACGAAGATGTCTATATCGATTCGAATTTTGATATAAATCTTTATACAATAAAAATCAATGTTGTCTCCATCTGTCTATCTATCTAACTATCTAGGAGGGGAGAGTTGGCAAAAAAAAGTGCAGACAAAATAAAGTCATTATAGTTCCTTCATTGGTTGAAGTTGAATTCAAGCAAAACCAGTCTTTTAGAAAAATATATCACAAAAAAAATACAAAATTGTAGGGTATGACATAGTTCGAAATGTCGCTCAATTGCATTCCCACTTGTTTCTTCTACACAATTAAATTAATAGCAACAAATTTTGGCGCTTATTTGTTTGCTTTTATTTTGCGAATAAACACACAAATAAAGATATTTCAGGCTCTTTCTCACATGAACTTTGATCCCGTTTACCTTGCAATAAACTGCAAGTGCAAGTAAAACACGCGCAACTAGATACATTGTATGCAACGCTACTAAATAATAAACAAATCGAGAGAGAAAATAGATAACAACAACAGCAATAAAAAATTAGACGAAAATATAAAACGTATCTAATGAAAATAAAATAAAATAAAATAAAAATAAAAATAAAAACAAATAAAATAAAAATAAAAAATTGCTGCCGGTGTCTCTGCTGCGCTGATGGCATTGAACTTGAACCAAACCACCACGCAAAAACAGCAAAAATAAAATAAGTCATCAGCAAGACAAATAATACAAACAAAATTCAAAGTATCTACAAATTATATTACTTACTCAAGAGGAAGCTGGCCATAAACTGACTAAATTAATATAATTATGATACAAATGTTAATTTGACTTCAATTAAGCGCCGCGCACTTGCAATTTTATTTATTTTTCTGCAGTTCAGCTGCATAAATTTCCTTTTTTATTTTTTTAATATAATTTTAATTCAACCTCGCACTAATTAATTTCACGACAGCACAAAGGAAATGCATTATAAATAATTATTTTCTTTTTTAATAAGTTGCTGTGGATGTACTTTTATAAGTTACATTCGAATACTTTGTTGCAAGATTATGGCTTATAATAAATGAAAATCATTTATGCCACTTCGCTTGCTTGGCCTTTTTCTATACATTCTCAGTGTTCGCAGAATTCTTTTTGAGTACAAGGTAAATGTCGGCATATTTCTGCATATATGTGTGCATCTGCAATAAATACTTTGTTATTGTTTTTATTTGCTGTTCAAGAATTGCATTCCAGCCAATTTTCTTTGCAATTATCAACGAACAATTTTTATAGATTTTTCGATGATAAAGAAGTTTTATTACGCTTAACGCCGTATGAAGCGCATATTATTTGCTCAGCGATTTTTATTAGCTCAGCACATAAAACTCAAAATTTTATACTAATTATTTGGAGAGGCAATAAGCGCGACTAAATATCGAAACTTGAAAGCTCTAACTTTTATAGTCTTCAAGTTCTTAAACTATTTAATTTTTAAGGGTCCATCTCATACAGTCTGTAAGTTCTTTATGTTCATAGAAACAGCCAGACAGGCGGAGTGAGGAGATTTTGCAATAAAATATTCTTATATAAAATTAGAGGAATCAGTATTTTTTACATTTTTGGCAAAAAATTTTGTTTTGTTATGAAAAAAAAGTTCACAAACTTAATCTGCAGAATGGATCCATTATTTTTGGCTTTAGTATAAATAAAGGAGTGCCTGCTAAACCAAACCAAAATTCTTCGATTGGAGAAAGTGGTAATCTGGAACGAGAGGCAATCTGAAACAAGTGTCAAAATAAATCAAGTGGTAAACTGTAATTAATGGAAATCTCCAACTTGTGGTAATTTGGAACACGTGGTAAACTGGAACAAGTGCTAAACTTAAATATGTAGTACTTGCTTACTAAAATGGTCTTCAACGGTCTTTCGGCCATGGATGCATTCAGGAAACCGCAACAGCTGCTGTAGTCTTTTGCGCGCTGGCACCAGTTGTTATAAATGCCAAGTACACTCAGATCATTCCAACGCGAGCCCTGTTATCCTCTATTTTATCCTTCTCAAATTAAGCTTGAGCCCGCCATGTAAACCCATCAGAGCTGGAGCTCTTTCATCTATTCTATTCTAAGAAGTGAACAGCTTAACGCAACCGCTGGAATTTTTTTGCGCTGGTCTATACCAACATCATGGAATAGCTCATACAGAATGCGGTTCAAAGTGAACTTAAACTCGTCGCCGACTCTAATAAGACCAAAAATACAGCGGAGAATCTTTCTCTCGAAGACTTCCAACGCTGTTTTGTCTGACTCAACCACGATCCATGCTCCTAAGGCATACAGTAGGACCGGGAGTATCAGCGTCTAATAGATCTTGATTTTTATCATTCTAGAGAGTGGACTTTTCTTTACTCATCACAAAATAGCAACAATTTGCAAGCGTGATTCTTCGCCTGATCTCCAGGTTGATATTGTTGTTGCTGGTCATTTCGGATCCAAGATACACGAAGTTTTCTACAACATTGAAGTTGAAATTCTCCATTGTCACAGATCGTCCAAGACGCTATGACGACATTCGAGAAGACACCAAGTACTTCGTCTTGTCCTTCTTTACCGCTAGACCCATGAGCCGAGACTGTTTTTCAATCTCTGAGAACACCTTGCTGACTCACCATTCCTGCGTGTCGATGATATCGATGTCATCGGCGTAAGCGAGCAGCATCACTTCCTTTTGCCAGATCGATCCCAAAAATACTCTGTATGTACGGACACTGGCGTAGGATGTATTCCATCAGAAGTTTGAAATAATCGCACGACAGCGCATCAAAGGGTTAGTAGACGTTCATTGTGTGATAGCGTCACCATGCAAACACAAACGATCTTTGCTGGGATGCTGTGATGCCAGCATTTGTCGTAATGTGATTAAATGGTCACTGGTCGATCTTTTTGGTCAGAAGCCATACTGATATTTTTCTCTTATAGCACCCGTCTATGACTGCAGCCTATTACACAGCACACGCGACAGAATCTTATAAGAAAAACTGAGACTCCAGTTATTGGGTATACGTTCATCAGACCATATTTTGCATAAAAGTTGGTGCATACTCCTAAACCACTTTTGGCCGACGGTCATAGAGAACTCTGCTAGCAGCGCATCGGAACCTGCCACGTTGTTAATTTTCAGCTTTTTAATAACCGAATCGACTCATTATAGTCCAGCGGCTCTACTATAGTCTCATCATTAACTGGTGGTTCTGGTGTCATGTCTCTATCGGCGGTATTAGCCACTTCATCGCGTGCGAGTAGGTTAGAAATATGACTCCTCCATAATTTCAGTGATTCCTGTTCATACGTTACCAGATTTCCATTGTCATCCTTACAGAAAGTTTAAAACCTTCAGTCAGACGCTTTACTTTTTATTAGAATTTTCAAGCTTCATTTCTGTCACGTAACATCTTAACATCCACAAACTCCCGCCCTTTTAGCTCCTTTTTCTTGCGTTTGAATATCCGTTTCTCCTTTCTCCGCTTCTCTCGACTGCAGAGTTCGCTGATAGGAAGCGTTTTTCTCTGCAGTAGAATTGTGACACTCCTCGTCGTACCAAGAATTCTTCAAAGGTTTTGTATAACCAATGACATCCTTGGCAGCCCTATCCATGGAGCGGGTGATATATTTCCACTGCTCACATATATCTTGAGAAGACGGAGAGATTTCCCGGAGCAGTCGCGTACGAAAGGTCTTCTAGATTAAGAAGGCTACGGCGGTCTGTTCTGATTGCAGCTTGATGACGTCTAGCTTTTATTGCATGTTGGGACCTGTGCACCACGCTGAGCAAAAATAGTGGTCCGAGTCGATGTTGGGACCACGTAACGCTCGATGCGTGGCTTTCGTGGTCCAACACAACATCACAACATCATTAATTTAATTGCGTGAAGTTTGATTGGGACTTAGCTATGTAGCAGTTGAACTACATTGTTCCGAACTGTGGCGCAATCGGTTAGCATCTCTCCATTATTGGAGGGACTGTCGTGTAGGCTAAATTTTTCGACGGTTGACCCAAAGATTCCTTCCCACCCAAATTTGGCGTTGAAATAGCCAAGCACGATTTTGATATCGTGTTTGGGACAGCGTTCGAATAGACATTCCAAGCGCTCATAGAACTCATCGTCGTTCTTATATTAAAATATTTAGCCTTGTGCGTATTGCGGCCAAGCGCTCGTCAACGGGTGTGCATCTGGAGAGAAAGCTACGTAGTTTCCTACTAACCACGAAACCGCATCTCATGGCAGCTAAAATAGATGTCATAGGACGCTTTTTTAGAGCACTACTGTCCTATCTATCGTATTTTCTGGATTGCAGTGATGTAAGTCTTGTATCTTTCGAAGACAGTTGGATATTTCCAACAACCCTTTTAAGTGTGCAGACAATCGAGGTGCATAACCGTAAATCCTTGTTCTTATATCGTTTGCGACGGTCGTCATCATAGGGTTTCATCCGAGGCTTCGATATTGTTTTCATTGGGTGAATTTTTTTTTTACCGCGTGTCCCAAGCTCCAAATAAGGAGGGTGTTTGTCGCCTTCTCACAGTTAGCTCAAGTCCAAGCGGTTGTTAAGGCTATCCAAAATATACGTGTTCTAGCGGACGTTGTTAGTTGCTTGAACCGTTAACACAAGAATCATTGAATGGCTGTCCCCAACTTTTCTTACAATGAGAACTTTTGCAAACGTCCACATCCATCAATGCTCTGGATATACGGTTTACAATTTTGGGGCGTTTTTACTTTCTATACCCATTCAAATATGTTTAATTTTTTTGTCCCTGATCAGGTAAAAATGTTTTTGTTTTTGAGTCTGACAATGAATAGAAACAAGTTTTAAGCATCAAAACCCTGTTTTAATTGCAAAAATCATTTAAAATTTTATAATAATCTATGCCGATATTAAGTATACGCCCCGCTTGGCCAGTTATACTGCTTGGCTGAGTCATTGGCTTTTGCGAGATTCGAGAACAATGTAAAGAAGTAAACAAATTGACTGTCTTTAAATTAAATGGTACTGAAATGAACCGAACTGAAGCGAAGCATGCAGAACGGAACGGAACTGCACTGCGCTGCACTGCGCTGAGTTGAACTGAACTGAATAACGAAAACAATAAGAAAAAACAAAACCGACGACAATCATAAAAGAATAATACAAAAAATTGATAATTCAGTTACTAGGACACATGTCTGCATTATCACTAAGGCACACACATAGACATTAAGATAGATTGTGCTTTATAGAAAAATACACACACACCCACACACACACACACACACACACACACATAGTAACGCACTTTGTACTAGAGAAACTATCAATTGATGCAGTTCCAATTGCTCAAAATTGTTTTTGTTTTGTCGCCATTGTTTTAGATTTATTATTAATCTGCAACGTCATATAAAATCTTTTTTTTATTTCTATGTTCTATAATAAATATATTTGCTTAATAGCAAATAACAATAACAACAACACAAAGAGGGGCGTAACACAAAAGAACTGCGAACAAAAGCGCTGCGAACTTTTGTGGGGTGAGAAAATATTTTTATATATTCCGCATTTCTATGTGTAGAAATTTTATATAATATATAATCTATATATAAGATTTGAAATTAATTAATTAAAAAGAGTCACAAAAATTTTCCTAAAACAATCGCAAAAGTCTAATCAGATGTTTTTTCATTTAATCGCAAATATCTCAACTAATATTTATTGTATTAAACTGAACTTTGATTTATTTAATACTTTATTCATTTCTCTTAACTAACTGCACACAGTTGCACACAGCTGCGTAGAATGAGCTAACGTGCGACTACCGTTAACTAAAAATCTTGCAAGCAATGTTTATCCTTGATTGCAAGTTTATGTTATTCCTTTTCAATCAATTGGAGCTGCAAATCAATCTTAATAAAACCATGAACAACAAAGGAAAACAAATTTGTGCGAATGAATGTGAATTTATTTTTACTTGTTGGAGTTAAATCCTTTCAAGGGAAAAGGGAAAGGAAAAAAAGAGTAGACAAAGCGTCGGGTTCCTGTCATGCAAGACCCCGAACTGCTTGTCAGTATCTCTTAACCGAACGCGAGAAAAAATCTAAAGTTGACTTAAAAAGTTTTCCAGAAACATATCGAAGGATACTGTCTGAATTTTACACACCTATTTATTGGTCGTGCTGTTATCTTGCAGAAAACTTTAACCAATGAAACGGAAAGGGTGGTATTCTTTGGTAAACCTCGTCGAACGCCAGTAACCTCGTCAATAGGCATCTCTCAAATAGCTTCGCAATGAACGATCGAAAACTGATGGATCAGTATGAGTCAACGACCGACGGGATCTTCCCTAACTTGTGAAGTATAACGATTTGAGTATTTTCCAACGCTTTGGGAAGTGCCCAAGTCTCAATCTGCTTTGACTATTAGCACTTTCAGAGTCCTACTTTCGATACCATCTTCACTTGGGTCCTTTATATTTTATAGCACATTGATGTGGAATAGTTTTGGAATTTAATAGGAGTTTCGCATGCTCTTGGGTAGATCTGGCCCAACTCTTACCTGTCTCTTACATTGCTTCGTAAGAGACCACAGGGAATATTTCGTACTCTAATCTTTCCAGGATAAGATCCTACTGTTTGTGCCTGATTAGCAACTTTTTGACCCTGTTAAATACTCTGCGCTAAATTCTATCCACAACAGGATTGCGCTTGCGAATATACTCTCTTCTGTGTCTCCTCTTAATTAGGAGGAGCACTTTGTTTGGAGGGTAAATACTCGCTTTCGGTCTGGAACACTGAGGAAGGATTTCTTGAGATGCATTGATGGCAACCTAATGTACAGGCCTTTTATATTTTAAGGTTTAGATCCAGCGTAATTTCTAGTTGCTTCCGGAAATCAATTAAAATCGTTCCAGGCTACATTAATCGTCTTTTTCCCACTCTGAACTGCGGCGAGCTTGCTAGTTCGACCAGGAGGGGGAGATGATCGCATGAGAGCTGGTTCTCTGTCCTAATAATCAGTTCATTCATAACCCGTTGTAGACAACAAAAAATCTATGACAACAGTTGTGTGCAGCTGGGCGTAGGGAAAGCTGTTAGCTTATTTTGTGGCTAGGGTTTGAGCAGAGAAAGTAGCTAAAGCTTTCTGCAATCTCGTTTGTCACGTGCCCTCTCTGCAACTACCCCAAAACCAATGTTTGACGTTGAAGTCTCTTTTGATTAAAAATGTTCCTTCAAAGCGGCTTAAAAGATGATCAAAGTCCATGGTAGATCAGGGGTATTGCGGAGCTAGTTAGAGCGAGGAACTGAGCAGTTCAACTTTGCCAATTGTTAACCATTTGTAGCTGGTGCAAATTTAAAGTAGCTGACCTTTTGTCTTATCAGGACAGCTGCTCCTACTTTTGGTCTGTTACTTGTGCAGTCCGCCTTATGTATTGCAAATCATGCCATGAAGATAGAAGTTCCGTGATGTTACCAGGTGTCTGTGTTAAGCATGAGGTCGATGTTGTGCTCAGCTACGAATTGTTTGAGTTCATTGACTATAGTGGTTAGCCCGCGAATATTGCACAGACCAAGACGGAACGATCAAACAATTTTTTTTTTTATTGAGAAGAGCTAGGCACATTGGTTTAAGGGACTTATTTGTTTCCTGCAGTTCCTTAAACATTTAATGAATTGCTTATTCTAGGCTCGAAGTGCTACTGATGGCTCGTGTCGTTTCCTTAGTGGGTGAGCATGCTATTGGTCATGTCTAGTGCCCTAGGGGGCTTGAATACTGTCCGGGAAATTAAAAAAAAAAAGCTTAGTAAATTAGCCGAAAAATTTTACGAGGTCTTTAGAACTAAGTTCATGCACCGCCCTTCGTGTCACTTGGTTATTACCAAAATACTTGTGGCTGGTTAGGCTCAAAGCTGGATACTCTCCCAAGATATGCTCCGGAGTTTCGTCAACTTTTAGACAGAGTCTGCTATCACTGTCCAATTTTACATTAATGACTTCAATGTCTGCATGTCTGTAGTCCAGTCAGGCAGCCCAAAGCCATTCTTAGACCGTTGCACATTTCCTATTTCTTCTTATTGTAATTTATATTTATATTTCTGACTTAAAAATCCTTCCTAACCGTTCCGAAGTATTAAGTGCGAGGTGCCAATACCCTGTGCGCCAGTTTCTTTATCTGTTAGGAAATCGTCTGTATACCAGTTTAGACCAGCGCTTTATTCTCCCATTATTCTTTACTGTTGATATCAAGATATCATTTGATAGATTCCAAATGTATGCCTTGCTATGACTTCTATTACTTTCATCCTAACGGTGGCTCTGATCGTCTGCCTACAACTAATTTATTCCTATCCGCCCAGACTATGGTGCCGTATGTTACTATTGGTCTGACCATTGTAAGATACATCCATGCAATCATCACTTTGGTCATAGATCATTCCCAAGTTTCTGTCCTCCACTACAAGGCTCCATAGAAAATGGGATAGTATGCCCCTCCATTGGGCAGCCTCTTGTGGTTCTAACTGTGATACTTTTGGGAAGCACAGTAGTCACGACTGTTCTTGAGTTTAATAGTTGCACTAGCCATCTGGTTTTTTTGATCGTATCTTCTATATCCACAAAAGCACAAAAGGATATCCCTTTGAATTGTGTGGTGGATGATTTCTTATTCTATGGTGTTCAGCCTCAAGTTTCAGTGTAGTGTTGTATTGCGGACATACCAGGGGCACCCTTTTATCTCACGAAGAGTTCTATTTTCCAGCTTTTGGATTCGCTGTATTTGTATCGTATATCTTCAAAAAGGTTGTAAACTGCTCGCTTGTAGCGTAAGGATAGCTTCCTTCTCCTATTGAGCATCCAAAAGATCTGCCTTAGTCTAAGGCGACATCTAGATATTAAATTATGGACATGGCGTGCAAATTTAAGCCTCTTATCCAGCGTCACACCTAGGTACTTGACGTGGTTTGCCTGATCAAGGGCGGAGTTGTTAAGCCAAATCTGGGGCGGCATTTATTTTCTAAATGTGAAACACACATTTATGCACTTTCCTGCATTTAGTTTAATGGTCCTTCTGCCTAGGATGCCGATATGACTTTCTCGGGTGGAATTATATCCTCATAGGGGACAGGGAGATCTGCAGTGAACAAGGAGTACAGCAACGGTCCCAGCACACTTCCTTGTGGAACTCCGGCTCTCACGGGATGGACAGTTGAGAGCTACTCCCGCTTTTTCATTTGAAAATGACGGTCTTCCAAGTGAGACCGTATCATTAAGTTAAAAGGAAATGGAAGGATAGTCTTGATTTTAGCTAAAAGGCCAGCGTGCCATACTCGTTCAAAGGCTTCCTGCACGTCCACAAAAATTCCATTGCAGTACTCCTTTTCATTAAACGCCTTTTAAATGTGCCTCACTAACCTGTGAGCTTGCTCAGCGGTGCCATGACCACGCCGAACACCAAATTGGTACTCAGATATACCTCTTTGGTAGACTCCCAGCTCTGTTACTCGCTTCGCAAACCTTAGAAGGAAACCAGTGAAGGTAGAAGGCTTATAGGGCGATATGAGCTAGTAATATCTACATTGGTTCATCCATCCAGTATGCGGTGCTGATGTGGCTATGCACAATTTTCTTTAAAGTTATCAACGTAAATGTGGAAAGGCTTATTTGTTGAAGGATTTATGGGAGAAAGGGAAACTTTTTACCTGCCTTCAAAATAAAAGCTACCATTGCTTTTCTCCAATACATCGGTATATTGCCGAGTGCCAGTTTACTTCTAACTGTTTCAGCATTAGGCCTATTAAAAGGTCTAGGCTTTTCTGTAGTTGTGCTGGACATATTTCGTGGACACCGGGGCATTCGTAAGGTTGGAATGAGCCAACCTATCTTCTCTCAGTTTGCTCTTTCGGAGTTACATTGCTGCAAGCAATCTACTGCGTTTTCCTGCAATATGTGAAAACACTCCGGAAAGTGAGTTCCGAGTACAAAGCGTGCCGTCTCCTCCTCATATTTCGTGAATGTTCCATTTGGCTTTTTCAGACAATATATTAAGTTTCTTTTGTAGGAGAAACTCCAGTTGGTAAGTACTTCACCCTTTATTTGTACCAGTGTTGCACCAGTTCCTCCAAGTCTCTGGTTGGGAAAACCACTTCACGCAAGATTCCGCCGATATCCAATTTTAATTGATAATAATTATTTTATTAATTATGATTATTAACAATTTATTAATTAATTAATTAATTATTTAATACTAAATCAAATATTAGCTGTAAGTAATATATTTGCGTGCAATCAGCTGATTAAGCTGTTAAAAATATTTTTGTGAGGGCAATCCTTGCAATGTCAATGCTTCCATACACTAATATTCTTTAAAACAAAAACAATCCACAACAAAAATGTCGAAAATTGTGCCAAATAAATTTATTATAAAACTCAATAATTTGATTGAATAATATTTTTAAGCATATTATCAATAATTTCCAAGTGCTTTCACGCAAAAGTAGAAGCATTTATTTTGTTTTCTTTCAAAAAACTTTTGAAGTATCTAATAGATCGTATGTATATATAGCATGTCATGTCATTGAACTCATCGCCGTTGGCTTCGTCGTTGGTGCAAAATTGATATCGAGGCGGCGCGCAAAATGCAGTTGGACAGAAGCGTGATCGACGCGTAATAATCATTTTGTTGTTGTTGTTGTTGTTGTTGTTGTTGTTGTTCTTTTCCCCTACTTATATATATTTTTTATAGCTTTAAGATTATACTATATGCAATATTTAATACTAAGAAATGGAAAAATTTGCTGATTTCGTATTTGCTGAATTTTATAATAGATGACAGAGCAACAACAATGCGCAACGACCACCTGTTTATATAATTCTTTCGATTATAAATGTTTTCGAAATTGATTTTTCAAACTTTGGAAAGTGTGAATGACATATATTGAGAAAAGAATAAAGTATAATCTTTTATATAGTCTATATATATATATTCTTTCTTGCAAGAATTCCGATTTTGATATATCTTTTTATTCTTATACTCCAAACGTACCCGAAATAGTGTGCAGAACTAAATTAAAATGGCATAAAAGTTAAAAAATTTTCTAACTTTCTAAAAATTATAAATAAATCTTAATTCTGTGTGTGGATTAGTGCTAAAAAAAACAAAGATGAATCCTTATACTAATTTATCAGATATATTTATTTCTTCTGGGGCTTCGATCCTGATATATGCTCTATTTGAACAATTTTGATAGCTCTGTGTTTTATAAAGCCAAAAATTTTAAATTTTAAATATACAAACCGATGGATCTGGTTCCCCATTGTCCCATCAACATTTTTATTCGACACTAGTGGATCAAGCATGCACAGCTACACTCCATTTACGTCTTCCTTTTGTATATGTGAGTCATCGCCGAGAATGGATAGTATTATACACATATATTGATATAGTTTAATGCAAATGAATAGCTTACAGTTTGCGTAGCACATAGCAAACAGTTTGAATAGCGTAAGTGCTTAGCAAATTTTAAGCTTAGGAATTTAATTCATATTTTAACATCTTTAAAATTAGTTCGATGCAGTTCGATTTTAATGAAATAAACTACACAAATTCGATTTTGTGTTCAATGTTTGGCTTTTATGTGATGCACGCACAAACAAAAAGATAAAAAAATGTCGTCTATGACTGTATTACATGTAAAAATTAGTATTATAGATGTTTATAGAACACTACAGGATAGAGCAATGCCTCAAAATCATCGAAGTTGGCATCTTAAAATTCATAAAATTCAATGTCACATGTGAATTTTTTTCCTAAAATCGACTTTTAATAAAAGGTTCATTTTTAACTATGCATATCAGGAATCGACAATTCAAAAAAATTCATGGAGATACTTAAGCAACCAGCGCATGTCACCATTTTTACGGATGACATCATTGGAATTAATTTCTTTGAGAATTTGCTTGAAAACACTGAACCACATAATGCAGAGCTTAGGCTACCAGGCTCTGATGACACAAGTCACCCGCATAAAGTTTTGTCCGAAACTGTGAAATATTCTTTCGTCTAGTTAACGCGAATTATCTATATAGTTCGTGACAAATAAGATTTCTGGAAAAATACATTTTTGCTTTATTAAACGATCCAAATAGTCCTCTATTTCGGCGTCCTACACTCAAAATTGGGCAACCCATGTAAGCCATGTGTGCTGGAGCTCTTTCATCCATTCGAATGAGGTGCCCAATTCGCGGTTCATATGGCACCTAAACTCGTCGACGACTCTTATAGCACTGAAAACCCTACGAAGAATCTTTCTCTCGAAGACTTGCAACGCTGTTTCATCTGACTCAATTACGGTCCTTGCCTCTGCGCCATGTGGTAGGACCGGGAGAATCAGCGTCTAATAGATCTGGATTTTGGTTTTTCGAGTGAAGTCTTTACTTCTGTTTGCAAGCGTGATTCTTTGCCTGATCTCCAGGCTCAAGTTGTTGTTGCTGGTCCTTTGAATCCAAGATATACGAAGTTTACTACAACATCCATCAGAAGATCGAAAAAATCGCACGACAGAGCATCGACCTGCCTGTAATCTCTCTTGGTATCAAAGGGTTCGGACAGCTTTTTCCGCACCCTGACAACGCTTTGTGTGTTAGATAGCATCGCCATGCAAAGACGGACAATCTTTGCCGGGATACCTAGTGCAGACAGGGCATCGAAGCACTTCGATCGTATCGGCGTGTCGAATGCGGGTTTATAGTCGACAAATAGTCTTTCCAAGATTTGGCGTAATGTGAATATTTGATCACTGGTCGACCTTTTTGGTCTGAAGCCACACTGAAGCCACACTGAGTCGGTATATGGCTTCAGCCTATTACACAATACGCGCGACAGAATCTTATATCCGATGGAAAGGAGACTTATTCCGCGGTAGTTGGCGCACACAGCGGGGTCTTTTTTCCTAAAGATAGGACAGAGAACACTGAAAAATTTTGGTGCGTACTCCTTACCAACTCTTCGCCACCAGTCTTAAATAACTCATCTGACAGCCCATCAGAGCCTGCCGCTTTGTTATTTTTAAGCGTTTTGATTACCGAATCAACCTTGTTATACTCCGGTGGCTCTAAAATAGTTCCATCATTAACTGGTTGTTCCGGTGTCATTTCTCTATCGGCGGAATCGTGCGCTTAATCGCTTCCAAGTACATAAAAAAAAGGACTTCTCCATAATCTCAGTGATTCCTCAGCATCTGTAACCAGATTTCCATTTAATATCATTACAGAAAATTACTCCGGGTTTAAAATCTTCGTTCAGACGCCATACCTTTTCATAAGAGCTTCTTTTCTGTTACGTAACATCTCAACATCCTCAAACTCCGACCTATCTTGATCCATTTTCTTGCGTCTAAAAACGCGTTGCTCCTCTCTCCGTTTCTCTCGATATCGCTTTGTAACAGCTTGCGTTGCTCCCGACTGCAGAGTTCGCTGATAGGAAGAGTTCTTCTCTTCAGAAGCATTGCGACACTCCTCGTCGTATCAAGAATTAGTCACAGTTTTTGTATAACTAATGACATCCATGGCAGCCGAATCCATGGAGTGGGTGATGTGTCTCAATTGCTCAAAAATATTTTAAGAAGAAGGAACGGTTGAGAATGATTCTTCGTTCTGTTGTGATTGCAGTTTGCAGAAGTCTAGCTTTCGTTACATGTCGGGAGGTGCGTCGTGCACAACGCTGACCCTAGTGCGTACCTTGGCTGCGACAAGATAGTGGTCCGAGTCAATGTTGGGACCACGTAACGTTTCAATCCAACATGTTCGATGCCCGATGTCCCTTCCGTCACTCAAAACTTGACCAATTGATCTGCTCTCAACTATGTAGCCCTGTGGATGTTAAGGTGTTGAAATCTGGTACTACTAACTATCACGTTTCGACCTGCGGCGAAATCGATTAGCCTCTCTCCATAATTGAAGGTAGTATCGTGAAGGCTTAATTTTCCAACGGTTGGGCCAAATATTCCTTCCTTCCCTATCTTGGCTTTGAGGCGCACGACATCAGTTGTGATTCTGGAGACGAGTAGTAGATGTCACAATAGTAGATGTCACAGGACGCTTTTAAGAGCTAAACTGTCCTTTCCATAGAATTTTTTGATTGCATTGATGTTAGCCTTGTATCTTGTGAGAACTTTTAAGGGTGCTCTGTTCCTTTTAAGGGTGCGAATATTCCAGATGCATATTCGTAATTTGTGATTCTAATATCGTTTGTGGTAGTCGTCATACGAGGCTTCTTGTTTTAATTAGGTTTTTAGTTTATGGGTCCCAAGTCGAGCGCAGCAATCCCTAATCAAGGGCAATGTTTGTTGCCATCTCACAGTTAACTCACCTGCAAACGGCTTTTTATAGGCCCAATAAAATATATTATATAATAGCGCAGAATTAATATACTCTTTCACGTCATGGTTACAGTGTACAAACGTGCTCAATAATTGCTGTCACTGCTGCCAGAATAATGCCAATGCTGTCACTCAATTACATAGTTAGCCAGGCAGTGCGAGAGCCAGACAGCCCGACAGTCAGTCAGTCGCTCGAATGAGCAATTATTACAATAAATTTATTAATGCGTTTAATTAAATATGAGTATAAATTAGCTTAATTTGTGATTTGTTTGCTTTGTCGCCATCGCCGTCGCAGTCGCTTTACTTGCGCTTAATTGTCTACATTAGAACTCGAGTGTCATTTCTATTAATTACTGACAACTTAATTTGCGCTCGGCAGGCAGCATCTGCAACAGCTTTCGAGATTTGTGAATACTTTTGAATGCTACGGATTTGCGTGTAAAAAAACAATTTATTTCAACAAAATGAGTTCATATAAATAGCAAATGTGGACGTTTTAATTACAAGTTTATGTGTGATAATATTTATTTGATTGTCTGTTCTTCTGATTTTTCATTATACTTTTACTTGACATATTTTGTGTTGTATGCCACTCGAAAGTCATGGTCAATGGCAGCGACTTGAATGCTCGACTTGAAATTTTAAAGCCAAAAAGAAAACGATTTCTATAAGTCTATATAATACGAATGATAAGAATGCATTGACTGCGCTTCTTTTTTTTTATTTTTTTTTTAATTTTTGAAATTTTTTTTTTATTGCAACTGCGCCGTTGATAAGCGTATCTCAATTGATTATTTTATTTTGTTATTAATTTTCTTCTGTGGCGCTCAAATATTTTTTTGATGCTTAAATTGCTTTGCCGAAATCATGGAACATATTCAAAAATTTAATTGTTTCTAATTGTACAAAGGAAAATACCGCCCGCCAGACAGACATTTGATTGGCATAACTATGAGCTATGTCATGCGGCATCTTTACTGATTTTCAAACTCTGACTGCTGACTGCTGACTAAGTAGTATCTTTGAATTGTGTTGTTGTTGTTTGGTTGTTTGGTTGTTTTTGTGGGTCATTCATATTTAAATACGCATACAGGCGCACTTCCGTCTTGTTGTAGCTGTGCTGTGCATAAATAACAATTAAATGAAAGAATTGATTTATTGAATTGCACAAATTTATGCTGTATCGGTTCGATGAAACAATGTCCGTCTGTCTTCATGTCCGTTTGTAAATTTGAGCAGAAAGGCTGGCATCAGAAAAGAATGTTGAGTACTTATTATCGACTTTTAAGTTGCTATTGACTTAAATAAAGATGTTTTTTTATACAAAAACCCTTAAAAGAGCTATGTGCTTCTATGAAGACTATCCTTAAACGTTAGAAGCCACGTCTATTAATTTATTTATGTGAATTGGGTGTCAATACGAAATCTCCGTATCGAACTTTAAGCTGTTATTGACTTTATTTTATTATATTAAGGTATTCAAGAACTTGAACTCTTTTAAAAACATTTTTTCTATGATTTCAGCCCAAAAGGGCTTAATATTAAAATTAATTTTAATTTAATTTTAAACTATAAACATTTTGTAGTAGATGTTCAGGTTCAGTGAGGGTGAGTTCAACCGCTTTTAGCTGGTTAACCTGCCTCGGGGGGTTCGCAGTTTTAGATCTCTGGGCTCGCGCCGCTGCAGTTGTTGGACCCTTGACAGATCATTGGCCAAACGGATTCTATGGCATTTCAATCTGCAGTTATACCGACTGGCGTGGAAATTTATCTGCTCTCAGACTGTGACCAGATTCAGGTCTTTGTGCAGTCTATTAATTTGGCTGTCACTCGTTATACCCCAGTTTGGACAGCCGTATTTCCAGAACGATGCAATGATCTTTTGTAAATGGTAAGCTTGTTCCTAAGCGGTAGCTTACTGCGCGCAATAGTGCTTGGCCACAACAGCTCTTACGTGAGACCTTATAGCTATTATATGGGCAGCCAATGTAAGCCTGCGGTCCACGATGATATTAAGGTACTGGACGGGCAGCACTTCAACGAATACAACCGGCAGCGTGCTGTGTCTTAGCGTAAAGCAGGCATTAGCCGACTTATGGCTGCTTATACTAATTCACCAGCACCTCGCTCATAGCGCAAACATTGCAGCGTATTCTTGAATGCCGTCGGCTGCTTCATACTCGCAGGATGATATGTACGTCACACAGACGTCATCCGTGAATGAAGCCAACATCATTCTAGCTGGACCAACACCCAGGCTTTCATCTGGCTGCGGCATGTCAGCCGTGTAGGAGTATAACATACTTTCTTTGGAACACCTACTTCCACATTATATTTCACAGAAGTTGCCAAGTGGAAGCAGACCGTAAGCTGTCTTTCTTCTAGGTACGACCGCAGTAGGCTAAAGAATGGCGCAGGCAGTTTCTCATTTATTTTTGCCAGTAGGCCTATATGCCATACCCGGTCAAATGCTTCTTTGATATCCAAGTAGAGTGCCTTGCAATACTCGTTATTGTTGAACACCTGTAGTATTTGGTCGACGACGCGATTGAGTTGTTCAACAGTGCTGTGGCCAGTTTGGAATCCAAATTTGTGTTCAGGAAGAAGAATTTCCTGAGATTCCATGATCATGGGAGGAGACTAATCGGCCGGTAGGACACAGGGTCCGTTTATGGATCATGGAAATTAATCCGAACTTCCACTTCGATTGAAGATCAACGCTTTGTAGAGGATTGCACGACGAGGTAGTGCGTTCAGAGTGGCATTGCAATTAACATCGTGGCCTGGCGCTCTGTTTAAGCTCTGCCGTTCAATTACTTCAATTACCAACGAAGAGCTTGATGAGCAGATCCATTTGAAGCGCTTGGGAAAGGCACTCACGCGTCTCGATTTCTTCCTACTCACCAGCTAGATCGATCGACTTAATGCGTTTAGTAAACACCTCCACCTGTTCCACATCGGTACGACACCATATACCGTTGGCATCTGCAAGTGGCGCCTTCCTGACGCACCTCCTTTTAATTGCGCGTATTTCTCTCCAGAGCGACTGCTCTGCATCGCTGTCTGTGCCAGTGTTGACAAGTCTAGCGTCGAACCACGCCACCTTGTAATCGATCAATGCGCACCTAAACACCCACTGTGCTCTATTCCACGCTGTCTTGTCCAGTGGGTGGCGGGATCTCATCCTCCTTGTCCGGAGACGTCGTTTTACGGCTATAAGTTGACGGATCTCAAGTGTGAGCGGTATTCTAGCTGCTGCAGGCCTAATAGGCGGTTTGTACGTAGCAATCAAGGCTGCAAATTGCACTTTGCAGACGAACCTCATGTCTTCGCCTGATATTGAAGTGCAACGATCGCTTCAGCTGCTCTTGAAAGGTTTCCAAGTATGTGTTTTTGGTTATCAGTCGCTCAGCTGCTAGATATATCATCGCTGCGGCATGCAGCGTGATAATAAGCGGCAAATGGTCGGCGCTAAGCTCAAAGACAGTCTGTATGTCAGCATGGATACCTAGAATGCCTTTCATTAGAGCGAAGTCAATGCAGCTTGGGATGCCTCTTCTACCATAAGTATGTATATCTCGTTGGGTCGCCCGTTGCCAAAGTGTTCACATCTGTGTTCAGGTCTAGTTCTGCTAGTGCACGACCTCTTTGGTTAGTTCTAACCGCTCCCCAGAGCCAGTGTGATGCGTTCCAGTCTCCCGCCATTAAATATTTTGAGCGGTGCTGCTCCAGTATGGCGGAGAACTCTTCAGTTGTCTACACGAACCGCGGAGGGCAGTAAACTGCTTCAAAGTTTATCACACCAAGCACAGTATGGATGGCTGCTGAAGCCCGCTGCACTTTCTCTGTGGCAACATGTCTTAGAGGAAAGTGCATCAGAGTTGACCTAAGCATGATCGCTGCTCTTCCTCTGGCGTTGCCCACACTCGAGTCGTTAGCTAGATAGGCTGTGTGGTGTCGCTAAGCAGAATGACATCCTCCTCGTGTCGCCGTACGCAGCAGTGAAGCTCCGGCAGCTTAGTAAAGAGAAACCTCCTATCGATTTTTAAGATGATACTAACTTAAGTAAAGAAGTATCACATACAAATATCCCGAAAAGTTGGCATGTCAAGCATCAATATAGATGCTTTATTTGCTGTCTGCAAAAGTATCTCAAAAATGGGTTCTACTGTGCAAATGGCAGAAATAAAAGGAAACCAAAAGAGTTAGAGTGTATGTGAGATCAATGCGCACTTTGTACGCCTTAATCCTAATCTATTTTAAGTACAATTCACTATCTTAGTTGAACTACTTATTTATAATTATTTCTATGTATAAATAGATGCAGGAAGATAGAATGCGGGCACAATCTAATAATAACAAAACAGTTACACATGTTCATTGATAACGAAGAAGACTTGCAACTTATAGGAAATTATGGCACAACAAAACAAAATACCAACTCTTATAAGAATATAATGATTAGCGGGTAGCTTAGCTAGTACATTTCTTAGACTATAATCCGACAAAAATGACGAAAGTATTAGAAAGAGGCACTATTTTATTTTATATTTCGGCAAGTGGCAACACTAATGGCAATAAATAAAATCTGGCAATACACACAAAAAGTTTGACATATTTCTCAAAACGTTCTTAAGTACAAGCGTGTATATGTGTTGTTTACAGTGAGTTGAAAAAATCAATTCAGTTAGCATAATTTCAAGCAAGTAATACTAAATTGATAAGAAAAAATACTAAAAATCAATTTTTAAAGCGCACAGCAACTAACTGTGAATTAGTATCTCGTTTATGCCACGTTTAAAACTTTGTTTTTGCGATTTTTAACACTTTTAGTATTTTATTGCAGCTGCTGCTGCTCATGGGTTTTTGTTTCAAGGCTTTTGTGATCTGATTACATTATCAAAATTTTAAGTCGAAAAAAACAATGTGAAAACTTAATCTAGATGCCTGAGATATAATGAAAATATCTGGAAGTATTGATTTAAATACGCGTAATAAAATTTGAGGAACGACAAAGTTGACCGAAATTAATGAACTCTTGAAGAATTTTTTAAAGACGCGTAGCAACATGGCAAAAGTTTCGCTTCTGTTCGAAATCTAAGGAATTAAACTATCTCTCCCAACATATATCTAATTCTTCAAAGCTTGGAACACATTTCAACACTAACAACTACCCGGGAGATTTAAATGAAATTAATTCCCGATACTTTCTTGACAGAGTGTATATTGATAATAGAAACTCAATTCTTTTTCAAGTTTTATTGACGCTTTCTCAGTTTTTCTTTAAATTGCTGCCATAGGAAAAGAGGGCAAACAATTTCTGTGCAAAGTTGTGTAACGAAAGATGAAGGCGTGGCACACCCCATATATATGCTTGATCAGTATTGAAAAGATAGTCGATATGCATCTACATTGTTTGCCTGCCTATTACATGCATTTGCCTCGAATAACTTTTAGTTAAAATTTCATTAAAATCTTGATTAAGCATAAAATCATAAATTTCTGTGCTTCATGGCGGAATTAATTTAGAAATTTAAATACTAATTGAATATATCCAAAGCTTGGCGGTTCAAAGCAGTAATTAATTGTGCAGCTCAAGATTTACTAAGCAAATAATTAAATAGTCACATATATGTATATACTGGTTGTTCCAGTGAAGGGCGGCGCACAAAGCTAAATCAGTTCTATACGGTTTATTGAATAGACGATCTGTACGCTGAGCCATTGATAAGCATTACTGCGTCACATTACGTTGCTGAATTTTACATTAAAAAGAAAAAAAAATAATTATTAGACTGCAAAGTTCAAGTCTATTTCACGCAGGGCAATCACACGAAAAAAAATATTCCTATTGTATAATATTACTTAGAATAATTTTAAGCGTGTAAAGAAAAAAACCTATTAAAAAAAAAATATATTGTAATGTGCTAGAAATGTGCTACGTATTGCTTCTCATGCATGTTAAAAGCTTATTTTAGACACATTTCAATAATTCAATAATTTTTGTTGGATATAATACGGCTACAGATTAAAAGATGAACCTTCAAGAATTTGATGGTCATGGCAAACTGTATTAATCGAGGCGAGCGTGTAATGAGTTAGTAGCATAAAAATATAATTTTTTATGTGTTCGTTGACACTCATTTGTTTCCATTTGATTGACATTCCGCTGACAGTGCTAGGTCAGAAGAGCATGCGACTGATAACCGCTTTCGAGCGGTTTGCAAAGATTATTTTTTATGGCGATTTGAAGCTAGAAATAAATTGAGAGAGCTGCATGTAGCTAGAAATTATTTTAGGCGTTCTGCAGATACAGATTTGTATCTGTAAATATGTGTTGGAATGTTTGTTCTTGTGCACTTGAATTTTTACCGCACTTGACATAAGCTTAAAGTTTATAAATACCCTACACAATTAGGGTATTATTGGTTTTTTTTTCAAAGATTTTAAATGCATTAACAAAAATGATTTTTGAAACAAAATATTGGATTCAAGCCTCTACAAGGAATTGTTTTGAATGCCAAGCATGCTGAGTTCTCTCCATAATTATTATCTATATAATTATTATCTATTTCGTCGTCTACCAATTAGGTTTACAATAGGACCGAAACTATCAGCGACTTATAGATTTTTTTTTTGTCTTCCGAGAGAGTGCTTTACTTTACATTTGCTTGCTCAGCCCATAAAACCCATAAAAGCATCCAAGCTGACGTTGTTGTTTCTGGTTATTTCGGATACAAGATAGAAGAAGATTTCTACAACATAAAAGTTGAAATCCTCCATCGTCACTGACCGTCCAAGACGCGATGATGGAGTGCGAGAAGACACTTAGAACTTCGACTTGTCCTCATTCATCGCTAGACCCATGAGCCGAGACTATTTTTCAATATCTGAGAATGCCTTGCTGACTCGAAGTTCCTGCGTACCATCATCGGATTAAGCGAGCAGCAGCACTACCTTTTGGAAAATCAACCAGACATACTGGCGTAGGATGTTTTACATCAGAAGATTGAAATAATCGCACGATAGAGCATCACCCTGCCAGAAACCTCTATTGCTATCAAAGGGCTCGGAGAAGTTTTTCCCTACCCTGACAACGCTTTGTGTGTTAGATAGCGTCGTCATGCAAAGACAGACAATCTTTGTCGGGATACCTAGTACAGACAGGGCTTTATAGTCGACAAATAGGTGGTGTGTGTCTTTGATAAACTAACGGGTCTTTTCCAAGATTTGGCGTAATGTGAATATTTGATCACTGGTCGACCTTTTTCGTCTGAAGCCACACTGATATCGTTCTATCAGTGAGTCAGTATGTGGCTTCAGCCTATTACACAATACGCGCGACAGAATCTTATATGCGATGGAAAGATGACTTATTCCGCGGTAGTCGGCACAAACAGCGGGGTTTTCTTTCTTAAAGATAGGGCAGAGAACACTGAGATTCCAATCATTGGGTATGCGTCCATCGGACCATATTTTGCATAAAAGTTGGTGCATACTCCTAACCAACTCTTTGCCGCCGCTCTTAAATAACTCAGCTGGCAACCCATCAGAGCCTGCCGCTTTGTTATTTTACAGCCGAATCTACCTCGTTATACACCGGTGGCTCTACAATAGTGTAATCATTACCTGGTGGTTCCTGTGACAATTCTCTAACGGCGGGCTTGTCCGCTTCATAGGCTCCAAGTAGGTTAGAATAATGAATCCGCCATAATTTCAGCGATTCCTGTACAAACAGAGTTACATTTGCATCCTTACTGAACATTACCTCGGGTTTAAAACTTACAGTCAGACACTTGACCTTTTGATAAAATTTTCGAGCTTCATTTCTGTTACGGAACATCTCAACATCCTCAAACTCCAGCCTTTCTTGCTCCTTTTTCTTGCGTCTGAAATGGCGTTTCTCCTCTTTTCGTTTCTCTCCATATCGCTCTTTAACAGAGCGCGTGTTGCTACCGACTGCCGAGTTGGCTGATAGGAAGCGTTCTTCTCTGCAGTAGTTTTGCGTCAAAGGTTTTGTATAACCAATGACAACCTTGGCAGCCCTATCCATGGAGCGGGTGATATGTTTGCACTGCTCACATATATCTTGAGAAGACGGATGTGGTTTCTCGCAGATGTCGGGTGAGTGTATTTGCGAAGACTTCGGCGGTCTGTCCTGATTACAGCTTGCATGTTGAGATGTGAGGCGTGTACTACACTGAGCCTAGTGCGTTCCTTGGCTGCAATAAAATAGTGGTTCGAGTCTTTATTAAGACCACATAACGTTCGCACATCCAACACGCTCGATCTGTCGCTTCCGTCAATCACAACATGATCATGAAACGTTCCAAACGCTGCTTGAATACATTTTCAACATCGTCGATTTTCACTTCCATCGAGGCGTGCGCACATATCAGGCTTATATTAAAATTTTTAGCCTTGATGCATATCGTGGTTAGGCACTCGTCATAAGTTATGAATCTGAAGACGAGACTACGTGGTTTCTCAGTCACCACGAAATCACATCAAAATCCGTGCACATGGCAGCAATAGTAGATGTCACAGGACTCTTTTTCAGTGAAGACCTGTCCTATCCATCATATTTCCTGGATTGTCAGCCTTGTATCTTTCGAGGACATCACCCAGCTGAATATTTGCACCGTTGCTTTTAAGAGTGCGAATATTCCAGATGCATATTCATAATTCGTAATCCTTATATCGTTTGCGGGTGTCGTCATCATAGGGTTCCTTCCGACGCTTCTTTTTTTTCATTCTTTTGATTTTTTTACGGTGGTGGGTTGCAAGCCCAGCACACAACCCAACTTAGTACAAGTATAAAATGGGATTTTTAATAAAGGAAGTGCATCAACAACCATCTCATCGGTACAAATATACTCTACTTAGTTTGACTGTGCCTTTTAATTGTCACAGTGCACTACAATAAGTTCTGATGTACATAGCCAGCTGTGTAGCGTCTCGTATCCATATAATCAGCCCAGTCCTCGCCCAGTCGTAGACCGTCGAAGACATGCCTTATTTCGATAAAGTAAAAGAAATCGTTGCGAAAAGTAACCAAGTGAGTTTAAGAGAGAGAGAGAGAGAGATCAATCATAAATTGAAGATGTCACACGAGTTCTGATAGAGCTGAAATTTCTTCAAATATATTAAAGAATGCAGGAAGCTGCAGACAAGTTGTATTGAGTCAATTTGGCTCCTAGCTACAGTACGATACACTTACGAACCAGCAATCATTCGAAGCCAATCAAAAGTGAATTTGATGCTCATAGTTTTCTTCGACATTTGTGGTGTGCTCTGCTTTCAATATGTTCCACATAGTGCATGACTATCAGCGTATTTAAGCGTTGGATATATTAAATTTCACAATTTTGTTGTTTTGTTTTGTTTTGTTTTTAAATAAAATAAAATATTTTCAACATTTGATTTTAATGTTGTTGTTTGTCTGCCTCTGTTATAGCTTAAACTTTGAACTCGCGCTTTGCGATAACAGCTGCTGTTGTTTTCATCTCGTGATTTATTTTTCTTATTTTTTGTTGTTGTTAATTGTGATACTAATCGAAATGATGACGATGAGCTTTTGCGCATAGTGGGTTTAATATAAAAATAATCATAAAACAACAAACAACAACAACATTTATTTATGTATATCGAACTAAAGCTAAAAATATAAATTAACACCAAAAAAAGATGAAAAAGAAAAAAACAATAAAAAGTTAAATGTGGAATGTGAGAAAAAGTTTACTAAAGCAGCAAAGAAGAATAGAATAAAGAGAGTGAAAGACTGCTGTCTTAGCAACGCATTTTGTGTGATTAAATCACGTGCTGCATTATATATATATATATATATATATATATATATATATAGTAGTCAATTGGTCATATCAAATTTTAAGCCAATTTGGCCAAGATGTTGCTTTGGCCACAGGAACCTTATCTTGCGATAGTCCGGTATTGGTATACGCTAGATGCGATAGCAGTTGAACACATGCTCATAATTTTAATTGCTTTCTTTTAAATTAGCTGCTACTAAATATGACTCTATTAATTATAAAATTTATATAAATCAAGCTTGAAAACTATTAACTGTGATATTCATTTCTATCTTTTGCAGCTCTCCAAAAAAAAAAAAAAGAATGTAAACTACAAGCAAATATGCACTGACACAGTTACACATACAACTCTACACACACACACACACACAGACACACAGAGAGTCAACTCTCAAGGAGCAAGCACAACAAAATCAAAAAGTACAAAACTCCTCAATGCAACATAGTCCTACCAACTTCAGAGAATTCGTACATAGAGAATAATTGCAGTGCGGAGTAACAGCGGAAAGTACAACGAAACTCATTTGCAGTCAATATCCTTTGGAGCATTTAATTCAACTACAACACATAAAAACGCTGCTGCCATCGCTCAAAACTAACAACTAACCGGGGGCATTCAAACACAAGCCAAAGTGTAAAGCTTTCACACAAACAGGTTTATATTTCGCAACTAGAAAATGGTACACGGACCACCAGCGCGCAGAAAATCACAAACGAACGGCAGCAATGGCAAATGCAACTCTCCTGTTGTCGAACTGGAGGATACACTGCCAACGCCACCAGATGGTGGCTGGGGTTGGGTTGTGGTCTTTGGATCGTTCATGATACACATTGTCAGTAAGTAAATTGACATTCATTTACAGCGGAAGCATCTGCAGTGTCAACGGCTTCAGCAGTGTTTTTTTTTTTTTTATGTTTTTCTGATTGAATTTCCCAACGTTTGACGCTTTCAATTTTCATTTGACTGCGACATCAGCCCACTTTGCATAACGGCGTGTGCAATTGCTGTGGCTATGAAAATGCGCAGCCTGAGGGCAGCAAGTGTTTGGCATATCTTCTAATTGAATTGCATTTTGATTTAAGTGATGATGAGGATAATATATATTATTTAATATATTGCTTAACGCTTTTTTTGTTTTTTTTTTTTAATTTACAATTCACAAAATCGGCTCATGCTTTGCTCATAAATTACTACAAAATATATAAATTGTAGCAAATAGTTAAATAGTTTAACTCAAATTTTTTCTAGTACAAACTTGGCTAGTCTACTCTATTTTGCCGCCATGCCATGCTACGATTATTTATTAGATTAGCACCAGCCTTGATTAATGTTTAGATTAGTTAATAGCGCATATTTCATAGTTGCTACTGCTAGTTTTTTATGATATATTAAATTGTTTGATTTACGCGAAGGTGACGCGAACTCATAAAAAAGAAACTCTTGAGACTGAAGTTGAATGTGCGTTCGTTGTCAACTTAAATATTTTAGTTTTTTGCTGGATTAGTCGATTTTTAATTTATGATGCATATTTTTTTTTTCTTTTTTCGCTATAGACATGTGTTCGCAATAGAAATACCAAAAAAAAAAAAAAAAAATAGTAGAAACCTGTAAACACACGACGTATGCGTAATGTTAGGTTTTTTTTATTAGAAATATTACGTATACGCCATGTGCGCAAGAGTTCAGCTACGATTTTTTTTATAAACGTATAACTTTCAATTGTTTGTTCGGAAAATAGCAAAGTATTTCAAAAAAAAATTTCATAACAAAAAATTTTAAGTATATTAGCCGATGACATCCAACCAAAGACGGATATTTTTGCCAATGAGTTCATCCAGCATTTAGCTGAGTCCAAGTGTAATGCATGAATAAAATGTGAATTATATGATTTACAATAAAAAGATTCTGCATTAGTTAGAAGCCATTGTCAACTTTTACATGCCACATACGTTCAGATCGGACCACTAGACCCATACATATCTGTCACTCTATTATGGAGTTATAAAGCAGCTTTATAGCCGACATATAGGTGGTGTGTGTCCTTGTTATACTCACTGGTCTTTCCTAAGACTTGTCATAATGTGTGTATTTGGAAATTTTAATATTTTTTAATCCTAAATACCTTAACTCTTATAAGATGCCAAAGTTACTTAAATTGTTACACCTAGTTGGAGCATAGGACGAAAACAAATGCACTCCAACGACTTCTATCAGCTGCTAGGACTCTTAGTTCACTCCACGTTGCCTTAGACCCCATTTCAGAATGAACAGTGCGATTCCATGTTTGCATTGGACGACCTCTCTGATGGCTGCCTTGTTTGCAATGTTATCGTCTTCTCTGCGCAAGGTCTGACCTATCCAATAACACTTGCGTCGTTTTATTTCAATGTTGATAGGTTCGGTTTTTGTTGCTTGCCCTAGGTCAGCGTTTGAGATTGTTTCTGGCCAGAAGATACGGCAGATAATCCTTAGACATTTGTTGACAGAAAATTGAAGCTTTTCGCCAATCCTGTCTGAAACCATCCACGTCTCTGAGCCATATAATAGTATAGGTTTTATGCTGGTGTTGAATATTTTACATTTCGTTCTCAATGAATGCGTAAATGAGCGCCATACATTGTCGAGTTTTCTAAAAGCAATCCACGCTTTGCTTATACAAGCAGCTGAGTCTATCGCTACACTCCCATGCGCTGTAATATAACTGCCAAGGTGGGGGAACTTCTCAATATTTTCAATGGTGACAATGATGCTGTTGCTGAGTTCAACCGTCAGTGGCGCTGCTGAAGTTGTTTGCAGACGCATCAACTTTGATTTTGATAAACTGACTTTGAAACCTATTGCATTAGCTACCAGACTCCAGAAGCATATATCATCAGTCTTAGTCTAAGTCGCTAAGCTTCTGATTATGTCTCCACTGTAGGCCTTCTGGCAACTTCGCGTTTGTGTGCTTTAGGACCTCGTCGAGTACTACTATGAAAAGGAGTGTTGAGAGTACACAACCTTGTCGGACACCTCTGTTTATAATGAAATTGGTGCTGTTGTTGTCTTTGAACCGCATGGTGAGAGCTGCGTCCTCGTAAAAGCCTTTATGAGATCAATGAATTTGTCAGGGATCCCACAGCTGCTCAGCGACCTCCATATCGCGTTTCTATTGATGGTGTCAAACGCCCGCTCGAAGTCCACAAAAAGTAGATTTAACGCGGACCTCTACTCGACCGATTGTTCCACAATGATGCGTAGTGTACTAATGTGGTCTACACAAGACCGATTTGGTTGGAACGCATTCTGCTCTCGCCGTAATTGGCTGTTTTAAGTTGGCGAGATTCTGGCTAAGTTGATGAAGGCCAGTACTTTTTGGATTGAGTTTAAAAGCGTATACCACGCCAATTTCTGCACTGACTTTTTGGAGATAGTGACGATCATCCCCTCCTTCCAGTCATCTGAAATGGGAGCAGATATCCATGCCGCACGAATAATGGGGTGTAGGGCGCGTGAGATGGTGCACTTAAGCTGTTCGGCCGGTAAGCCATCTGGCCCAGCAGCTTTGTTGTTTGGTGATTGGTCGATCTTTTTGAATGAAGCCACAATAATATGGCCTAATATTGAATTCGAATATGGCTTCAGTCTATTACACAATACGCTCGACAAAATCTTATATGCAATGGAAAGGAGATGTATTCCGCGGTAGTTGGCGCAAATAGCGGGATCTCCTTGCATAAAAATAGAACAGAGAACACTGAGATTCATTCCATTGATTGGGTATGTGTTCATCGAACCATATCTTGCATAAAATTGGGTGCATACTCCACCAACTCTACGACGCTGGTCTTGAATAACTCAGCTGGCAACTGCAGCTTTTTAATAACTGAATCGAACTCGTTATAGCCCGGTGGCTCTACACTAGTGCCTTATTTATCTGGAGGTTGCGGTGTCATTTCTCTATTGGCGTTATTGTGCACTGCTTCACCTTCAAGTTTGTTAGACTAAGGAGTCCATCTGTAACCAGATTTTGACTATCGTCTTTATAGAAAGTTCAGACGCTTGACCTTTTGATACAATTTTTGAGCTTCATTTCTGTCACGTAAACACTTAACTTAACTAGCTAGCAGCTCGCGTTGCTACCGACTGCGACAGTGCTCGTCGTACCAATAATTCTTCGCAGGTTTTGTATAACCAATGACATCCTTGGCAGCCCTATCCATGGAGCGGGTGATATATTTCCACTGTTCACAGATATCTTGAGAAGACGAAGGGATTTCTCGAAGCAGTTGGAAGAATGTCTAGTGACGTCTCGCTTTTGTTGCATGTTGGAACGTGCGGCGTTCTCCAGCGCAGAGCTTAGTGCTTACCTTGGCTGTGGTGGATAGTGGTCAGACTCAATAATGGGACCACGTAACGTTCGCACGCAACTATAGTAGATGCCTCAGGACGCTTTTTTAGAGCAGCCCTGTCCTATGCATCGTATTTCCAAGAATCATTGTTTGCCATTCCCAAGTAATTGGTGGTCAACAATTTTTATTACAGTGTGATCTTGTGCGAACGATTATAAATTGGAAGTATAGTGAGGCAGTCATAATTAGAAGACAAAAGTAAACCAAGTGGAACCCAAGTTTAAGTTGCTACGCTCCTTGCTGTTGCACAGTTATTATTTCCGTTATATGTCTAATAGAGACGTGTCATATAGCACGAGAAATAAGATCGATGTACATCATGATGATGTATGACGTAAAATCGTGCAAATTTTTATATATTTTATTTTTCTGTCAAAATTCGTTAAACTGAGATTCTTCATTTCGCTGCAGGTTGGAACCAGATTTCCTACTCTTACGATCGTGCACTGTTATGATAATTATTGTTAACAGCTGTTACTTTGCTGCACTGCTCAACTGTTAAATAAATTATTATTTGTTCAATATATTCATACAAATATGTTGTATACAGGTACATCATTAGCTGTGCATCTGGGCTATATAAATTCTATAAATTTTCTTAAAGTTTTCATTTGAAACTACTTTTCTCATGCATTTCAATAAATATCTGACATATATAATATATATAAATTGGGCTGTGCATAAATTAAAAATTATATTATATATAAAAAATAGATAAATATAGATCACCGCACGTAAAGTAATTAAGCGTCGCACGCTCGCACTTAAATTGTAGCGCCTTAACAAGAGGTGTAACCAATATATTCCGGTTCTAAAAGCACAATTGAGTGTCATATGAACAACGCCACAAATCTTATCAGATTGACAAGCAAACCATTAAATAAAAAAAAATAAAAAATAAAGCAATTGTAAAAAAAATATAACTTATCAACTTTGCACATTAATACTTAGTAGCACATGATAAAAAAAAATGTTAAATTAACAAATCAGCTAAACTATCGGCAACTTTTAATCGTATAAACTACTTGTATGACACTTTTGTAGCTAAGAACTATTGATAAGCTTTGCATTGAAATAATCCAAGTTCTATTACGATCAATCGCAAAATTATCTAAAAAAATAAAAAAAAAATTTGTTAGGTAGCCAGTAAATATTTTTATGCACTTAAGCAAACCGATTAAGCTTGATAATATTTAATGTGGCGTAACATATTAAACATTTTATACACTTTAATCACAAGTTATAAGGGTTAGAAGAATTTATAGAATATATATATATATATATACGCTTAATCAACAACAACAATTATTTTGCTTCTTCAAATATTTTTTTTTCGTGTTCAGTGCAGTATATCATTTATTTTATTGCTCAAAAAAACTAAGCAATAGTCTATTGGTTAAAACTTATGAATGACGTAGTAGTAAGGTGACAAGCTGTATAGGACTTTAATCAGGAATTATAAACACCTTTAAAATTAGACTCACAGATGCTGAAGTATACAAAGACCATTTTTTAACTGCTAAACAAATTTATTTATTTATTATTTATTTATATTTAATTAAAATTACATATAAATCAGTTAATTAAAGCAGCGATGTAGCCTTAAGCTTGCTATTTATGATATTTTTCAACAATTTGGGTATTAAATATAAGAAAGACTAATTTTTAATTATATTTTAATAATAATAATAATTAATAATAACTTAATTTTTTATTGCTATAAATCGTTAAAAATTTTAGATGCTTTTAGGAATTCTAGAACTTTAGCTAGGTTTTTTTTTGGTAGGATAAAAGATTAAACTAATCGCTTCATCATTACACAAGTATTTACTTCTGTGTCTTCGAAAGTTTTGACAGTCAACAAGGATGTGTTTAACTGAAAGAGATGTGTTCGAGTTACAGAATTGGCAGAAAGTTCATATAGAGTTACATAACGATGAAGTCCAAGGTCATTTTGAAGGATACCATAATTGTAAATTGTGTTCTTTAATAAATTGTTTGATTGATAGTGAGGGTTGGTTGAGAATGTAGTTTTTTCCGGTTTATTTGTGAAATTAAGTTTAATCTGTTTTAAAATGTCTTTAATGTTGTGGTTGTCGTGAAAGACTAAAGGAGCTGAATTTTGCTGCTTTAACGGCTGCTTCGTTGCCTTGCTACCCATATTAATAGGTTTCGAGGCATGAACTCAGTATTTGTCTTATTTGTAAAGAATAAAATTAATGATTTAAGGGGTTTGTGATGGCAAGCCGAGCTCGTTGCTTACTTACTTAAATAGCCGTCAACCGTCTACCGGTCATGGCCGCGTATAGGAGGGTGCGCCACCCTCCATAGTCTTGTGCGTGCTGGCGACAGTCGTTTTGAATGCCAAGTACGGGGACATCTCTACACAACTGGTCATTCCATCGAGTGACAGGTCGTCCTCTATGTCGGCATCCAACAATCAAGTTTGGGCCCCCCATGTAAAACTATTCGTGCTGGAGCTCTTTCATCCATTCGAATGAGGTGCCCAGCCCATTGCAGCCGCTGGAATTTAATGCGCTGGACTATGTCAAACTCATCGAATAGCGGTTCATACGGCACCTAAAATTCTGCGAAGAATCTTCCTCCCGAAGAATTTCAACGCTGTCTCATCCGACTCAATCACGTTCCATGCCTCTGCGCCATACAATAGGACCGGGAGTATCAGCGTCTTATACATCTTTATTTTCATCTTTCGAGAGAGAGCTTCACTTCTCATTTGCTTGCTCAGCCCAAAAAAGCTTCTATTTGCAAGCGTGATTCTTCGCCTGAAGTTGTTGTTGCTGGTTATTTCTGTTCCAAGATAGACGAAGTTTTCTATAACTCTGAAGTTGAAATTCTCCATCGTCACTGACCGTCCAAGACGCGATGACGGAGTGCGAGACGACACCAAGTACTTCGTCTTGTCCTCATTCACCGCTAGACCCATGAACCGAGACTGTTTTTCAATCGCTGAGAACGCCTTGCTGACTCACCGTTCCTGCGTGCCGATGATATCGTTGTCAGCGGCGTAAGCGATCAAGCCAGACAAACACTATTTGTATAAAGATTGGACAGAGAACACTAATATTCCTGTCATTGGGTATACGTTCATCGGAACATATCTTGCATAATAGTAGACGCATACTCCTAACCAACTCTTCGCCACCGGTCTTAAACTACTAAACTGGCAGCCCATCAGAGTTTACCGCTTTGTTATTTTTCAGCTTTTTAATAACTGAATTGACCTCGTTATAGTCCGGTGGCTCTACAATAGTGCCATCATTAACTGGTGGTTCCGGTGTCATTTCTCTTTCGGCGGTATTGTGCGCTTCATGACTCCTCCATAATCTCAGTGTTTCCTCTTCATCCGTTACCAGATTTCCATTGTCATCTTTACAGAAAGTTATTCCGGGCTTATTATCTTCAGTCAGACGCTTCACCTTTTTGTAAAATTTTCGTGCTTCAATTCTGTCTCGTAGCATCTCAACATCCTCAAACTCCCTCCTTTCTTGCTCCTTTTTTTGCGTCTGAGAAAACGTTTCTCCTTTCTCCGTTTCTCTAATTTTCGCTCTTTAAAAGCTCGTGTTTGGGGCAGCGCTCGTACAGACGTTCCAAGCGCTCATAGAACTAATTTTTAGCATCGTCGTCTTTCTCTTCCATCGGGGCGTGTGCATAAATCAGGTATAAATAAAAATATTTAGCCTTGATGCGTATCGCGGCTAGATGCTCGTCAACAGGCGTGAACCTATAGACGAAGTTTCCTACTTACCACGAAACCACATCAAAATTCGTGCTCACTCGCATGGAGCAATCCTGTCCTATCCATCAGATTTCTTGGACTGCGGTGATGTTAGCCTTGTATCTTTCGTGGACATCAACCAGTTGGATATTTGCACCATCCCAATTAAGGGTGCGGACATTCCAGGTGTATATCCTTAAATCGTGATCCTTATATCGTTTGCGGGGATCGTCGTCATAGTGTTCCTTCCGAGGCTTCCTATTCGTATTCAGTGGGGGTTTATTTTTTTTAAAGAGGTGGGTCCCAAGCCCAGCGCACTAACCCCTTATTAAGGAGAGGGGGCTCCTTTCGCCTTTTCACTTTAGCTCACCTCTGAACGGGTGTTCAGAGGCTACCCAGAGACACGTGTCATAGCGGATGTGTGAGTTGCTTGGACCGTTTGCAACAAGAATCATTGTTGGCCATTCCCAAGTGAATGGCAGTCAATAACTTTTCACACAATGTGAACTTGAGCAAACGAGTCCCAATCTCTGGTTTTTCCATCTATCTAGCTATAGAAGATAGAAAAATGTACATCTTTAGATTTTTTTACTCATCTTTCAGTTGGCTTGTATTGAACGTGCCATGTATGTTGCTTGATATCGAAGCACATATTCCATATAGGTCAAGATCGGACCACAAGAAGGGCATACGAATCATTGGTCAAGTGTATTCTATTTGTAGTCGAGTCCGAGTTTTACTTTATTCAATTCTTCAGTAGCTCTTATTGCATCTATCTGCGTCAAATAGTTGCTGAGATATAATGAGTAAGTTATTTCTATTGTATGAGGGTTGAAGTTGATACGTTGGAACACAATCAAGTGTCGAGTTATAAAAAAGGAGATACAAAGCAGCAACAATTTCAGTCGATTTATCTCGTACTCGATTTATCTATACTATTCCAATCAGTTTATAAGTAAATAAAAATGACTTAAAAATGCAACGCCAAAAAGTATGCCACAGTTTATTTCACTTAGAAATATTTGCTATTTTATATAAATTTAATTTCTGATTTATTTTTTGCCTACTTTTCTGGAAATGAAAAGTCAAAATGCAACTCATTTAATAAGCAATCATGAAAATAGATAAAATGCAAATAGATAAAATGCAAATTTGTTTGTTTAAACAAACTTCTGCTGAACTAATTTTATTATGCAAATGAACGAATTTTTAAACAATTTCTCATTATTATTCCAACACACACAGCCGATGGCATGACATATTCATTTGGTTTGTTCTACGATGAGTTCCTGACCTATTTCAATGAGGGCAAAGGCTATACAGCATGGATTGCATCCATAATGGTGGGCGTGACATTTGCATCAGGTATGTGTGAAGCATATTTAATTAAAATAACAATTTCAAACTGTCATAAATAACTTTTATCCTTTAAGGTCCCATTTCCTCATCCTTTGTCAATCGTTATGGCTGCCGTGCGGTAACGATTGCAGGTTCTATATTAGCTGCCATCTGCATAATACTCAGCATGTTTGCACAGGTAACTTGTATAAAAAAAAAATATCGAAAATGACATTAAAATAATATGCAAAAATTTTATATATTGTAGAATGTCTTTACGCTTATTTTAACCATTGGTTTCGGCACTGGACTTGGTTTCGGACTGATCTATCTACCGGCTATAGTCAGTGTCACGCAATACTTCGAAGCGAAACGATCACTGGCCACCGGTATTGCAGTCTGCGGCTCTGGTTTCGGTACATTTGTCTTTGCGCCGCTGACCAAACATTTATTGGCGAATTATGGCTGGCGTGGTGCCATGCTCATCATTGGCGGCGTCGTGCTCAATTGTATAATATTCGGCGCCATGTTCCGACCGCTTGAGGCACCAAAGAAGCCTAAGGCAACTAAAAAAGCAGCTATTATCGATAATAATACAACGAAAGCAGAATTGGAACCGCTTAAGTCAAAGACACCATGTGTCAAGCAAACGGATCAGTATCTACAGCTGCCACCACGCACAGATGCGCCAGCGCTCTGTCGCTCCAACAGTGTGGGACATAATCTCAAGCCCAATTTGGTGAGTTTAGTTTCAGTGTTGCTAAATTTATATTTAAGTTACTCTATACATCTACTCTTGTAGCGTCTGTCCCTGTACAAGTGCAAGATGCTATCGTTAGACTCTGCCTTGCAGTGGTCGCAAGTAAGCGTAGCACTCAAACTTAAACACAAATATTTTTCAAAACTTATTTTGCTATAAATAAACGATTATATACTATATAGCTATGTGTATATAGTTGTAAACCCAATCCAAACAAGCTACTTTTAGTGCACTAAATCCCTATCAAACAGCTTTTAGTGAGCAGCAAATTGCCAACTCCCAAAGATTTTAATGAAATAAAATGTTCTTTGTTATAAATTTTTTTTTAAATCGAATTTCTTTTTCTGCGCAGAATAACAACTCAAATGGCGCTGTCAATGGCAAACCGAACAACAATGCTGCTAATATTGTGGTCACCAAGAGCACCAGTAATGATGACATTGCTCGAGTCTTTGCCAGTCAACCGCAACTGCGTGAATCGCATCGCGAGAAATCTGCAAGTGGTACCATGTATCGACCGGATGCGCTCTATCAGGTAAGCTAAAAAAGAACTAAACTAATTTAAGTATAAAAGCAACACAGACTCCTAAAAGAAAGTTTAATAAATAATATGCACCATTGTACATTTCAATAAGTGATCGAAACTACTTGGAGGCTCTTAACTGGAAGGTACTATTCCATCTCACACGTTTTGACTACGAAAACTTCTTCATGGCTGTAGGATTTACTATAAAAGGGGAAGGAATTATATTTTGTGTGGTACATATCCATAAATTGCACGAGAGATGGCAAAAATATGGAAGTATATAAATGAAATTTTCAAATTTATACACTTGGTCGCCTGCAAGTAGGGAAATGCATCATAAAGAACGAAATAAAGTAAAAGAAAAATGTAGATCAATTCAAAATTTGGATTTCTATCTATTTAGCAAAAAAATGTTAGACGGACAGACAATGCAACAGTAGTGGTTTTGGAGATTGTCGGCAATAATTTTGTTTTGATTCGTAATTTCTGACCCGATTTAAGTTAATTTATAATTGTTGGCCGATTTAGTCGACAGAAAATTTTGAAAAATTTGTGGCAAGGTGCTGCAATATTATTTCCGGAAATATTTGAGTTTTTGGTTTTTCGTTTGGGCGAAACGTGTCACAATCCCAACGATAGAAAATGAGGAAACAAATAAATACATTTTTTTTTTTGTTTCTGACTTCCACAAGAGGTCCTGTAATCAAGAGGTCAGTTTGTATTGGCACGTGTCATATTCAACTAAAGTCATATAAGCCTATTTAACTTAATTCATTTTCATATTCCATCACATTCATTTCCATATTTAACCACATTCACTTCCTTAATCAACCACATTCAACCTTATTCAATCATATTCACTTACAAAATTAACCAAATTCATATTCTATCATATTCCTCCATAGTCAACTAGATTCAACCATATTCATTTCCATATTCAACCATATTAACTTCCATTTTCAACTAAATTCAATTACATTCATATTGAACCATATTCAACTACACACATTTCCATATCCAACCACATTCATTTCCATATTCAACTATATTCAACAATTTTCAGCCATATTCAACCACATTAATTTCCATATTCAACTATATTATACCATATTCAACTATTTTCAACCATATTCAATTATATTCATTTTCATATTCAACCACGAACACTTCCATAAATAACCACATTCAACCATATGCAATCATATTCACTTACAAATTTAACCATATTCATATTCAATCATATTTCTCCATAGTCAACTAGATTCAACCATATTCATTTCCATATTCAACCAAATTAACTTCCATATTCAACTAAATTCAACTTCATTCATATTGAACCATGTTCAACTACACACATTTCCATATTCAACCACATTCATTTCCATATTCAACTATATTCAACAATTTTCAGCCATATTCAACCAATCATATTCAACCATATTCAACCATAATAATATTCATATTTAACCATATTCATATTCAACCATTTGCATTGCCACATTCAACCATATTCAACCATATTCAACCACATGCATTGTCATTTTCAACCATAGAAATACATCTTGGCCATACATCGGTTTGTGTTATACTTGCAAGGATTATATACAATCTACCACACTACTATTATCGGACAATTATGGGCACTTCACTATATCAGCATTATATAGGCCTCCAAGATACACCATATCTGTAGACCAATATATACAATACTTTGCTACTCTTGGAGACAGATACATTGTGGCAGGGGACTTTAACGCCAAACACACACAATGGGAATCTCGCCTAACGAACACAAAGGGCAACAATTTTTTAAAAGCGATTCCAAAAAAAATAAAAAGTATGCACTTAAGCGCGGGAGATCCAACATGCTGGCCGTCAGACTTGAATAAACTACCGGTCCTCATAGACTTCTGTATAATAAGAAACTTTAATAAAAAAGATTTTCAGTTAAAGTCAAGATTTGAATTCTCTTCTGACCACTCACCAATAGAGATAAAAAATTTGTTAACAGCACAACACAGACTTGCTCCATCTCACATGACTTACCGCAAGGCAGACTGGGATGCTTTTCGCAAGTCATGTCAAGCGACAAGATCACCGCACATTAAGAAAATACTCAATGAAGCAGCGAAAGAACTTAAAGAACCTTACAAAAACTTAAAAACGAGGTCGTCACAAAGTACTTGCGTAATCTAAGTCCCACTAGCTACAAGAAACCTCCATTAAAAAAGGTAGATGGTACCTGGAGAGGACGCATCATCAAAGAGCTACCAAAAAAGGCTGTCCAATTCGTAAGTCTAATATTAAACTCAGTTTTAAGAATGGAACATTTCCCGAAATTTTGGAAAATAGCGGTTATTATACCTTTAACGAAACCCGGGAAAAATGATCTCCAAAATATTCGAAAAAATATTACTAGTTCGTCTTGAACCAATCGTTGGATTTCAACGATGTATTCCAGTCCACCAAATCGGCTTTCTTCGGAAATATTCCACGATCCAGCAGGTTCACAGAGTAACAAATAAAATAACAACTAATCTAGAAGCTAAAAAGTTCTGTATTTTCTGGACGTTGAAAAAGCATTCGACAAGGTCTGGCACGAAGGCTTATTAATTAAATTAAAACAAATTTAACCAAACCAACTGTTTAATATAATAAAAAGCTATTTAAACGAGAGACTGTTCTTAATAAAATATAATTCATCGCTGCGACCCAGGACATACAAAAAGACTTAAACATTTTACCCGGAATGAACGAAATAAAAAAAAAAAACAGAAACTATCAGAGAAAAATAGCCATTCACGACAACCGTGAAAACGGCGATTAAAACGGCTGAGACCAGTAGACTTAATATAGAAGAGGTTAATATAAAATAATATTATAAAAAAAATGATTTAGTTAGTGTTCATTTTTTCAAAAATCTCCCAGCAAGCAACAAAAAGTACTTAGTATCATAAGATAGATGTACAATAATACAAGGCAATAAAAAAATGGACTTAATTTATTTATTATATTTTTTTTTTAATTCACATTCATTTATTTTACAATAGTAAAAATAAAATTTACTTTCAAATTGTTGCTCGAAAGCTGCTCAAATATAAGCAGTTTGTGTTGTTTAACCAAATTTTTTAATTTTTTGAAATAAATTTTTTATTTACCAAACATATTATTTAAATTTATTTTAGGGCTCATTACACAATATACCCGAATATGCAAACTCACGCAATGATCTGTCCGGTTCTGGAGTTATCAAGCGTTATGGATCGTTGCGACATAGCACACAGCTGGCACAAAGTCAGCAGGTAAGTTGGAATGAGTACTTGGAAGCATATTTTTTTATAAAAAATATATAATATAAACCTATACATAAGCCTATACGACTTCAAATCGTAAATTATTATATGATGACTTATATCGCTCACACAGTGGAAAAAAGAAAAGCACAGCTACTTCTCTTTTCTTCTCACTTTTCTCTCCCTCACGCACAATTTTAGAAAGAAGATATGTTCAGGCATTGTTATTTTTCTCGCACTCAAAGTAAGCTTAATCACTTCAAGGGATTTGTTTGCATTGGCGCTTGCTTGCTATTTAGGTACAATAAGTGCATTAGGTGGTATAAATTTCTTTACTCTAGAAACAACTAGATTTCGGAGATTGTATTAAATCATTTCATTATATGTAGATACTTTCCAACTTCTTCAGCAACCGCTTATCAAACAAAAGACTTTAAAAGTATCTACAAAACTTTTTTTTTGTTCAATTGACTTAAAATCTAAAATTATTTAAGCAAAAATCATGCATGCACTTGAAACAACTTTAACCTTTATACGAGTTCGAATTTATTCAGAAAATGCATACAAAAAAAAAAAATTTAATTTAAACAAAATAAAAAAAAAAAATTAAATACTAAAAGATTTTGCCAAAAAACCAGAGTACAAGCTTATAGAATAGATAGGCGCGTACTATGAAATAAATGAATATTTTGCTGCAATTAAACAAGAAAGAAAAACATTTTATTCAAAATTATTTCATTAACTTTCGTTGCCGAGCTATACTTACACACGCTGTATAAGCTGCGAACGTGCCACCGTGCTGGGTTGCTCATTAAGCAAATCCTTACGTATGCTGCGCACCATTAACTCAGACAGCTCCACCATATGCCATTTGCTGTGTGAATTTTTAAAGTCCTGCGATATATCGAATTCAGTGCCGGCATAGCGTGTACGCATTAGTGGCAGATCTGTAGTGCCCGGACTCTCATAGTTGTTGAACATGAATGGCTGCATAACCTCGAGTGTTATGAACGCCTTCCGCACGACACTCATGACAGCCGGTTTTCGCCCGAATAAACGCAACAGCAAGTCGGCACACAGTGCAGGCAATATTTGCTGCGTAAAAACGAGAAACATATATACCAACCGGGAAGAGGTATAATGGCAGCCGGGTATGAGTAAACATTTCTCGAAGGCAGCATCCATCCAAAGATTATAGTCCTCCATAAAATTGGCCAATTCGGGAAAAGTGTACGTTGAGTGCGTACATGAGGATGACTGATAGACAAGTGCAGTGTCACGGGGTCTGCAAAGTATATAAAAAATATTACTGAACTCTGCTTAAAAGTTTTTAATAGCTAGTTTACCCTTTTTGTTTCTGATAGACGTTATGTGCCTCATAGGCTGAATGCATCATAACCTTGATACCAACATCCTGTGGTGTTATATCCAGACGTGAATCATCTGCTAGATATACTGTCTTTAGTATGCCAGCACCGACGAGCGTAAAGAGACCCATTGCGCCAACAAGTGATGGTGCAAAGCCGGCTTCTGGTTCACGTAGCGCGAAGAGTACTGAAAATAATATGGGGTAACATTTTTTATAAAAAAAAAGAAAAAAAAAATATTAAAGTTAATGTTGCACCTGCCCACCGTTTTGTTATGTTCAATGTAGCACATATTAAAAGCCATTTGCAAAGAATGAAGGAAAGAGAAAAAGGAAAAAGAAATTTTGTTCAACACGCTTAAATTTTTAACACGAAATGGCCTCGCTATAATACGAGGTGTGTCCGAAAAGTATCCGACATATGTTCATATATTCCCGCCAGGGCGCTCGAGCGGCCTCATCAGGGTGTGAGCGTAACTTGTACTTCCTCATGAACTGCCTATAGGAATAACACAGATAAAGGAGTGATACAGGCGGCTTAAAAATGGCTGCACATTTGTTGACAGTGATTCTCGTTCTGGCCGATCTTCCCTGACTCTGACAACACCGGAAAACCGAACAGAAAGACCTTCGCTCTGAAATCGCTCAGGACAACTTAGAAATGATCAGTGATGATGAAACTTTCTTTAAAACGGTTGTTACTGGTGATGAATCATGGGTTTATGGTTACAATCCTGAAACTAAACAACAATCTTCACAGTGGAAGCGTCCAGAGCCAAGACAAGTCAATGCTGCTCATTTTTTTTTTTTTCGATTGAGAAGGTGTTGTGCTCTACGAATTTGCTCCAAAAGGTCAGACGATCAACAAAGAATATTACGTTGAAGTTCTGAAACGATTGCGTGAAGCCGTGTCAAGCGGCGACTGGTTTCTTCACCACGATAACGCGCCAGCGCACACATCGAATCTTGTGCAGCAATTTTTGCAGTATCACAAAATTGTACAGCTTCGCCATACTCCATATAGTCCCGACATAGCATCCTGCGATTTTTGGATATTCTCAAAATTTAAAATGGCTCTTAAGGGAAAGCGGTTTGATGACATCGATACGATTCAGAGTAATGCATCGTGCGAGCTGAAGCCGCTTCCAAAATCTGCGATCGAGAACTGCTTTAAGATGTGGAAGCACCGCCTGAAGCGTGTGGTTCAATCAAATGGTGACTATTTTTGGGCATTTTGAGGGCGAATTCCAATCGAATGCACTTACCAATCGAAGGTCTATAGATGACAACCGGCAAACGTTTACAATAGTCCTGCGCCAGGCTCTCAGCCAGATTTTTTGTAAATGTATAAGTGTTCGGGAAGCCGACAATCATTCTGTAATGCATTAAACTTTATATAAAGCAAAAATTTTCAAATATGCTTACTTCTTTGTCAATGCATCGAGCAGCTCCTCATCCTGTATATGTTCCAGCAGCTGCAAACAGAAACGCCAATCCATTGGTGACTTATAGACTTTCGGTGCAACAAAGTCCAAATATGTATTACTATAAAACGTCGAGACATGCACGAAAACTTTCAGCTTGCGCAATGTTTCTGCAAATTTGAGCGCCTCCAGTGTACCGCCAACATTCAGTGTCAGCGCCATTTTCAGTGGCTCATCAAAGCGTATTGTGGCAGCACAATGAAAGACAAGCGAAACATTAGCCATTTGCTGTAGTGCCTCGGGCGCAATGCCCAAAAGCGGCAGACAGACATCACCGGCAACGGCCACTAGACGTTCCAGACGCTCCGGCTGCTCTGCGCGTAATACATTGAACACCTGTGCAAATGTTTTGAGTTAAACGTAAACCAATCCAAAAATCCTATAGTGTACACACCTTTGCAGTTTTCAATTTCGCCAGACGTGCCTCAACATTTAAATTCTTACGTGGACGCAGCAACACATAAATGCGCTTTGGATTGCATGAACGCAAAAGTTTTTCGATCAATGCTTTGCCAACGACGCCTGCGAAAGCATTTGAAAGTTTAAACATTTATGCAAAATCCTGCAAGCCTACTAACCTGAACCGCCTGTCACGAAGATCTCCACATTGTCATAGAAGGCTATTAAATCAGCACAGCTGCCCAATGTAACCAGTTCCTGTGTCATTTCGTCCACGTATTTGGCTACTTTTGCCGTTTTTTGAACTTTAATTTGTGAAGCAAATGAAAACCAAAAAAAAAGGCCGACCTCCGTGCTCGCACTCGATACACGATATACTAAAATCTGGCACACGTTTGATTTTAAGTTGTAGCAGTCCGTGCATAAATTATAAAAAGTCGATGCAAAAATTCAATTATTCGATTCAGTTCGATTTCAAGTGCTATTTAAATTTTCGAAAATGAAAACGAAAACAAAAACAAAGAATAAATAAATATGCAAATGGCGAAGAGAAACACATGTCAACAAAGCATAGAGTTTAATTATGTATTGTGCGACTAATTAGCAAGAATTTAGATATAGTTCTCATATTTTGAGAGCTTCGTTTAGTTGAAAATATTTCTGTAGCATTGTGCATTAGTTATCATTGCCAAAAAAAACAAAGAAAACTTTTCTTTCTTACCAGATATAAAAAAGGTAGGAGCTAAATTGTTGCATACTAGACTGGTAGGAGTTTATTTGGTTTGAAAAATAGCTGCATTTTAAAAGTCTTTAATTTTTCTTTCCAAACCAAATAGGTGGAGTAAGGTAGGGTTCGTAATATATTCTTCAAAGTGTATTACGCTTTATATCAATGTTCGTCACAAAGTTAGCAAGCACAAATTTAAGCGATTGAATGAACGTGCGCCATAGAAAGTAAAGACCAGAGACCCTTGACTTGAGCAAATATTCGAGTAATCTGCCGACTGACTTTGGCCTCTGGCTACTATGATTGACGAACGTTTTTATATTTATTACCGAATTCGTTTTAGAGAATAAGAGCAAATCTCTGTAAGACGCTACGTGTCTCATTTGTTTCTTAGTATAAATTGAATTTAATATGTAAAAAAATATTAAAAGGTGGTCCGACCATTAGACTTTATCAATTCAAAATTTTTAGGCCCTGCACCGAAGGTACAAGATTGGCCTATTGGTTTTGTGCAAATCTATGAAACAGGTAGAAGTAATGGTCGGAGACCTCCCAAAATTTACCCCCATTATGGTCAGAAGTGATAGAGAAGTCGATATAGCAATGTCCGTCTGTCCGTCCGTATGAACGAAATGATTTTGGAAACGTTAATAGATAGAAACTTCGTTCTTTTTGCATTCGACTAGGACTTCGCCGGAATTTTACAAATTTATTTTAAAATTAATTATGCAGTCAGAGATAACGTCCTTCTAAGCCAAAATCCCAAAACTTCATCAAAATCGGATAATAAATGACGAACTTATAAGCAATTGAATTTGAACGACCTATGATACTTCCGTCCTCCCTTTTCTTTTCATACATAAAAAATGTTTTATACGGCACTTATTCGTGTAGTAAAAATGGGAGGAGCAAAATACTGTTAGTACCATTTTTTCCTATTATTTTTCTACCATTTTGTTTTGCATTGCTTGGTTATAAGCTAGGAAAACATTTGTATTTCTTAGGTGATCTGTACTGGTACAGGGACCTCTTATAGTCGGTTACGCTCAACTGTAATTTCTTACTTGCTCTTTGCTCATATTTGCTTGGCACACTTGGCGATAACCTTTCTGACACATTTCGTAGTGGTCCATTTAGTGGTGGCTTTTTTTTTGCGGGTGTTCATTTGGTAGTGGTCTACACGATAGTGGTACATTTGACGGAGATCCATTTGGTAGTGGCTCTTTTGATGGTTGTTTATTGGGTAGTGATACGTGGTCCATTTTCTGGAGGTCCATTTAGTGTTAGCTCTTTTGGACCACTATGTGTCCGATTTAGTGGTGGTGCAATCTATGACTTTTGGTGTTGCAATCAATGGTCTTTCATTTGAAGGTGGCACATCTGGTGGTGGTCCATTTGTTTGTGGCTATTTTGTTGTGTGTTTTTTGGTAGTGGTCAACCCGATGTAGGAACATTTGATGGTGGCTCATTTGGTGGTGGTCCATTTGGTGGTGACTCTTTTGTTGGTGACTCTTTTGTTGGCTGTTTATTTGGTAGTAAACCACTCGATGATGGTATATTTATAGTTGGTTCATTTTGTGGAGTTCCATTTAAAGGTAGCTTTTTTAACTGATTTTTATTTGGTAGTGCTCCACACATGATGCTACATTTGCAGGTGTTCCATTTTGTGGTGGTCCATTTAGTATTAGTTCTTTTAGACCACTTTGGTGGTGGTCCATCTGGTGGTGACTCTTTTGTTGGCTGTTTATTTTGTAGTGATCCACTCGATGATGGTATATTTATAGGTGGTTCATTTTGTGGAGGTCCATTTAAAGTTAGCTTTTTTTGCTGATTTTTATTTGGTAGTACTCATCACATGATGGAACATTTGTTGGTGTTCCATATAGCTCCATTCGCTCTTTTGGACCATTTTTTGTCCGATTTGGTGGTGGTGCAATCGATGGTGTTAAATTTCACAGTGGCACACTTGATAGTGGTTCATTTGTTTATGACTATTTTGTTAGGTACTGGTCCACCCGATGGTGGTACATTTGTTGGTGGTCCACACAATGATGATACATTTGTAGGGTGTCCATTTGGTGGTGGCTCTTCTGTCGATTTTTATTTCGATCGCAGTACATTTGAAAGTTGTCAATTTAATGGTGCCCCATTTAGTGTTGTTCCATTTGGCTGTAGTTTCTTTGTCGGCTGTTTATTCACTACTGGTCTACGCGATGTTGGTACATTTGATGGAGGACCATTTGGTAGCGATCCATTAGGCGGTGGGTTTTGCTTTTGGTTATTTTATTTGGTAGTGCTCTATCCGATTATGGTTGAAGATTTTAAGGAGGCCCATTTGAAGGAGCTGCATTTTTTGGTCCAATTGGTTGTGGCTCTTCTATCGGTTTTATATTTAAAAGTGGCAATATTTGAAGGAGGCAAATTTCGGTGGTGGCTCTTTTGGCTGTTGTTTATTTGATAGTCTATCGATAGTGATGCATTGGAAGGTAGCCCAATTTCTGGGGTCCATTTGCTGGTGGCTCTTTTGGCTGTTGTTTATTTGGGTGTGGTCCCCTCTATGGTGGTACATTTGAAGGTGACCCTTTTGAGTCCTCTTGATAAACCATTCGAGGGTGATCTATTTGCTGGTGGTTTTTTGGCGGTTGTTTATTTGGTACTGGTCCACCGGATTATAGTTGATGATTTGAATGAGAACCATTTGATGGAAATCATTTTTTGGTAGTCCAATTGGTTGTAGCTCTTCTATCTATCTTTCGATGGCAGTAGATTTAAAGGAGACCAATTTAATGGCGGCCCATTTATTGGTGGCACTTTTGGCAGTTGTTTACTCGGCTGTGTGCTGCCCTTTATGGTGGTACATTTCAAGTCCTCCTGATAGTCTATTCGGGGGTGGTCTATTTGGTGGTAGATTTTTTTTAGCAGTTGTTTATTTGACTTGACGGTGTTCTTTTTAATGGTTTCTAGTTATGCGATAGGCTACTCCTTTTGTTGCCACTTATTAACATTGGACCGAATTACATTATTTACAAAATCTCTAAAATCTTTGCCTCTAACTGTACACCATATAAGAAGTCTATATTGCATATTAAAAGATTTTTGCATACTAAACATTTTTTAATTCTTTTTGTTCTACTCTTACAAACAGGAAGTGGAAAAATGTTGCGGCTGCATCACCTGTTCCAAAGAAACACGCGACACCTTTGCCGAAATGATGAACTTTTCGCTGCTGAAGGATTCAATCTTCATCATTTTTGCTGTATCAAATTTCTGCACAAGTATAGGTTTCAATATGCCCTACTTATATATTGTAGCGCAGGCTAAAATGTTGCATGTGGAAGGAGCAGAATATCTAATAGCAACAATTGGCATAGCGAACACCGTTGGACGTATTGTACTCGGTTATATTGCGGATAAGCCATGGGTCAATCGTCTGATTGTCTACAATATATGTTTGACAGCATGCGGCATATGTGAGCAAATATATAGAATAATATATATATATATATATATATATATAGAGAGAGAGAGAGAGAGAGAAAGAGATATTAATTTATGAAATTTCCTTTCTTTTCTCAAATAGCTACTGCGCTGGCACCCTTCTGTCTGGACTTCAACTCACTGGCTGCCTATTGTGCAGTTTTCGGTTTCACCATTGGCGCATATGTTGGACTGACATCAGTTATATTAGTAGATCTGCTGGGTCTGGAAAAGCTAACAAATGCATTCGGTTTGCTCTTACTATTTCAGGGCATTGCAAGTTTTATAGGACCGCCCATAGGAGGTGAGAATCATTTATTTCTTTCTAATCTTTTCTTGTAAATAAATTTTATAATTCAAAAATTCTTATTTCTCGCTTACAGGTTGGATGTACGACATCACCGATTCGTATTCGCCGGCCTTTATTATGGCCGGTCTGATGATTGCCATCAGCGGTCTGGTCATGTTTGCCATACCGCCCATACAGCGCTATAATGCAAACAAGGCTGAACTGAAGAAAAATTCCGAGCAATTAGCTCTAAGTTAGTAGTTTAATCTAGGTTTCCATTGTTGACTAATTTTGTTCAGCTGATATATTTGAATTTGTAATTTTTTTTTTTTAATAATAATAAACTTAAATAATTGTATTTTTTTTTTTCTTAGTCTTAAGCCAATTTCATATATGTCTGTTTTTTATAATGAATAATTGCGTGTATATGTTTATAGAAAACTGAAAGAAAAAAAAACTATTTTTGTTTTTGTAAATTAAACATTGTTGCCAAGCTTACAAATGAAAACAAATGAAATACATGACAAACCAAAATGCTCAGAGACTTGACAACAACTTGTATAGGGAAAATCGATGGCCTTTCGAAATGTTTTGTAAATTTTGAAGATGTCAAAGTTGACCAACTGAATTGAAAGATATATATTATATATATAAGAGATCTTAATTAATAATTACAAATACAACAAATATATATATATTATATATGAACATATTTATATACATATAGTAAGCAAATTGTCCTATGTAAAAAAAAAAAGAGAGAAAAAATGGTTTGGAAAAAATGTTTAATATAAAACAAATACTGTGCAATTTTTAAAAAGAATTAGGCAACAAAAAATTCTGTTTTTTTTTTAAATCTATATTAAAACTAAAGTATAAATAAATTTTAAAACGATTTTTGTTTCATTGATTAATTTCAAAAACAACATTTGCCATTTTAAAGGCATTATCCTGTACATAAATAAGTAAATAACAAATGTCAGCAATAGTTTGAGAGAGAAAACAGTTAAACGCGAAAAATTTAAATTAAAAATATACTTTTTAAATATTATTTTATACATAGAAGACCTTTTACTTACATAACCTTTATGAATGCCTTCAGAAACACGCAATAGCTGCTGTAGTCTTGTGCACACTGGCGCCAGTTGTAATGAATGCCAAGTACGAAGAGATCTCTACACAACTGGTCATTCCAACGCGTGCCCGCTCGTCCACTATTGCGTCGTCCACTAAAAAAATTTGGATCACCCATATAAAACATGAATTCGTCCATTCGAATGAGGTAGCCAGCCCAGTGCAGCCTTTGCAATTTTATGCGCTGGACTATGTAAACCACATCGAAAAGTTCATCCTCTAATAGGACCAATAATACTGCGTAGAATCTTTCAAAGACTTCCAACGCCATTTCGTCTAACTCAATCACGGCCCAAGGCTCTGCGGCTTTATTTCCATCTTTCGAGAGAGGACTTTACTTGCTCAGACCAAAATAGCATCTATTTGTAAGCGTAATTCTACGCCAGATTTCCAGGCTGAAATTTTTGTTGCTAGTTATCTCGAATTCAAGATACACGAAGTTTTATACAACATTAAAGTTGAAATTGTCCATGCGAGAAGACACGAAGTACTTCGTCTTGTTCTCATTCACCGATAGAACCACGAGCAGAGACCGTTCTTCAATCTCTGAGAACTCCTTGCTGCCTTGCCGTTCCTGCGTGCCAATGATATCAATGTCATCGGCGTAAGCGAGCAGCATCACTTCCTTTTGGAAGATCGTGCCCGACATATTCTGTATGTACGAACACTGGCGTAGGATGTATTCCATCAGAAGATTGAAAAAATCGCACTACAGAGCATCGCCCTGCCTGATATCTCTCTTGATATCAAAGGGATCGGAGAGGTTTTTCCCCACACTGACAACGCTTTGTGTGCGAGATAGCATCGTCATGCAAAGACTTTGCCCTGCAAACAGGGCATCGATAAACTTCGTTCGTATCGGCGTGTCGAAAGCGGCCTTAAAGTCGACAAATATTTGGTGTGTGTCTCACGGGTCTTTTCCCAAACTTGGCGTAATGTGAATATTTGGTCACTGGTCGATCTTTTTGGTCGACAGAGTCTTGTATACAATGGAAAGAAGACTTATTCCGCGGTAGTTGACGCAAAAATCGGGGTCTTCCTTCTTAAAAATAGAACAGAGAACACTGAGATTCCAGTCATTGGGTATGCGTTTAGCGGACCATATCTTGCATAAAAGTTGGTGCATACTCCTAACCAACTCTTCGCCGCCGGTCTTAAACAACTCAGCTGGCAGCCCAGCAGAGCCTGCCGCTTTGTTGTTTTTCAGCTTATTTAATAACTGAATTGACCTCGTTATAGTCCGGTGGCTCTACACTAGTGCCATCATTAACTGGTGGTTCCAGTGAAATTTCTCTATCGGCACTTCATTTCCACCGAGTAGGTTTGAAAAATGACTGCTCCATAATCGCAGTGATTCCTTTTCCGTTACCAGATTTCCATTCTCATCCTTACAGAAAGTTACTCCGGGCTTTAAACCTTCAGTCAGACGCTTGACCTTTTGATAGAATTTTCGAGCTGCATTTCTGTCACGTATTGTCTCAACATCCTAAAACTCACGCCTTTCTTGCCTCTTTTTGTTGCGTCTGAAAAGGCGTTTCTCCTCTCTCTGTTTCTCTCGATATTGCTCTTTAACAGCTCGCGTTGCTCCCGACTGCAGAGTTCGCTGATAGGAAGCGTTCTTCTCTGCAGTAGCATTGCGACACTCCTCGTCGTACCAAGAATTCTTCAAAGGTTTTGTATAACCAATGACATCATTGGCAGCCCTATCCATGGAGCGGGTGATATGTTTTGACTGCTCATATATATCTTGAGAAGACGGAGAGGTTTCCCGGAGCAGTCGGGAGAGTGTGTTTGAAAAGGCTACGGCGGTCTGTTCTGATTGCAGCTTGCCGACGTCTAGCTTTCGTTGCACGTTGGATCGTGTGGTGTGCACTGAGCCTAGTGCGTACCCTGGCTGTGACAAGATAGTGGTCCGAATCAATGTTATTTGATCTCGACACAGCCATGTAGCCTTGTATATGTTAAGGTGTTGAAATCTGGTACTACTAACTACCATGTTCCAACCTGCTGCGAAATCGATTAGCCTCTCTCCATTATTGGAGGAAGTGTCGTGAAGTCTAAATTTTCCGACGGTTGGGCCAAAGAACCCTTCCTTCCCAATCTTGGTGTTGAAATCGCCAAGCACGAAAGCGCTCGTAGAATTCATCTTAAGCATCGTCGGTGTGTGCGCTTGAATCAGGCTTATATATATAATATTTAGCATTGATGCGTATCGGAGCTAGGCGCTCGCCAACAGGCGAGAATCTGTAAACAAGGCTACGTAGGTTACTACTTACTTCGAAACCACATCCAAATTCATTCTTACTCTCATTGCAGCTATAGTATATAGTATATGTCATATCCATTGTATTTTCTGGATTGCAGTATTCTCAACCTTATATCTTTTAAGGACATCAACCACTTGAATATTTGCAACCATCCCTATTCCCTAATAGGCCGTTCCAGTTGCAAATTCGTAAATCGTGGTCCTTCTTTCGTTTGCAAGGGGTCGTCATCATAGGGTTTTATTCGAGGCTTGCTTTATGATTTCAATGGGGGTGTTTGTCGCCTTATCACAGTTAGCACACCTTCAAGTGGCTATTTAGAGGCTGCCCAAGAGATACGTGTCGTAAGGAACGTTGAGAGCTGCTTGGACCGTTTTGCACAAGAACCATTGTTGGTCATTCCGAAGTGAATAGTCAACAACATTTCTCACTTTTAGAACTTCTGCAAACGACCCCATCTCTCAGTGAAATGGTTCTCAAGCCAGTCCCTTACTGCAAGTAGATTTTTCAATTCGTAATAATTATGGGAGCAAAGCATATATTATCGATGTTTTGTAGAATTAAATTAAAAATTGAATAAAGGGAAATATATTTAAAAAAAATTATTGGAAGAAACACTACAAACAATTATTTTTCCTTCTGTTTTCGAATGAATGCCATTTCCAGCAGTTCAGTACTTAACTTCGTTAATTTAGTGTATTTTTGTTGTATTGAAAATTTCTTAGTTTCCACAAATTTCAAATATGTTGAAGATATTTTATATCCATTTTTGTGTAAATTTTAGGAATTATTTTTGTTTAAGTTTATTTCTGTGGCACAGTGTACTACGTCAATACGAATTTTATTGTGATTAAATTTATATTTTAAAGTTATGGCCGGGAGAGAATGGAAGCGAGTTTGACCCGCTTATATAGCGGTTAGTATGTGTTCTTCACACACTGTCTTCATTTGTTTGCATTTGTTTCTTATATGCAAGAAGCTTGTTAAAGTTTTTTACGCCCAAAATATGCAACCGATTTTAATCAAATAAAATTTGTGCACTGTTCAAACAAACAAGCGATTGTCTAGTATTTGAACCATGTAAATGTTACTGAACTGTTTTTCCTACGCCTATTTTTTTTTTTTTTTTAGAACAAAGAATTATATAAACAAGTACCTACCTACTCAGCCATATCACTCTTAGTTTCACTTCAAAATGCAGTCCACACTCTTATGAAATCGTGCTAATTTATTGTATTATTGTTTGGTATGGTGAACGATGCATTCGTAATATTGAATAATTCATTTACATTCGATGCCAATGGCCTTTAAGAAACAAAAATAGAAATTGCATATTTCAATATTTGCATTAAATATAAACAATTTAGTGAGTCGATGTGAGAGAAAAAAATTTTAGATGTGTGTCGTCACGAAATTTTAACACTTCTACTCGTATTGCACCATATATATGTCGTTTGTACTATATCAAACTGAACATGACCATTTGGTCATGTGTTATCATTTGGTGGTGATTCGCTGTATCCGTAAAATTCCTCATGCGCTCGTGCAATGTTAGTATTGGCAATGATATACATATTATATCGACGTCTTAAAAGCCAGTTCATTCGGGTTGTTTTTATATTAAGCTGCTTAGCTGAAATAAGGGGTTTCCAAGTCAGCCTTTTGTCCAGCCAAATGCGTAAGTACTTAACTTTACATAGCTTAGGTATTAGGAACCCATTAAAACTAACTCGATCTCCCGAGTCTTTGCAGACGATGAACATTATGTGAGCTAATTTTTCTGCGTTGACAAATATGTTCCATTTGTTCATCCAATCCTGAAGTTCTTACAATTTTACTGTTGCAGCTCTCGCAGCAGAATCTTTTGAAATATTTGCAATTGTAACTCCTTAACAGTTTGGGGTAGGCATATCTGAGGTGTATAGAGGGTAGAGTAATGGACTCAACACACTTCCTTGCAGTATTACAGACTGTATATTTTTTAAAGACGAATGAGTATCTGCGCATTTGGTGTAAAAACGTCGCTCCTGTAGATACTATGTGAAAAATAAATATTGTGATGCAGTTAAAAGTTTCTTTATTTTATGGAGAAGACCTTTATGCCACAGGCGATCGAAGGCCTTTTTCACATCGGGAAATGCTACAGAACAAAATTGTTTGTTTTCAAAACCTTCAATTATTACTTTCACAACTCTCTGAACCTGTTCCGGAGTCTCATGTCTATGTCGAAAACCAAATTGATGTTGGGGAAGTATATTTCCATCGATTTGTGGAAGCACTCTTCGAAGAAATAATCGTTCTAGTATTTTCGAGAGTGTAGTTAACAAACTGATGGAGCGTTACGAAGACATTTCATTAACTGGTTGACCAGGTTTGGGGATAAGAATTATCTGCGCACATTTGCATTGATTTGGAAAATGGCCAAGCCTGAAGCAGGTATGTGGAAGTGCTTAAATAGTTGCTGCTTCAATTCCATCATACCCAGACGACTTCTTTGCGTCAAGTTATTTTATTTCTTCTTTTAGAAGGCTGCTGCTACTTTGTGTATTTAGTTCACAATCTATAATTGATTCTTGAGTATTGCTGCAAAGCGAAAATGGTGAAAATTGTTGCTGAAGATGAATAGCGAACGATTCTGCTTTTTCTTCATTGCTGTGACACCAACTTCCGTTTGAATTTTTAATAGGAACTATAAGCCAAGCAGGACGTTTTCAATACTTTGTAGCTTTCCATAGGTTGTATTCAGATCCATGCGGTTCAATATTTTAAAGGAAATCTCCATATTTAAGATTCTTCGCAATATTTTTATCATCGGAATATCGTGTTTGCTGCCAGATTCACCGCAGCCTCCTTTTTTCGATTATCAGTTCCTTTATCTCTCTAGAGTACAACGAATAGTTTCAGTATGTTCTAAAGTTATTTGTTCTCGTCAAAGGTGAAGTAATGTCAGCGGCTTCGTAAATATTTTTACTAAACCATTTTATTGTGTCGTCAACATCCTTTCCACTATTTGGCTCGATGTTTAGACGGTATTCTTACTGATTAGATGGCGTCTATTGAGAACTAAATTAACAGGAACATTAATATGGATGAGAAGAACTGAGTGGTCTGATCATAGGTCTCGTAAATCAGAGATTGTTACTCTTCTTTGGTCGAGTCCGTGATAAATCGTTAAGTCCAAAATATCAGGTTACCGATTTGAGTCCGTAGGCCAGTATGCTGGATTTCCTGACGTAAGAACTGAGTAATTTGTTGAGGAGACACATTTAAGCAATTCTTCTCCTTTAGGATTATCAGCTCTTGCGCCCCACCATTAATGCTATGCATTAGAATCGCCACCAATGATAAAATTATTTCCTAGTGTACTAAATAGGGACTCAAACATATTTTTGGAGACTTGATGCTGTGGTGGTAAATAAGCAGCAACAATTTTAAGTGTACCAGTGACTCTACTTATTTGGTTGCTAATTTCGAATGATATTGGTTTGACTGGTAAGTAAAGTTCATTGCTGAGTTCAATTGCACGATGTAATGAAGTCGGGTATCTATGAACTTTTTTTTGCTTTTAAAATGTTGAATACTGGGTTGGCTATAGGAGAGTCTTAAGAGTGTACAATGGGCTTAATTACGTTCGCGGTGTTCATTTTTTTTCTACGTTCTTAATTCATAATATTAGATTCCAAGAGAAGGTTATTAATTGGTGTTGATCTAAAGGCTTCCAGAGCGAGTCGTATCGCAGAATGATAGATTGACATACATTTTTTAAGTTCAGTTGATTACAATTGTATTTGTTGTTAGATAAACCATTTAATTATGTTTAATCTATTTGATACAGAGAGAGAGAACGAGGTTAGCTATATGGTTGTTAGAGCTATGAGATTTATTGAAAAATATTCCCCGAACTTTTAAGACGTTTACATTGCTGAATGTGGCTAGGTTAGAATTTATATGGATTTGACATTGCTTGGAAACTGAGAGTTTAGCACCTGAGTAGTCACACCAAGAAAAAATGTCAGCTAACAGGGCATCTACTTCAATAGAACAATTGTTCTCAATTTTCATTTTGAATATGATAATCGTCTGATTAGGCGCAGAAGTTAAATTGTTTATGAGAGTCTCTTGTTCTATTGAGTCTATTGAAGGCAATGAGAAAGAGGATAACAGATAGGGGTGAGCCTTGAGGAATACCATTATGCTGGGAGTGAGTTGTGAGTTCAATATAACTAATTGGTTCTTCTAGTTTTTGCGCTGTAATTGAAGTTTGCGGACAGTATGCAGTGGATTGAGGATTTATTTCAGAGGTGAAGTTTTCGATAGAAGATCGTTTAGCTAATTAAAGATGTTGAATTTTGTGCAAATGTATGGAACAGGTAGAAATAATGGTCGGAGACCCCCCCCCCAAAGTTACCCCCATTATGGTCAGGAGCGATAGAGGAGTCGATATAGACAGGTCCGTCTGTCCGTCCGTCCGTCTGGCCGTCCGTATGAACGAAAGGATCTCGGAAACGGTAATAGATAGAGACTTCGTGTTTTTTGCATTCGACTATGACTGCTCCGGAATTTTACAAGTATATTAAAATCCTTCACAATATATTAAAATCCTTCCCCCCCCCCCCTTCCTCATAAAATCACCCCCAAGGCTAAAAATTTCTTCGGCACAAAAAATAGTATGTATGCCAGTATAGAGATATCGTCTTTCTTAGCCAAAATCCAAAAAGTTCATCAAAATCGGTTAATAAATGACGATTTTATAAGCAATTGAATTTGAGCGATCCTCTTTTCGTTTCATACATAAAAAAATGTTTTATAAGGCACTTATTCGTGCAGTGAGAAGTGGTCATGCGTTTGGTCATAAGCTCGGGAAACATTTAATGTGTTTGTTAGGCGAGCTGAACTGGTACAGGGCCTCTTACAGTCGGTTACGCCCGACTGTAATTTCCTTACTTGTTTTATATTGTATTATGGCATGAGTTGAGATATGTCGTTTAAGAGTTGACCAGTAGTTCCATTTAATATCTTTTAGAGATTGCAGTTGTTGATTCCACCAGGGAACATTGGGTTTTTGGTTTGGGTCGAAAGAGGATTGTGGGATAGCGCTGTTAGCACTCTGTCGAATCCATTTAGCAATATTGAAGCTTTCTGACTAAGTGAGGTTGTATGTATATGAGGACGCTGTGTATAATGGCCAGTTTGCTAGTTCGGTTTTGAATTTCGGTGGGTGGATCACTTTCAAAAAAGGATATAAATATTGGGTAGTGGTCACTGCCAAGATGAATACGACGCAATGGATGGCGTGGCGAGTGTTAGGCCAATGTTTGTAAAGCTGTGGTGTGTACTGAAATAAATTTGTAAAAAATATTAATCTTGGTGATATTGACGGAAGAGCGCAATAGCTGATGCCAACTATTAAAGTGTCCCGTAATGATAGTTGGCTATGTAAGGTTGTTGTATACATTGTATAGGTTTTTTAAGGAAAATATTTTGCTAGAAAGTATATAAGAACTTATGACGTTAAACGATGTTTTTTGGGGGGATGCGAGCGCAGATAGTATCAAAGTCCTGATTGCAGTTAATTAGTTCGTGTTGTAATGAAATATGGATTAGAAGGACACAGCCACCCGAGGCATTGAGTGTAGAATTTAGCTGATAAAGTTGGTAGTTTATTAGTATGGGTACGTTAAGAGGAGTGGAGAAGTGTATTTCTTGAAGTGAAATAATTTTAGGTCTATATTATTGGTATTGGTATTGTTTTTGGCTGTGTTGAAGTCGAGTTGCTTATATCGGAATAGTCATTAAGAGGGCGTTGCGGTGGGATGTTCTTACTTGATGATGGCTTTTCAGAGTTGGTAGTGTTGATCGTTGTAGATGCGGAGAGAATTCTTCATGTCAATTTTTTCTAAGATTGATGGTTGTGATTGTGGTTTGAAGTATTATTTTCTTTGCAATTGATGCTGCGATTAATGTTCTAAAGGTTTTCATTTCTTCGAGGTCGAGATGTTCGGGGTTTCCACAGGCTAGACACAGCTTTTTACTTTTGCAAAGCTCGAATGACCAAGTCTTCCGCAGTTTCTGCATCTAAAAGGTTGTTTTTAAGTAGCCCACGAGGATGTCGGTGCGCGAATTTGTGTGATAAATGCTAGAATAATGAAACCGGTCTCAATATGGTTGTCTTTATCTTTTTGAAGAATTTTTTTACATTCAGCGACATATTGTGAGCGTTCACAGAGATTTAAAAACTGTCTCGGTTCATGTGTCTAGCGGTGAATAAGGACTAAATGAAATACTTGGTGTTTTCTCGCGATGGAGAATTTCAACTTTAATGTTGTAGAAAGCTTCGTCTATCTTGGATCCGAAATGACCAGCAACAACAACGTCTGCCTGAAGATCAGACGATGAATCATGCTGCAAATAGATGGTAGCTGTATGAGCTATTCGATACATTCCAATGGATGAAAGAGTTCCAACACGCATGGCTTATATCCAAAATTTGATTGGAACACGCCGAAATAGAGGACGACCGGGCACTCGTTGGAATGACCAGGTATGAAGAGATCTCTCTGTAATTGGCAGGGATCCGAGGCAATTTCGGTTTGCCTGCTCAAATGGAAAAGACAAAAGTAAATAGTAAACTATTTTTTATTGTAAGATCTTACCTCAGGGTTTGCTCGGCCACAACTCCAGTCACGATGTCTGCATATAAAATTCATTTGAACGAGTTTGCGAATGTCGCCAGCAAACTTCTTTGTTTCAACAGCATTGGCTCCTCCGCCACTAATACCTAATATTTTAACACCAATGACTTCAATAACAGATGATTGCGGATAGGTAGCAAAGAGTGACGTTTTTTTTTTTTTTATAAAAACTGCTACACTTCCACCTCTCATCACAGATTATATATAGAATGCTTTCTAGAAATTGTTGAGTTTATCCAAGTTTCTGAATTTTGTCATATGTCAACGTCTTCATTAACTAAAAACTGAAGAGTTCGTCCTTTTTATTTATAATGCCTCTGGCATGCCAGGATCTATGATAAAAATTAGCAAGCAAGTGTAATAATGACTTCAAATCGATTAGCTTTTGATTTAAAATTTTGAAATGTTAATTTTTTATTTCCTCCGAAAGAGTTCTTCGTTGTAGCACATTGACTTGCTGCTTCCACTTGTTAGATTGATTCGAAAGTCTAGTAAACGCTTTTAGATTGTTAGGAGAAGAAGGTCGTAGTTAACCACTTGTTTGATTGATTAAGCGATTTGACTGCAAACGCACTCTGATGTTGATATAACTCTGCCTACTAGGGCAGACGCGGGAGGAAGCTTTGTGTAGTGCGTCAGTGCAGTTGGCGCATTTAAGTGTCGTTTGAGGATAATCTGGGGTTTTGTGGCTACCTGCACAGTAGGAATCCAATAGGTATTGGAGCCGTGACCTACTGACATTTGGCATGTAGTCCATAAAACATGCCATCACTGTTGTTGAGCCGCTTCTTTTCGACTTATTTGCCGACTAAACAATGAAGTCACATCTGGATGAGTCTTTAAGGCAGCTGCATTCATATTGTTCAATCCGCTAAACAGACCAAATATGGGATTTTTTGTCTGTTTTTGTCCGACCGCTTTATTTTGGATTCGTTTAAAGAACAGCTAATCTCATGACGGATTAGTTCATCTCATTCGATGCGGACTTACGTGCGTACTCTTGAAGTTCACAGAATTAAAAATTTTCTCTTTGAGTAATAAAGCTTGAAACTCTCACGATCCTACTCAAGAAAACTTATCGCCTGGCTTCCAGGAAATTGTGATATATTAGGTATAGAAACCGCTGATGCTTCAGCAAAGAACTTTAAGTTCGATCAGATCTCACTTAAATCATACGTCTATGTCCCTGACATACAAACTTTATTCAATGACACCTTTTACCGCTGACTTAGAACTGTTGATTTTAATGTTCCACCGCGTAGCCCATTGATGAAAGAGATCCAAATATTCTTGAAGATATTCAGAAACAAGATCAGGGCAATTAGAGTTGGCCATAATAGCAGTATCGTCCGCGTACATAGCAAACAGCATGTATTCGACAATTGGTTTTGGTATGTCCACAGTGCACAAAAAAAAGAGGGTTGGACTTAGTACATTGCCTTGAGGTACACCAGCATGTATTGGTCGTATCGAAGAAAATGTGCCTTTTACTGCTAACAGAAAACTTCGTTCGATTAAGAAAGATTTTAAGATACTGAAATAAACCGTTGGTAGATTGGCTTTGATTTGATTTTTAGCATCAGTCGCTCAATCCAAACTACGTCAAAAGCCTGTTGAACATCTAAGAAAACAGCAAAGCTGTATTGCTACACTTCAAAAGCATCAAAGATGTGCTGAAGAACTCTGTGAACTTGCTCTGGAGTGCTGTGCTGATGTTTGAAACCAAACTGACAATCGGGTATGATATGTTCCTTTCATTCAAAATTGGCAATAATCTGTCCAGAAATATTCTTTCGAATAATTTCGAGAATAATGAGAGTAAACCGAATTTTTGTATCATCGTAACTACTGCATGTCATCTGCTGATGAGGCCAGATCGAATGGTTTGAGTCGATTTTCTCGACTGTCGGCAAAAGTTTCAGCTTTCTTCTCGACAGAGTAGCATCACCTTTTATTTTGCATTTGTATAGAATTGTTACGCATTGGTTGTTTCTTGATTTTTCGAGTAAACCTCCACAAGTTATATCCGTGGGATTTGTCTGGTTCCCCGTTGCGCAGCAGTTTATCGAAGAAGTCGCTTTTTGCTTCGAAAAGTTTTCTGCGTAGATCAGCAGCAACCCGTTTCCACGCTCTGTTGTCCAGTTTGTTGTGAGTTCGCATGAAACGTCGCCTAACACTGAGCTTCAGCCTCCAGAACTTCAGTTGTCATAAGCCTTTTTTCATTAGCAGCAGCATCCTTGTAAGATTTAGTTCTAGCTTAGATCGGACATATTCTTTATAGACATTATTGTATGATTTAATTTAATCATTTGAAAATTTAGTCAGAGTTCCGTAAGCTCAGTGACCAGAAAAGCCCATACATCTAGAACTTTTCTTGGTGAATGGTTTGGTACTGATGTTGCCAAGAATGAAAAAGCAGCTTGAATGTCGCACCAAATACGTTTCTTTGCCTAATCCTCCAAAGAAATCTGAAGAGATCATAAAAGCATGCTATAATAGATCTACAAACCAGTTTGCACTCTTAGCGGAAGCTATGGACCATGAAGCCATTGTCGATTCTCTTCAAGAAGTTAACAACAAGCCTCAAATCTCCACACGCAATAAATCACCTCTGCCATCCATGCAGGCAGCCAGTACTATGGACTTACACCAAAATACTGTAAGAAAAAATAAAGATGTGTGAAGTGCGGAAACGAGCACCTGTTGGAGAGATGCGGCAAAGCTGCACTGTCGCCCGCTTACTGTTGTCTATGCAATGAGCAGCACACTGCCAACATACTGGAAGTGCTACCACGTCTATTTCATTAGGGTCCAATTCCGGTACGAATCCTGCATTCTTATATGCCGCCAGTGATTTTCTATCAATGAAACAAAGCACTCAGCGGTTCAACCAGCAACAGAAACAATATATCAACTCATCAGAGGATGACCAATTTTTCAATAGTGCGAACTCCAAACTTAACATTCTATGTGAAAAACTTGACAAATTAACTGAGTGTCACCAGCAAATGATGGCAACGCAGGCACATCTCATGTTACTTCTCCAAGCCACTCTATCCAAAAAATGAATTCCAACTTACATATTGGATTCTGGAATGCTGATGGTCTTATGCAACACTCCAATGAACTTGATGTATTCATCCAAACCTCATGCTTATCAACGAAACACAATTAACTACCAGATCGAACTATAATAAATTAGCATTTGATATCTACACTGCCAATCATCCGAACGATAGATGCAGTGGAGGAGCTGCTGTTCGTATAAAGTCTGATATAAACCACTTTCAATGTGTTGGCGTCAAAGTTTGCAGTTATTTCGGAGCAATAATACTGGCCTCAGTTTATTGACCATCCAACTTTGATTGGAACTCGACAGATTTTCAGGAGATATTTGACGAACTTGGTCTGATTGCTGGTGATTGGAATGCCTTCGGGGAGCTAGTCATGCATGTTGAAAGGGCAACACATTGTTTGAACTCATTTAAATACAAATCTACAGGTTTTGGCTACTGGTTCTTCAAACTTCCAGCGCTATTGACTTTGCAATTTATGCCGAGACTCCATCCTCAAGACTTTCATTTACTGCTCTCGCAGATCTTAGTTCTGACCACATTCCATTGATCATCGAATTAAGCGTGGGTGCTCAATTTTTGGGCATAAGGCCTAAATTTTTACTATCTTACGCGAGGATCGATCGTATTCAGTTAAAACTGGATCAGTTACTAAACCTCAATTTGTAAATTGGCAATTTGACAGAATTATTCTTAAGAAATATATACACGGCAGCTAATTTTGCAACACTTTGACAACGTCCTCATAATCCTAGCTCTTCCTATAGGACGCTTATGACAGGAAGCGTAGTTCTCGGCGACGTTTGATGCGAATTCACAACGAAGTGGACAACAGAGCGTGGAAACGGGATGCTGCTGATCTACGTAAAAAACTTTTCGAAGCAAAAAGCGACTTCTTCGATAAATGGATGCGCAACGGGGAACCAGACAAATCCCACGGATATAACTTGTGGAGGTTTACTCGAAAAATCAAGAAACAACCAATGCATAACACATCTATACAAATGCAATATAACAGATGGTGCCGCTCTGTCGAGGAGAAAGCTGAAACTTTTGCTGACAGTCTAAAAAATCTACTCAAACCATTCGATCTGGCCTCATCAGCAGATGACATGCAGTAGTTACGATGATACAAAAATTCGGAAAGCCACAAGGACAATCAGTTTACTCTCATTATTCTCGAAATTATTCGAAAGAATATTTCTGGACAGATTATTGCCAATTTTGAATGAAAGGAACATCATACCCGATTGTCAGTTTGGTTTCAGACATCCGCACGGCACTCCACAGCAAGTTCACAGAGTTCTTCAGCACATCTTTGATGCTTTTGAAGAGTAGCAATGCAGCTCTGCTGTTTTCTTAGATGTTCAACAGGCTTTTGTCGGAGTTTAGATGGAGCGACTGATGCCAAAAATCAATCAAATCCACCAACAGCTTATTACATTAAAAAAAAACTTTGCTGGAACTAAGCCTAGGCTGCTGCTTAAATCGAAACATTTTGCACAAATTTTCAGTTTTTTTTTTTGCAATGGAAAATTTAAAGCAAACTTGTATCCAACTTATATAGTATGACTTGTACAGCAATTTGGTTTATTTAAATTAATGTACAAAATTTCATGCAAAGAATGATAAAAATCTTAACAAGAAAATCAATCTTTGCGCTTAGTTAGCTGCCGCTCCTCGAAACAGATACAAAATTGAAATAAATGGCGCGTACAAAATGAGGAAAAGAATGTACAAGAGCAAATAGTTTAAAATTCAAGGAAAATATTAATTATATTATAATAGATATATATTGAATGTAGCCCAATAATATTTGTCTCTATTGGCTGCCATGCTTTTACGCCATTAGACTAAGAAAAATTGGCTATGATGTAGCATGTCGCAGAGGGGAAACACTTATGACAGCTGTCTAAACAAAATACACAGAATATTGTTTCTTGGCTCATTTTTCCGCAATAATTATTAATAAAATATGCTTATTTTCGCAATAATAATTTTTTACATTTATTTAAATAGTTTATTTATTCTCGAATGTTAAACGTCAGCGCCGTTCTAACACTAAATATTTATATTTTCTTTTAATTTATCATAAAAAGTTGCAAAAAAAAAATATTATTTTTATATAAATTTATATCCAATGCAGTCAACAAGTTTCACACCACACTAAGCCACTCACTGTATCTCCTCTGTGATAAGTTTCTTGAGCGTACATTCGCCAGCGCCCAGCTTATGCAATATAGCCAGTATATCCTCACGATAACGATCACGTGCCGCCAGCTGTTCCGGCGTATATTCGGCATTATCGAAGCGTGTCATACGCCAGATCACATTCAGCTTAGCCTCGATTAGTACATAATTCGAAGGTGGACAGAAACGCGGACACAGCTCATCGATGAAGTGTATCATATCGCCGACACTGCTGCTATTGATGCGATTGTTGATCGTATTCAGTGCAAAGTCCTGATAGCGTGCCATCTTGCTGTGCGGAAAGACATTCTCACAGGTCAGGCAACGCCAATCCGGTTGCAGTGTTTTCGTTTGCACGGGTATAACAATGCCCCTGCAGCCGGTTTCGCGACAGAACAGCGCCGACAGATAGGTGCCATTCTCCTGTAATGAGAGAGCAGATAGGTTTTACTATATGTCACACTGTACGAAACTAATTCAAAGTTGATAGCATCCAAGTGTCGTCTGTAACAGATTCATTAGCCATGCGTTGACATGGCGTTTAATTTACTTAAATTTATTTCACGTCTTTTGTCTACTTCTGCTTACTTTTACGTTGCAGAAAATCTATAAATATATAAATATCTGCTATATATGTATGTTGTACGAGTATTTATTCGCTTGCAACACATTCGAAATTATTTTTGTCGATTTATTTAATTAATGAGCTCGCTTGGCATGCAAATCATGCAAATCATGCAACTAATCTAATTAAGCATAAAGCCGACAGAAATCTCAAATGTCTTTTTTTTACCACTTAAAACAAGAATAGTCGGTGGGCAAGACTTTGTAATACGCTGCAAAAAATTCATTTCTGTAATATATTGCTTTGAATTTTATATGACAAAAAGTTTTCAGATACTTTTTGTATCTTAAAAAAAATTAAAGCAAAGTAAAAAACCAAAAAAGAGAACTGCAGTCGTGTATGCCAGTTCGCGAAATACCCTATAACACCAGTGTACCATAGATTTATATGTGATTTATATTCCTAGCGTTATTCGTGTGGTATATTTTAATGGGACTAGTGTAAGATACATTTGAAGCTAAACTAAATCACATGAAAATATTTTGTATACGAAAACAAAATATTTTCATACAAAAACAGAGAAAGGAGGACAGATTGGTTTGGGAGCTACGTCTTGCAGCGACGCGATATGGATCTCTATGAAATATTTTATTACAAACAAGTAAGAAAATTACAGCCGGACGTAACCGACTGTAAGAGGCCTTGTACCAGTACAGGTCGCCTAACAAACACATTAAACCTTTCCCTAGCCTATGACCAAGCAGTCCAAAACAAAAAGGTAGGAAATAATAATAAGAAAAAATTTTACTAACGGAAAGTGTTTTGCATCTCCCACTTTTCACTCCACGAATAAGTTTCTATAAAACATTTTATGAAAAGAAAAGGGAGGGCGGAAGTATAATGGGTGGTTCAAATTCAATTGCTTATAAAATCGTACGATTTTGATGAACTTTTTGGATTTTGACTTTGAGGAACATTATCTCTATACTGGCTAGCCTTAAAGTTGATTTTATGGCGCAGGGGGGGAGGGGCAACATTTTAAAATATACTCGTAAAATTCCGGCGAAATCCAAGTCGAATGCAAAAAGCACGAAGTCTCTATCTATTACCGTTTCCGAGATCCTTTCGTTCATACGGACGGACAGACGGACATGGGTATATCGACTCCAAACCAAAACCAAAACTTTGTTAGAAGGCTTAGGTTGCTATGTCTACCACCCATTAAATAGGGCTTAGCACAAACATTGAACACTTTTTTATCTAAAGAAGAAGAAATATGAGACACTAAATATTTATTTTTCATGGTCTCAAAGTTGTTGTTCTTCATAGCCAGACAGACGGACATTGCTATATCGAGTCGAGCCCTTTTAGAGGTAAATATTTTTATAAAAAAATACAAAAAGGTAGAGCGAATTTGTACGGGAGGTGAACTTTCTAGTGTTCCAAACTGTACCTAATTAAAATAGTTTATAAGAATTAATGTAAGATAGATCAATAAAAAAAATGTCATTCAATAACTTTGAAAATATTAAATTGCATCTTTTTTGAAACGGTTGTTGTGAAACGAATTGCAGCCAAGAAATATTATTATTTTGTATATTTAATGGGACTATCTTTGAAATTCTCAGAAAAACACTCGACAAGTTGATCCATTTGAATATTGAGCTGAAGACATCTCAGTATATATATGTTGCAGCGGATCTTTTAACCCAAAAGATGATACAAGTCCTTTAACTCTTAATTATCTTAATAGAGAGACGTGGGACTTGATTCGTCTCAAGAGACGGCTGCAAAGGAGATTTATTCGCACCCACGTTCCAGAGAATATTGTTGTATGGCAACGTACTCGTCGGCTACTAAAAGAGGCGCTTAAGTTCCAGCAAGCTGAGTATTTTGAGAGAAAACTCGAGGCAATGGACTAAATAATAGACTCCGAATATTCCCTGTGGAAGGCTACTAGGTTCCTTAAGCGACCGCTCTTTCGTCCAATACCTGGAGAATCAACGAAGATGTAATGGAAACGGAAAGGGCTATGGATACATCCTCACAGATGGACCTGCCTATCATGCCTATTAGAGTTGAAGAGATACTTCTCTGCTAACAAACGTCTGCCGAGCAAGAATATTCCGGGGTCAGGCAAGATATGGGACATCACCCTGAAGGCTTTGCCGAAGCGAGCGACCATTTTGTTTGTATTGATTTTCAATGCAATGCTTAGGAAGCAATACTATCCGGCCAGCAAGAGTTCTGATGATGCATAAACCTGGTAATGCAGAGGATGATCGGCTGATATCTCCCTTTATTCTCTAAGGTATTGAAGATGGTAGTTTTATTATGGCTTGCTAGGCGAGTGAAACTTTAAGAAATCTTGCCAATATACCAATTTCCCTTCAGGGAGGGGAGGCACAGTGCTATTGAGCAGATTTACAGGGTAGTGAATCATATTCTTAAGACATATGACAACAAAGCTTATTGTTTTGGTGTCTTTGTTGAAGTGCAACAGGCGTTTGAAAAAATCAAGAGACACCTCCCAGCCACCTTTTATCACCTCTTAAGATCTTATCTGCGTGATCGCCAGTTTCAGCTAAAAGTGAGAGCTGCAATCACCCTTCACCATATGATGGCAGCTGCTGTTCCACAAAAAAAGCATGCTTGGCCCACTTTTGTACAACATTTTCATCGCGAATGTGCCAATCCCTCCAGGCACCTCCAGAGGCAAATCACTGCTACAATGAAAGTCTACAGATTGGCGAAGTATTTTGGCGTAATACTAGACAAGCGCCCAACGTTTAGATCACACATACGCGCTACAATATCGATTTGCAGATATTAGTTGGCGCATCTAAGCTGAATGCTGTGTAGCTGTTCTACGTTGCCCCTGCGATATAATAGGGCGATTTATAAATATGGAGCCAGATTTAGGGACTGGCTAGTACATCGAACTGTAAACCTTTACAGAAGCTTCAGAATAAAGGCTTGTGGCTTATTACTGATTATGGCTGGTATTATGGAAATGATATGGTCCTCCATAAGAATAACGCAAAGTCACACACTTCCTTCGGTTGAGATCATCTATATAGCGCCTCCTATAGAACGATTTAATTAGTAATTCATTGGATTCTTTGGACGTTCTGTTTGAATTTTCCGGACAGAAGTCTCAGTACTTATATGCATGCGGATGGCAAAAACAAAAAAGGACCGAAAGGACTAATATTAATTTGATTGATTGAAATACTTACAACACGAATAAATATTTGAAATGTACAATAAAAAAAATTAAACCAATAAAACTTTTTGTAACAACCCAATTTATGTATGCAGAATACCGGCTGATTCAACCTAGATTCCGATACAAACTTCTCGAAAATTTGCAGAACCCATAAATGTCTGTGTCGCCCCCCTATCAAACAATCCATTCCCCGCAGCAATGCACCAAGAAACCAAAAATACTTTAATTGAACTAACATTCGCCCTTAGCCAAATAAAAGGAAAAAAGCTTGTCCAAGACCACATCAAAATGCTGCAACACATTCGCTTAGAAGTTTCAGAGCGAATTCTCATCATACCCGTGCTCATGCGCAATGCAGACAAAACCTCCCTGAATTCTTAGAGACTCTGCCTTCTGCCTTCTGCCTTGATATCTCTATTGCAAAACTGTTCGATAAAATCATTTCCAATCATCTGATAAGTCTGCTAGATCATCGGATGACTTCAGCTGTTACAATAAAGAAAAATATTTTCAACCTTTCATTGGACTTTAAAAAGACATTTGACAGAATTGGCATCCATGACGAACATAAAAACTGGAAAATAGAACCCAAAAATTTCTAACTAAAAAAAATAATCAAAAAAATATCATTAATTCAAAAAATAAACCAAAACTCAGCTCAGCCTCACACAACAATATCACTCTGCAAGACTTACCTTCATATAATCTTCCTCCATATACACCAACAACATACACAAATGTTTCCCTAGCTCATGACCGAACAGTCTTAAACAAAAATGTAGGAAATTTATAAGAAAAAATGGTACAAACAAAAAGTATTTTGCTTCTCCCAATTCTCAATGCACGAATAAGTCACTTATAAAATATTTTTTGATGTATGCAAAGAAAAGGGAGGACGAAAGCATCATAGGTCGTTCAAATTCAATTGCTTATAAAATCATTATTTAGTATCCGAGTTTAATGAAGTTTTGGGATTCTGGCTAAGAGAGACGTTATCTCTATGCCGAAGTAATTTTTACCCTTGATGGGATTTTATGCATTTTAGATACTCGTAAAATTCCGGCGAAGTCCTAGCCGAATTCCAAAAGTACGAAGTCTCTATCTATTACCGTTTCCGAGATCCTTTCGTTCATATGGACGGCCAGACGGAGAGACGGACATGGCTATATCGACTCCTCTATCACTCCTGACCATAATGGGGGTAACTTTGCGGGTCTCCGACCAATATTTCTACCTGTTACATACATTTCCAATAAACCAATAGGCTCTTGTACCTTTGGAACAGTGCCTAAACATATCTTAACATCACTTCAATACATAAAAACAAAAACAGCCCCAGAAACCTACCGCTTACAATACCTTGAGCTATAAAACTTCTTAAAAGGAGACAAATTTTTCTCTATGATGGACGCTAACGGATCCAAATTAATATTAGGTCCATCAAAGAGCCTCGCCACCTCAAAAAAAATTGCATCTTCACGCAACTCTTGCGCAACTCACCGCCTGCTAATATGTAATCTGAAAAGCTGAAAATTTTGCAATATGTTCAGACTCCCCTTCCACACAAATAGTAAATCCCAACAATAGGGACTTTTACTCAGACTTTTATTTCAGGCAATATTAAAGCACACAAAGCAGCTAAATAAGCTCATAAGTTCCTTCTCTCCTTAGATAGCAACTGAATGCAATTAAATTTTTGCCTCAAACATGTCTTTGAAAAAACATCATTTCGAATCTGTCAACCCAGTACCTCGGCATTTGATGTCATTCAATACCAAATCTTCTTCAGAAAATATAAATTTTTGTTTGCATTAAAATTCAATACGTTGCATGAACTATTTTAAGTAGCCTAGATTTGCATAACCTACAAATCATGTTGATTGCTAGTCACCCAAAGCCATAATTTTCACTTCTTTTCTTATTGTAGAAACTGGTCTGCATATATGGCAAACAGCTACAATATTATTCTATAATTTATAACAAGATTATTCCAATGCAATTGTTGCTGTCTTGCTATCTAACTACTTCTTCTTGTACATACTTTCAACCTCAAAGTCTTATTTTGAACTTTATACTCGACGCGCTGCAGCTGGCGCTATGATTTGCATAAAATTTTCAACAAAAAAAAAATACTTCATAGTGAAAAGGGGCAACATGCGATTGCATGTCGGTTAAAATTAAGTGTAGAGTGTCTTTTAACTAAATTACAGGCATGCAAAGTTCAAGTTGGCACTGATGGACAGACAGAGAGACAGACAGACAGACCGACAGACAGGTCTGTAGAGGTCATAAGTACATATAAGCAGTAAGAATAGAATGCGTCACACTTTGATGTATTAAAGTCTAAATTTAGTTATTTCATGATTTCAAATAAAGAAAAATACCTCAAAATCAAAAATTCTTAGAAAAACAAACTTGAAACAAACTTGAAAACAAAAACAAAAACGAAATGCATTTGTAAGAACAAATATGTGAAAGAACAACAATAACAACAATTCGTGTGGAATTTCTAGTGCTCCATTCCGGGCATTTCATTTGTCCGTGCATAATGGAAAACAACGTATGAAGGCCATGGAAATAATGTTACAGCAACTGAACTGAAAATTGAAAATGTTGTCCGTGTTTTTCTTTTACAATCAAAACAAAAATATTTTAAAATTATGTACAACATTTTTTGGGTTTGTGTGTAAATATCTGAACTAGAGAAATAATTTATAATAATTTATTTCTGTTTTTTTTTTCTTTTTCTTTTTTACTTGTGCTTATTTAGTTCTGTGTTTGGCCAAGTTTTTAAATAGCCAAAATGCAGCTGCTGCAGAAATGTTAAAGGAAGCCACTTCTTAAGGCGGTGTCTTTGTTCATCTTTTTCCATTGATTGAATACTCCAAAATAGAAAGAAAAAAAATGGGACTCTATATTTATTTATATATTCCTATCGAACACATCTTGCAAGTGTCACCTCTCTGACAGCGCCAGAAGCAACGCATATATTTTCATACATCGTATCTCTCTCTTGATGACTTGTCATACTTTGTCAACTTTGTAGACGATCCACTGCTGCATGACGTGGAAAAAATATTAATAATTAGTTCAAAATAGGTCTCTGATTTTATATATCCTAAAGTGTGACTACTAAAAGTCCACATGTGGATCTGTCTAAACAGAGAAACTATAAAAAGTAGAGCCTTCAAGTTTGAATATTTATTGTCTCCCTAAAAACTTTTCTAAAGTGTAATATTCACAACATATTCATGACATTAAATAGTTATCACTCTTTACAAAGAGCGTCACCTATGAAAATCTAACAAAACTTCTGTACCAACACAACAAAATTACGATCTATTTATTTTTATTCTATCATGAATATGTTCCACATATTAAATTGTGACTTTCATTTTAAAAACATTGGGAAAAGTTCATGATGTGTTTTTCTTTATGGAAGGCTTATTAAATTTCAGTTCCTGATTCAGTTCAGTTCCATGGTTTAATTTTTAAAAGTCAATTGCAGCAAACCTTGTTTGTTATTTTTGAACAAACATTGTAAACATCAAAAAAATATTTAACGGAAGGGGATGAAGTTTATTTATATTGGCCTACTCGCTATCTGACCTAGCCAACTCACCACTAGAGCCTAAAACAGGGACTTGCCTTGCCAAATGCCTTTTTGTAATCCTTGTCGCCTTTCACAGTGACTAATTTGTATTGGGAGTGCTATCCATAGTTTGAAGTCTGGCTTTATTATAATGCTGAGTTCTAATGAATCTTCTTAATCTTCTTTTCGCTTGAAGAAGATTGATGCCGTTGCTCAGCTTCAGAAGGGCTAGCGAATGCTGCTGCCTCCTGAACAAGTAGGTTATTGAAGAAATAATTGATGATATTTTTCAATAACCGCCGCATGAAGTTGAGTCACAAATAGTTGTGATGATAGACATCTCAATAGAACATATTGGAAATAAGCTGGACGCAAATTTTGGCATGAGGAAGCCATTCGTAAGATTGTTGAGCAATTCGTAGCAGTATTTGATTATGTTATAAACTGCAGCTCCATTTCGTAGACTTGGAACCGTTAAAACAAAACTTAGATCTAAACACATGCAAAAAAGTGTATTTCTTTGAGCAAACCACTCCAACTATTCTGTCGCATTTACTAAAAAATTTAGCATGAAAGTAGTGCGAATGACCACCAAGTGATATAATATAACCGTTGCAACACCAAGTGATATAATATAACCGTTGCAACACCAAGTGATATAATATAACCGTTGCAACACCAAGTGATATAATATAACCGTTGCAACACCAAGTGATATAATATACCCGTTGCAACACCAAGTGATATAATATAACCGTTGCAACACCAAGTGATATAATATAACCGTTGCAACACCAAGTGATATAATATAACCGTTGCAACACCAGGCAATTCAATGACGATTTTTTTTTGTTTTACGACGCCCGCTAAAGAAGTTTTACTTCACACAATTAATTGCTATAATTTAATTAAAATTCTTTATTTAGTTTTATATGGGAGCGGCCACATCGCGGTCAATATATATTATACTAGCGAACCCGTCTTGCGCAGCTACACCTCTTCTTTGTCATCGTTTTATATATGTGAGTCATCACCGAGAATGAAATTTTCCAAGTCCAATTTTACAATATTTGATTTATCATGGCATGCTACGATTCTTAGCTGACCCGTCATGCTCTGCTATGCATCTCTCTGTGTTCCTCTTATATGAGAGCCATGTCACAACATGTGTCTAGTGACGCTAGATTCTTTAATATCTGCTGTTACCTGCTACACAAAAGCAAGGCTTTACAGTTTATTAATTGTAAAACATAACCTTTTGCCGCCTATGGGTTGTATGTTGATGAAAGCCAAGAATAATAGGGCAGCATACTTCCCTCAATACGCTCTCCTCGCTGTACACTCAACAGCTTTTCCTCCCTCGCGAATTATAAGTGCTTATATTTAAAAAAAAATAAGCCTATCACTCTCTCGAACTCATCACACTATCCTTCCCGGGCGCTCATCCTCCCATGATACGTCGCTTTTGACAACCGCCTATCACAATCACCCACAACCAATTATATCAATTATAATACTCATAAAGTTTTAATAATTCCAAACTCTACGCGGGATATCTCAATAACTTCCCAAGGTTTTATGGTGATCGGATGAACAGTCTATTAGTCTATAAAGAACATACAGACATACATTCATTTTTTTATATTGTGATCAGTTTTAGAGCATAGGAAGACTCCATACACAATTTTAAATCGATATCTTAAACATTGAAGGACTACAGGGAACAGACAATACATACAGACAGAGAGACAGACATGAATAGTTTAATTCGTTCCATCGAGGTAATAGAGAATGTGTATGTTCTTTACAAGATCTTCAATGCTTCATTGTAAAATTGGGACTTATTAGGCCCTGTACCGAAGGTAGAAAAGCCTATTGGTTATGTGAAAATGTATGTAACAGGTAGAAATAATGGTCGGAGACCCCTTAAAGTAACCTCCATTATGGTCAGGAGTGATAGAGGAGTTGATATAGACATGTCCGTCCGTCCGTCTGTATGAACGAAAGGATCTCGGAAACGGTAATAGATAGAGACTTCGTGTTTTTTGCACTCGACTAGAACTTCTCCAGAATTTTACAAATTTATTTCAAAATATTAAATAAATAAAATATTAAAAAAACAAAATATTAAATAAGCTGGGGAATCATTTAATGTGTTTGTTAGGCGACCTGTACTGGTACAGGGCCTCGTACAGTCGGTTACGCCCGACTGTAATTTTCTTACTTGTTTTTATTTAAACTATGTTGATACTTGATCAGCACGGAAGCACGGGTAGCTCTAGCCATGTCCATAGGTTCATTTCTTCAGCTGTCTGTCTTGCTATATAAGCATGCGAGTACAAGTGTTTTCAACGAATCATTCTTATGGAGTATGAAGATTCTCTGCACCGTATTATATTATACTAGCTTGTACCAGCGACTTCGTCCGCGTATATTTCGATAAAAAGTAGCATAACTAATTACTTTTTCGTTTGGCTTATTTCTAAAACTATATGGGGGTTAGGTATCGCCCCATCCGATTTTGGGGGTTTGGTGTGGAGTGTCAACGCCCCATCCAATTTGTCAAAATGTAGATTATGTTCTTTTCCATCGTCCCATCCATCTCTATACCAAAATTCATTCCAATTGGTTAAACGGTTTAGCCGTAAGAGAGTAACATACATCCATCCATCCATCCATACATCCTCACAAACTTCCGCATTTATAATATTAATAGGATTATTATATATATTATCTATCTATCTATCTATCTATCTATCTGTCTATCTATCTATCTATCTATCCATTCATATGTCCATCTATTAATGTATGTTGCTTACAGGAAGCCAAGCCATCCATTCGATTGAGTTGAAATTCGCAGACGAACTTCAGTTCAGGCAGGAAATGGTTCGTGTTGAGTTTGGTCAAACTCGAAGGGGGCTATGCCTCAACTACGATATAAGTAATTTATAAAATTCAATATAACACAGGCCGACCAAATTTTACAAAAGTCTATACCCAGAGACCAGACCTGACATACCCGAAGGATTTTGATGCGCTGAATCCGAATCCGTGCTCGAAATTGCTCCTATATGGTTTTCCAGATATCCTAACCCAAAAGTAAAAAAACGCGTTTTTTTTCAGTTTTTTTTTTGTTTTTTTTTTTTTTTGTGGATGGGTTAATTCGCTTAATTGTAAAATTTCAAATAACGATATTTCGGTCAAAACAAAAAAAAATTTCGAGCACGGATTCGGTTTCAGCGCATCAAAATCCTTTGAGTACGATATGTCTAGTCTCTGGGTTAAAAATTTATTGGCCTGTGTAATCGATTCGAGGTAGTGGGATGAAATTTGGTATATTTGTTACAAAGCTCGAGAGAAGTAATCGTGCTATTCCATTTATAAACCTATCCAAGCTTAAAATAATAATAGTTTTAATAAAAAAAACAATTTAATAAAAATGGTTTCTTTTTTCTCGATGTAATTAAAATTTTGCGTAAATTTTGAAACACCCTTTATTTATATACATAAGTATTTGCTCTAAAGGCCTGTTGTCGTATACAACAGAAACTGAAACTGAATTCAGTAAAGGCCTGTTGTCGCATACAACAGAAATTGAAACTGAAACTGAATTCAGTACATTAGCAGCTGAAACTGAAACTAAAACTGAATTTTAGAATTCAGTCGTCAGCAGCAACTGAAACTGAATTTAGTACATCAGCTACTTAAACTGAAAATAGTACTTTTGACTTCTTTCAGTACTGAATGACAGACAAATACAAAATACAACCTTGAAAAAAATGTAAAGTGATGAAAAATGACATTTAGTTTGAGTTCAGTTTCGGTTTAATGCGGCAACCTCCTCCTGAAATTTCAACTGAATAATTCTACAACAGAAACTAAAAATCAGTTTCAGTTTCGTTTCAGTTTTAGTTTCTGTTGTATGTGATAACAGGCCTTAAATTAGCAGCTGATACTGAAACTAAAACTGAATTTTTCAATACAGTCGTCCGCAGCAACTGAAACTGAATTCAGTACATCAGCAACTGAAACTGAATAAAGTACTTTTGACTTTTTTCAGTACTGAATGACAGAAAAATACAAAATACAACGCTGATAAAAATGTAAAGTGGTTCTATGCGCCAACCTCCTACTGATATTTCAACTGAATAATTGTTCAACAGAAACTAAAAATCAGTTTCAGTTTCGTTTCAGTTTTAGTTTCTGTTGTATGTGATAACAGGCCTTAAATTAGCAGCTGATACTGAAACTAAAACTGAATTTTTCAATACAGTCGTCCGCAGCAACTGAAACTGAATTCAGTACATCAGCAACTGAAACTGAATAAAGTACTTTTGACTTTTTTCAGTACTGAATGACAGAAAAATACAAAATACAACGCTGATAAAAATGTAAAGTGGTTCTATGCGCCAACCTCCTACTGATATTTCAACTGAATAATTGTTCAACAGAAACTAAAAATCAGTTTCAGTTTCGTTTCAGTTTTAGTTTCTGTTGTATGTGATAACAGGCCTTAAATTAGCAGCTGATACTGAAACTAAAACTGAATTTTTCAATACAGTCGTCCGCAGCAACTGAAACTGAATTCAGTACATCAGCAACTGAAACTGAATAAAGTACTTTTGACTTTTTTCAGTACTGAATGACAGAAAAATACAAAATACAACGCTGATAAAAATGTAAAGTGGTTTTGTGCTCCAATCTCCTACTGAAATTTCAACTGAATAATTGTTCAACAGAAACTAAAAATCAGTTTCAGTTTCGTTTCAGTTTCTGTTGTACGCGACAACAGGCCTTAAGCAGAATACATTTTATGATAGTCTTGTGTATAACTCACTCAGAATAAAAGAAGATCTTGCTTCACTTTCAACTTAATTTGGAAACGATTGAATGCCATAACAAGAAAGAATGTTCAGTCAAGTGAGCTGGAATTCGATCTTTTGCTATATTCAATATTTTTTTCTTTAAACCACAAAAACAACAAATGTTTCAAACAAATACTCAGAAAGTTGGGACACATTTGTACAAGTTTAACGTAAATTAGATCAAATTTGGGGTTTCTAGCAAAATTTATTACATCAATTAATTTGTTTTCATACAAAAACTTAGAATGAAGATTAGGTATGCATGTTAAAGGCCAAAACACTCCTTAGGAAGGGGGAAGATAACGTGTTCATTAAATAAAAGGTTTTATAAAGAATGAAAAGGAGCATCTAAAGACTCAAATTTGAAGGTGCTACCACTTAAAGTCTTCCTAAGCTCGTTATTTCATACGGACATGACTTATAATGCTGATCAAGAATATATGAAATTTATAGAATCTGTCTCGCCTCCCACTTCTAAACTTTTTGCTATGGAAAGGGGGTGTCAAAATTGTTGCCCATTTAACTTTTAACCGTTCTTTATTACCCTACAAGGACTTTATGCTCCTTAGTGAGTATTTTCATATTAAAATAAAATGTTCTTCAGAACTAAATGAATGAATGAATTAGTCAGCTCAAGCACACACATGACATACCCTTGCGCGCTCTTTTTCAGTCCCTAATGTACTTTTAATGCTTTTTATGCTTTCCAAAAACACATTTCATTATTCTCAAGCCTATTATTGTGCCATTTATCCGTGCATTGTTTCGTATACAGAAAATTACTCTAATTAGCTTCGCCAAAAAAAAAACACACACTCACAGTATTGTCATTGCAACGCGGACAGTCACACACGAAATGCTTGGTCATCTTGAGAAAAATGCCACGCGTCAAATTGCTCCACAAAATCTTCGTATATGTAGTCGTGACTTCGGCACCGGCGGGTATAAAACGCGCAGCACGCACCACTGCCAGACGTCCATTATCAAAATAGTGACTAGCATTCGGTGTGCACTCATGATTCATGACGGCCGTCAGTGGAAAAAGACCGCGTAGCAGTGTCTCATGATCGGCCACGCGACAGGGTGCTTCAAAGGCATTCGTATTCAGTACGCCAACAATGCGAAAAAGTTGATCCATAAATTGTTTATCCGTAGTCGGGAATTTACGAAAACACTGCGCCGCCTTAATGATTTCCTGGCGATAGCCACGTTCGACATTCGCCTGCATGGCCTCGACCAGTGCACGCTGATCTGTGCTCAAATAGAAGACACGCACGGCGGTGAGTATGCGCAACGACAGCGGATTAACCAACGGCAAATCACTAGCTGTGGCAGCGTCAATGCCCACAACATCACACAGATCCTTCGGATGCCAACGCTGAAATAGTTCACATTCATTGCGATGCGCTTCGGAGGCGGAACAATCGCTGCAGACAGGCAGCGTACATTGACGTTCGCACAGGAAGTCCTTGGTGGGCAAAAGTTTGTGACAACAAACACAGGTATTCAGTGCGGAACCCTTGCGCGCAGTGGGTCCCACGACAAGTGCACGCTCGCGAAAGATAACCTCACCCATGGCAATGTCACGCGTGGCAAAGACACCGCGACCGGCCACTGGCGATTCGGCAAGTATCCAGTTGGGTGAGGATTCCAGTAAATCACCGAGATGTAAGTCAACGAGACGCGCTAATTCGGCCGGCGTAGCCATGTGACTGCTGATGGTGCAAGTAGAACGGAATGTTTGGTTTGAGTGGGTTGGATCCGGCTGCTCTTGTTTTGGTTTTGGTTGGTAGTGTAGGGATTTTGGGAGCGTATCGCGATGACGCGATACGTTTAGCTTTAGAAGCTGCGGTTTTGTTTGCGGTGTTGAAGACGCCACGATTATACCGTTATTGTTGCACAAATGTAACGCTTAATACCGTTATAGTTAGTCAACTGTTTTTTTTAGTTACACATTTAGACGCGGGCACACGACATTGTTGCACGGCGACGGCAAGTGCGCGAGCGTATAGAAACAGCTGATAGCCAAGCGTTTGAATGAATGAATCGACGCGACGCGACGCGACTCAACTCGACTCGAATCAACACCAACCAAACAGCAAACCAGCCAACGAACCAGACCAGGCCAGACCAGGCAACAAAAAGAACAAACGAACGACGAAACGACGAATATGCACAGTGGCCAGCCAGCCCAGCGCAGCGTACGAAAGGCGCTCGAGTGCGGATTTGATTTTTCGCGCGCGCGTGAAAATTGAAAAATATGATTTTCCAAGGCGCACGTCAGCGTTTGCGTTGCGTTGCCGTCGCTGTCACTGTCGCTGCCTGTTTCGCTGTTGGCGTTACTCTGCTGTGGCCTTCCAAGTCTATGCGCAACACCGTCGCATGTGACATTTCATGCTTTTCCCGCTTTTTTCTGCTCGCTTTTCCCGTACGCTTGTTGTACGTCGTACACGCGCGGCATGTGGTATGCTTTTGTCGTATGTGTGTCGCTGGCTGTTGCTGTTGTTGTTGTTGTTGTTGTTGTTTTTGTTTTCTGTGCGTTTTTTAAATGTGTCCATCGGCGCGCGTCTCCTGTTTCGTCTACAAGCAGCGAGCGTCATCGTTAAGCAAGAAACAAAACCAAACCAAACGAACCAACTAACTTAGCAAGCAAAGAATCAGACAGACCAGACCAGAGACCACAACGTCAACGTCTTCGCCCCCGCTTGTATGATAAATAGTAGCAGCAGCAGCAGTAGCAGCAGCACTCTCCCACTCATACTTTGTGCATTTCACTACCTCACTCACACACTCGCTCTCTCGCTTTCTCTTTATATAGTATCTATATCTATCTACACCTCAGCACCGCATATCTTGCAGCTAGCCCACCTTCATCAACGAGTAGCGTATGTTGTATGCTCATAAATCGGATTTGCGCGTCGTTTCTTGTTGTTGTTGTTGTGGTTGTTGCTGTTTTTACTAGACGCTTTGCTGCTCTTCATAATGCTGTTGCTGCTTGCGTTCATGCCACACACACTTGCCGCTCACCAAAGTCGTTGATGTTGGCGGTTGTAGGCGGAGATGTTGGGGCCTGTCGTTGTTGATGGCGCTTCAAAACTGTTTTGCTTTGACTTATTCAATTTCGCGCTCTCACTCTTCTTCTTTGTAATTCCCTACCACATACGAGAGTTACTACAAAAATTTTTGGTATTTAAGGAACATTTACTTAATAGAATTTTTTATATTTAAATCAAATTTGGTAAATACCGACTGGCATGAATGCAGCCGAAATGACAAATGAAACATTCAGATTAAAATCAATTTGAATGAATGATGAATGAATACTCATGCGAAACCAAATTATTTTTAAAGTTGGACAGTTTATGCAGCATTGAATACCATGAATGAATAGAATACATTTGAATATTCTCTCTGCCTCTTTCTCTCGCTCTACTTTCTCAAAAAAAAAAAAAAAAAATAACGGAAATAACTTTATTTTCGTGCTATGCTCTTTTCAAATGCTTCTTTTTGTAATAAGCTACGAGTCGCTTCATTTTGGTAGCCTCCTAATCTTATTTATGCATATCTCTCCTACCTCAGCAGCAGAAATTCATTTATTCGAAACATTCGTTTGAATGCATAAATATTTCGGATGACCGGGTATTTCAATTGCATTGGTTTAATATTTCGTTCATTCAATCCCTAAAATACTCATTCCAATCGAAAATTATCAATCCTATAGAATATTATCAATCAAAATATTTAAAATATTCTGAGAACCCTGTTTGGCCTTTAGATCTATTGAGAACAGGACACAATTTGACGAACAATTATTTAATGATTGGAAGAATGCAGAAGTTCAGGAAGCTCCACAAAACCCCCTTAATCATAAATCCTGCATTCTCGCTTTAAGAGCTAGAGGTATGATCCACGTCAATATCCAATCTTCCGTAACTGCCCAACTTAATGAAGAAATTTCTTTTAGGAAGAACATTTTAAAGAGGGTTGTTGCAGTAATAAATGGATTAGCTTATAGAGGTCTCGCATTTAGAAGAAGTAATGAAAAATTTGGTGACCAGCACAGTGAAAATTACATTATGCTTCCGGAATTAATAGCAGAGTTTTACCCATGGAAAGGTGAAACTGAGTATTCAGATTCAGAGCTAATCAGTAGATATATTGACGGTATCTGAACTCTATGGATCTTTAATAGAGTTTACAATAGCAGAACGAGACCACTTAACTGTTAAAAGGGGCAACGTAAAAGAAAAAAAATTACGGATGAAACATCGAATGAAGAACCTAAAATACCATATGGTTCCAGAGTTTATTTCAAAGTGAACATATTTTTGGTCATACTTCATAGACTGAGGGCTGAAATACAGAGAAGGCATTATGCTTATTTGAACTTTAAAGAGAAACTTTTCACTCCGGCTACAAATTGTTCTGGAGAATGGAGTTTTTCCTGTTTAAAACGCGTGAAAAGTTATCAAAGGTCTTCATTGTCTTACGAAAAACCGAATTTCTCCATCCCCATCCCCCCCATCTAAGCTATGAACAAAATTCAACAAATTTTTTTTCATCCATTTGAGTTAAAGGAATGAAATTTGGTTACTATATTAATGGGGCTTGAAGAAGTAATTGTGTTAAGTTTGGTCAAAATTAATTTTAAAGATTTTAATTACTCATGTTGATAACTTTTAATAGCGCCATCTGTGTAGTTAATTACAATGCGTTGAGCTATCGAGGTCATCGACCTGTTATCGAATTTGCTCTTTCGATCCAGACCGATATCTGATGTAGCTGCCACACGAACATGTTTGGCATACAATAGTAACAATCGTGTTGACTTATCAACTTCCGAACATATTCGTGTTGCAGCAATATCAGATATCGGTCTTGTATCGAAACAGCAACTTTGATAACAGGTCGATGTGGCTGAAGGAGACTTCGATAGTTTGAATCCCAAAAATCGCAATACTATTACCGAATGCCGAGCACAGCTCGGTGCCCCAGGTACTATATTTTATCAATCCATGTAAACTTAATTAAACTATGAACGTAGTTTAGTTTGAATGATACCAATTTCGATATATAAAGGAACATTATTGGTATGACGCCATAAAGGCAGAAGACCGTGACCATAACTTTTCTCAAATCGGCCGAGGATTCCAAATTTTCTAGTTCGATAATCCTAGCCGATCCTGTTTTCGAAATAGACATATGCCATATTTTAAGAAATAATAAAATGGATCTAGAATTGGTAAACTGGAGCATAAATTTTTATCTAAATTTTCGCTGCTGATTTTTTCAGTAGTAATGGGACCAAGAATTGCAAGTAGTAAAAAATATGAAGAAAAATATGACAGAGCGATCCGAATACAACAATTCGAATAAGTTGAAGTGTTAAACTTTCTCACACACTACGCAGAGAGGGACGAAAATGTCAAAGTAGTTGATGTTAACACAGGGCGTGAAGTGATTAATCATCCTTGATAATAGGACTATTTGTTTTATACAACTATTTTAATTTTTTGCTTGCTTCGAAACCTAAGTTTTATTGCAGCATCAATGAAGACGGATCATCAATGAAGACGGATCATCAATGGAGACGGATCATCAATGGAGAGGGATCATCAATGGAGACGGATTATCAATGGAGAGGGATCATCAATGGAGACGGATCATCAATGGAGAGGGATGATCAATGAAGACGGATCATCAATGGAGATGGATTATCAATGAAGACGGATGATCAACTGAGACGGATCATCAATGGAGACGGATCATCAATGGAGACGGATTATTAATGGAGAGGGATCATCAATGGAGAGGGATCATCAATGCCGCGTATACAAAAGCAGCCGGCTGCTACAAGAGTGCTCGCAGTTTTTGCGCCTAAGAGCTGTGCTGCTCCATTGACATTGTTTGATCTGCATCTCGCGTGGTCATGTTGCATGGAGTTAAGCACAAAAAGCTGCTTCACAATAACCACAACCAACTCAGGCGGGTTGAAGCTTCAAACTCTGCTCTGCTCGTATTGACTTCAAACCCGCGGAGAAAGCGGTCAGCAGGGCACTACGGACACGCACGCTGACAGGCACCTAAGAGACGCAATTTGTCTACGGTGTCGGTCCTGAATTTCTGTGTTTTTGGAAATTTAAAGGAACGACCGAAGAGTGTTTGTGTGGTGACGTTTTGCCCAATCCAACCGACTTACTATCCGTTGTAGAATAGTCAAGTTGATATTTCATGAAAAAGCATTTTATCAGCGTGTGCTATTGGACCCCTGCTTCTCTAACTCCACCATTTGTGAACGTACGATAAAAAACGTAGGCCTGTCAAATACGCGGCTTGGGAAATATGATCACTGTTTATTGATGTTAAAATGCTGTTATGACCGCGAAAGCGATTTGAAGATCAAGGTGCGGGTCGAACTGTTTTATTCGATAATAACTGAGGCATCTTTGGAATGTCCAATACAGATAGATGAACCTGTTGCTTCTATCACACTGACAGAGCTTTTCGACGACACGATGAAATCTCCAAAGCAGCACTAACAGCCTTGAAGGCTACAACATTTTCCATCCAGTCCAGTAAGCCAAAAAGCAGTCTTAAGTCGCATTAGCCCTTTAGTCTACTTCCGTCACTCTTGAAAGTTTGGGAGAGACTAAACATCAGGTTTAATTTCTTTGCTGTATACTGTTCGATGAACTGATCCATAAATGCTATAAAAACTTTCAAAAACTAAACATTGAACTATTCAACTTAAATATGTGTCTAAAGAACAATTAGGGTTACCCTATGAAGATTGCCGCTTTGATTCTATTTACCTGATGCTGTCTTTGCCTACTGCATGTTAGACTACTTGACAGCCGTAAGATTGTCCCTCCGTACGTCCATTTGTCCATTCGTCTAACTGTCTATCTGTCTATTTATCTATGTACTCGACTTTCTTTGTGCTGTTTGCATTTTCAATTGGATTCGATACGATTCGTTAAAAGCAAAATGAAACAATAAGAAGAAGAAAATGGCAGGAAAAAAAAAAAAGAAAAAAAAAAGACTGAAATAACGCCGTTACCGTTACGCATGACTAGTATGGAGGACAGCGACTGCGACGGCGACGGCAGCGAAGGCGACAAAATGAAAACAAAAGTACAACCGTAGGTAAAAAGAAGTGAAAAAAATGGCGACAGCAACGGCGACGTTGACTGCGACATTTGTGATGGCGTTGTCAACAACTAAAATAACAACAACTGCCACCACTGCTGCCACCACATACATTTGTATGAAATTGGTTATTATGTCTATTCATATCTTCATTGCATTCACACGGCAGGAACTGGTACTGTATTCCATGTCACACGCAAACTCTATACGCAGGCAATAAATTGTGTAGTTCGGAACTGAACTAACGATGACAAAAATAAGTCGCTATTGATTTCATGGCATCGTGGAGAAACTGGAGAAATTGGGATATTCAAATTTGGCAATTTGAAACTGCGACAGAGCTATAGCATAGCTTGGGGGGTGGTCAGCCAATGTCACAGGCAGTTGCTAGCTAGCCTCTAGAGAGATATTACAAGTTGACTAGAAAACCAATCAAGTTTGAGAAACTAAGTCTCTAGAGATATAATATGATAATATCTCCAATTACTCAGCATAACGCACAAAGTAAATACACTTCAGCTACTCTAAACCAAAATGGAAAAGTATCGCCATAAATTGTAGCTTCTGCACAAATAAAGACGCCATTTTAACTCCAATTTTCCTCCACATTGTGCAAGAAAAAATCACAAGTAAACAAATGATGAAGCAGTAAGCAATTGCATCTTAGCTCAAGTTAGACTATGCTGATGTTACTAACTAACAATGTTTCACACGGCAAACAGCACTTAAGCTAAATAAATATTGCGCCCATTTGGGTTTTAAACAAAGAATATTAAATGAAATGAAGAAAATAGCAACAACTAAGCTACATGGGCTGCTATTTATATTACGTGATAATTTAACAGATGCCTATCTTGGCGAAATGCTGAATTACTTGGCTATCTTAGATACGCAGCAATATTTCTAAGGAAAAGCAAAATTATTTAAATCAGTACATGACTTCCGCATTTTTAAAGTAACAACAATCTGAAGATATTTGCTAAAAAGTTCTTCAGACAGATTTTTATGTTATGGTTGCAGAAAATGTGAAACAAATTCAGTTTGATAATGAAGGCGGCTGATGTTACAACTTTTAAAAATTGTTTCCGATTTCATTTAATAGTTCTGAAATTTCATTTATAGATTATTGTGCATTATAGTCAGGCTTCACTGTTTACGGCTGCTGTTAGTTAATTGCATTTTGTTGCTGACTGTTCCATCAATGCTAAAGTCATTTGCTACATTAAATTTAATTAAACGTTGCAACTAACAGTATGCTTAAGCGTGATATCAAATAAATTTCATTACTTTGTAGCTAATGAAAGGAAAAAATTATAAAAAACCAACAAGAAATAAATAAAACATAGTACGAAATGAGTCAGTAAAACCGCAGCATTAACGCGCTACTTAAATGTATTATTAACATTTTTTCAGTTAACGAAATAAGCAATGAACTAAATGAACTAAGTCACAAACGAACTAAATGACTAATTGACTGAACAGAACTGAACTCATAGAAAGTTTCAAATTCTAACTTAGAGTCAATTGAATATTGAAAAGCATAGCCAAATAGCTGTTGCAAAACAGGCGTACTTAGTGACAACGCGTGTGCATTAAAAGACACATATTTGCAGTGAGAAAGTGCAAAAAAGGGAGCGATAGAAAAGCATGCACATGTGTCATTTTTTATTTTTTTTTTTAACATTTAGCTTTTGTTTCATCAAAATCGAACTGCAGAGTTAAAAGATATTATTGTTCCAAAACAAAATAAAAATTTTTAAGCTTAAAAATTGCTAAACACTAATGCTATTCAAACTGTTAGACATGTGAAATGTGCTACTCAAACTGCACGCAAATCACATGCTTCAAACTATAACTATAAACGAGGATTACTACATATATTTCTAGCCTGAGCAACAAAACATGTTGGCAGATGCAATCTGACGTCTCCAACGTAAAGTCTGACATTTTTTAGGCCTAACTTACTGTGAACACTTTGACGTACGAACGCAATTTGGTTTCTTTACAGGTAGCTGAAAAAATTCAAAATTGATTTATTAAGATTTTCGACGTGGATTATCAAGACAAGAGTGCACCAATCAACTTAAATCAATTTTTGGTGATGAAAAACAGCTACAACGACTTCAATCTTGGCTGCAGTTCGCTCACCAACGAACTTCGTGAAGGTTGTCCAAAATCGGTCGTTGTGCAAAGAAAACATACTTGTTGTGTGTAAACTGAAAGAGCAGGATCGTCATGTGTCATCCCTGGGCATTAGTATGACTAGCATACAAACAATATTTCATGAACATTTGATCGTCAGAAAGGTTTGTTCACGTTGGATATCGCATAATTTGACAATCGCTCAAAGGAAGACTCGAGTCGAATGGTGCAAGCAAAGCTGAAGAAATTCATGCGAGGTGCATCAAAAGCCGTCTACTCAATCGTGACAGGTAACGAAACGTGGATATATGCGAATGGGCCCGAAATAAAACAGCTGTTGACCTTCGGGATCTTTCAAGACGAGCAAAATCCAACAAAAGTTACTCGATCGCGCTGCACATCGAAGCAAATGATCGCATGTTTCTTCTTGAAATCCAGACATGTTGCGTCCGTACCGCTTGTGGAAAGAAGGACGGTCAATTCTGAATGGTATGCAACCATTTGTTGCCTGAAGTCTTCGATGAACTGAGGAAAACCAACCGACGAAGACATTCATACTTCATCACAATAATGCAAGCTCTCACACTTCGGCCGTAAAAAATGAGTTTTTGGACGCTCAAAACATCGAATTGATGACCTTTCTCCTCGTCGTCGATTCTTGAGCAGTAGAAACCGTGCAAGTGCACCTCAGGGAAGCATATTAAGTCTTCCCTTGTACACCATTTTTACTTGGATTTCCTTAGTGCCACTGAATGCTACTGTTACACCTTTGCAAGTTTGTCAAGTGTGCTAAAAACTGGAATATTTGTTAAAACTTGTTGCAAATCTAAACAAGCAAACACAACAGAAAAAAGACAGCAAACACTAAAAATGCATATGCATTGAAAGACACATATAGAGAGAAGGAGAAAGAGCATTTACTTCTCCTTTGTATAAGAGTATTTACTCAACTGAAATGTTTTCATTTAAAAACAACCTTTCTAACAAACTAACTATACTTCGTTCACACTTATTGTATAGCGTATCAAGAGGCAAAACTGTTTTATGGCTTCGCAGTGTGCTACCCCATAAATATGGTCTACTGAAAAACTGCTAGAGAAACGCTAGAGTAAAGGCCATAGAGTACATGGCATTTAAGCGTATAATACAATATGACACCACAACCACATTACAAGCACTGCCGGCAATACCAGCGGCATGTCTGTCTGTCTGTCTGTCTGTCTGCCTTTCCGTCCGTCCATACGACCTACGGCTAGCCATAGTAGCAGCAGCAGCAGCAGCAGCAACAGAAACGTCAACGTTCCACTGCTTGAAAGCTAATTGAATTTTTTCGCAGCAGCAGCAGCAAAACACGCACACAGAGACAAGCATACACTCAATCGTTCATTCATTCATTCAATAGCTCATTCAATGCTGTACTCATTCATCTGCCTTTGAGTATCATGCACATTCATTCAATCATCTTTAGCTACTTCATCAACGCAATTCACAGCGAACAACATGCAAAAAAAAAAAAAATGCAGCACACATTGTTCGATTGCAAAAGTGTTGGCGTTCGTTCGAGCCAATTTTATGTGCGTTGGTTTGTCAGTCATAAATTAAGACATCAAATGTGCATGTCATAAGGGGTAACTATGACAGCGGGCGGTAGTTGCGTTGTGGTGACAAAAAAAAAAAAATATCACTCAAGCAAGACTCAACCAATATCTCATCAGCACCATTTAAATCTATTTGAATTCATTTATTGACATTTGTGCCTTTGAGGGTATCAGTATTTGTTTACCTTTCATATATAATATTTATTTTATGTTTTTTTTTTTATATACATATTTTTTATGATATCATTCATACGCAATGTGTGTAGGGTATATTTAGTTGGGCGGCTTATTTGTAATTGGAGAGTACATAAAAAAAAAATATACTTTCGACTAATATACTTTTGATGAATTCTTAGTCCATATGTTCACATATACAATACGTTTTTCTGTCCGTCTGTCTTATTTATTTTTCATTTATTTTTTATTTAGTTCTATAGAATACTCATATCAAAATGCTCTCCACTGTTAGTAGTACATATATGTAAATTCTTTATTATTTAATAATTCAAGCGAAGTGTATTAAAACTTCGGCGTAGTCCAAGTTAAAGTTTATTCTTGTTTTTTGTTTTGTTTTGGCTTTAATGAATTATTATTGTTATGCGTCGCTACGTTGCGTATACGCAATATAGTGAAACATATGGCGTTCAGTTGCAGAGTTGCGTGTCACACACGTGACTGACACAGTTTGTTACACTTTATTACCTATGCATGTCGGCCGTTCCTTTGGAAAAATATATTACTTCAAATACTTTGAAAAAATGTCTCTTCTGTATGGGAGATACCGCATTTAGTGTAGTAATTATTATTTTTATTATTTGAAAATGTGGAAGACTATAATATAATATTTAATTCCTTAATACTTAAACTCTTATAAGATTCCAAAGTAACTAAAGTATTACTCCTAGTTGAGGCATAGGGCGAAAACAAATGCACTCCACGTTGCCCTGAACCCGATTTCAGAATGAACAGTGCGAATCCATGTGTGCCATGGACGACATCTCTGACGGCTGCCTTGTGGGTTTCACTGGAAGCCCATCTTTGCAATGTTGACGTCATCTCTGCGCAAGGTGTGACCTATCAAATTCGACTTTCGTCTTTTTATTTCAATGTTGATAAGTTTGGTGTTTGTTGTACGAGCGTTTGCTTCCAGACTCCGAAGCTTCGCTGCAGCACCAGTTTGCGTGTGTGTCATGAAGCAGATGTCATCAGCATAGTCTTAGTCACTAAACTTCTGATTAAGTCTCCAATGTAGGCCTTCTGGCACCTACGCGTTTGTGCGCTTTAGGATACGTCGAGGACCACTATGAAAAGAAGTGGTGAGAATAGACAACCTTGTCGGACACTTCTGTTAAAACCGCATGTTGAGAGCTGCGTCCTCGTAAAGAGCCTTTATCAAATGATTTTGTCAGGGATCCCACAGCTACTCAGTAACCTCCATATCGCGCTTCTATTGATGGTGTCAAACGCTCGTTTGAAGTCCACAAAAATTAGGTATAACGGGACCCTCTACTCGGTCGATTGTTCCACAATGATGCGTAGTGTATTAATGTGGTCTACACAAGACCTATTTGGTCGGAACCCATTCTGTTCTCGCCGTAATTGAATGTTTAAAGTTGGCGAGATTCTGGCTAAGATGATGAAGGCCAGTACTTTATGGATGAAGTTTAAATGCGTTATACCACGCCAATTTCTGCACTGACTTAGGTCCCACTTTTTTGGGTATAGTGACGATCCCTCCTTCCATTCATCTGGAATGGTCGCAGATATCCATGCTGCACGAATTTCAGAGTGTAGGGCGCGTGAGATGGTGTTTGCGCTGTACTTAAGCAGTTCAGTCGGTAAACAATCTGGCCCAGCAGCTTTGTTGTTTTTTAGCTTGCTTAAGGCCAGGGTTATTTCGTCCCCAGTAGGCGGATCAGTAGAAATACTTCAGTTGCGGCTTCGACGCTGCTCGGTGTTAGAAATTGCTGGAGTTTCTGACTCAGTGTCATCGATTTCAAAGAACCCCTGCCAGCCTGTCAGTTGGTCTTCGACTGACGATAGACTGGACCCATCACTAGACTTGATAGGTGGAATATTTGGCTTAACGTTTCCTAGTTCCCTTACCGCTATGTAAACTCCGCGTAAGTTGTTGCAGTTCGCTGCCAGTTCTGCCTTACTGGCTATGCTTTCCACATAAGCCCTCTTATCCGACCTGACTGATCCACGAAGGTTGCTGCGGTCGTGCATTGCACGTGCATTTATCTGTGCTTTCAATAGCCTGCGCTCCTCAATTAGAGTCCTGGTAGGGTTACTTATTCACGCCTCTCGTCTGAAATACTGCAAGCCGATCGTTTTTGCTTCCAAGCTGGTGTAGAATTATGACGCGAGAGGGCAGAGCATAGTTCTTCTTGGTACCGTTGTGACATGGCTGGTTTTTCCAGGCCATCCACGTTAAGGAACTGTTTACGTTGCTGTTGCCGTCTGAATCCTTCAGCGTATAATTGCTCAGGCCTTAGCTTGACTAAATCTTGGACTTTATTTAATACGTTTATTGCGCAGTGGCTGCTTTCACAGGTAAAAAAAGAGCAATTTAAGTCGAAATTTTCATGAAATATGTTGCTTTAGTATCTTTAATATGTGTAACGTCTTCTGAGTGTTGCGTTCACATAAAAGTCCTTCGAAGTCTATTTTTTATCTGTAGAAAGTTGTGCAGCAGACAAGACTGGGTAAAATATTCGACCTTTCGCTTGGCATGGCTTAAGCTGAATTCCTGAGCTTCGCGCGGTTGCTGCATAGATCATCTTGGAGAAGACTTGTAATGCCTAGTCAACATGCTTCATTTGTGCTATAGAAAAACTGTTTCGTGATTATAAAAATAGACCAGAAATCTTAAAAATTACACAGGGCCACAAAATAAAATTGAGGTGGACCTTCTCTGAGTCAAGTTGATCTTTATGTTTTTGGGGTCGCTGAATTCGATCCCGGTGTCCACATTACCCCATCAGGTCAAAATCAAGGTCAAATAAAGGTCAAGCACCTAAATTTGACTGATAGAATTTTTTTGACCCTAGATTCTGAAAGAGCGGAAAATTTTACGTTCGTACGTTGCACTGCATAATACACCAAGAAGCGCTTTGTGCCAAAACATTTCCGGCCGAAACTGTGGTCGTCATGAATTTGGTAATCTTGTCAAAAGCACTCTACCGTCATCAGTTTAAAGAACTCTTAATCGAAATGAAGACTAAGAATTCGGAACTCCTTCTTCACAATAACGTGTGATGGCTTTCCAAAGGTAAGTTATTGGAACATTTTGCTTTGTGCTTGAATGAAATTAATACATTTCTAAATGAAAAAGGCATTCATCACCCTAAATTAGAGAACGACAAATGGTTGCTGAATCTAAAAATGCCAGGAATTGTAAACCCAGCAAATATTTTGGTAGAAGAATTGGTTTGTTTTGAAGAAAAATTAATTATTTTTGCAGTAGTTTCAATTTCTATAGCAATATCGCGATACGAATTACTTCATCATTGTTATAAAAAAAATTTAAGATGAAATTGCTGACAGATTTGAGCAATTCAAAACCAAGAGAACCACTCAAGCATTCATAGTAAATCCCTTTCAATACAAATAGTAACGAAATCCACATTGGTCCATTTCGATTTGATACTGGATCTCTAGAAATGCAATAGATCGATTAAAAAAGTAAAGGTTTGTGGTGTGAAAAATTTACAGTGTTGAAAAGCAGTTTGGGAGTGTTGGAGGTACAGAAATATATGTATTTAACAAAAGAAAAGTGAAAAGCTTTAAAAGAAATTTCACGAGTTGAGGCACTTATATTTGAAGCATGGAATAGTCTTCCAGTCTTCCAAATCACATACGGCTTCATATAAAGGTTGTAAAGTCTTTCAAGCCACTTTAAAAAGAAAATATTTATCTTCTGCCAAAACAACACAGAAAATAAATAATTCTAGCACAGCTACTATTTGCAACAGCATAACAACAACTCATATAACAACAAGCAGATTGGCCAAAGCCATGCTGCTGTTAACACCAATGTGATTCAGGTTAATCATAATCAAGACAGCACTCTTAGTGAAAGGCTACAGAGACTCGAACTAATGATAGAAGGTCAAATGAAACGTACTGATAAATTAGTTGACCACTGGCCTACAGATCCAAGAAGGCTTCCAGATATATTGGACATAGCAATACAATATGGTATTTATAATAGAAGGCTGCTAATTAGAGGTTTTCAAGATCCGTTGGTTAGACGGAGATATAAATCTGAACATGGAAATAAAAAATAAACATGATGTTGATGAGGCAGCTGACTTAGCTACTCCTTCTCCAAAAACCAAGAAGCTATTCTACGTATAAAAATTATTCTTTGTATTGGAGCGAAATCAGAGAGTTTATTATTGAAAAACGGAAGAATACTACGTATTTTGGCAACAAACACATTTTCCACTTGATAAAAATGCACTAAACAGACATTCGAAAAAACTTGCTGATCTAAAAGATCAGCTATTGGTGACTTCCTCAAAAATGTTAAACCGAATGAAACAGACTGCAATCTGTGGAAAGCAACACGGTATTTAAAACGCCCCACAAAGCGAATAGTTCGAGTTAAGGACTTAAATGAAGTTATGGTGCCACAAGAACAAATTACGTATTTTCCATTGTGTAGTTCTGCTGAGTAAGAAAATGTAGACCGTGCTCATGTTATTCCCTGTCAATTAAGTCTGCCTATGTCACCTGTAATACTTTGTGAGGCTCAAGCGGAGTTTAAATCACTTGATGCCAAAAAAACAAAAGAATCCGATGGAATTCATTATTACAAAGCTACGTAAAGCATTTGAACGAAAGCAGTAATGTGCAGCTGTATTTCTAGATGTCAAGCTAGCCTTCAATTGAGTTTGACACAAAGGCCATCTTTATAAAATAAACAGTTATTACCTTTACCCACTATAAATTGGTCTACGGTAAATGATTCCTGCATCTTAATTCCATCTGCCAATCATGACTTTGTAGATATTCTTCTTGATTTGTCCTTGCAACAATGCAACAACATTTGCAACATTTCAGGTCGACTTCTAGATCTTGTGTTTGTGAACAGTGGTTTTGATATATCCATTAAAAGGATTCCTCCAATAACTTTGCGGGAAGATAAGCATCACCCTACACTGCAGTTAACGTTTCAGCTCAAAAGTGTTCCTAGTTCAGCTGATAATCATAGACTCAAACGTGTTAGATGTTTTAGAAAAACGGACTACAGAAAGTTAAATCAGTTACTTCTCAATACTAATTGGTCAGTTCTTGAAGACTGCACTGATATTGCGTTTGCATCTTACTTTTTCTATTCAGCTATTTTCAATTATTTTGAATGTTATGTTCCTTACACAACTGAGTCTTCTTCAGCCAATCGACCACCGTGGTTCTCTCGGAGTCTAAGTCGTTTAAAGAATATTAAATCGCGCCTTTTAAAAAAATACAAACGAACAGGTTCCACTGTAGATTACGGTAAATTTTCTATTGCTCGCTATAACTTCAACTCATTGAACAAACAGTGTTATTCTGCTTATTTATTACGAGTTAGGAAATTTGTTAATATAAAGCGCAACAATACGGCTTACCCCTCAAATTTTTATCTTGACAGTAAAGTAGCATCCTCTGATATCGGATTTATTTGCTACTTTTTTTTTAATCTACCTATACTTATATCCCCAGTGTTTCCAATTCTTTTGCTTCTTATCCCTATACTATTCCATCTTATGACATAATATCATGTCCTCTAATTAACATGTCAAATGTTTTAACATGTTTAAAATCTATTAAATTTTCGTTTCTGCCTCTGCACAAGAAAGGCAATAAGTCAGATATCTCGAATTATAGGGGTATTGCTAAACTTAGTGCAATTCGTAAGTTGTTCGAAAAAATTATAACTGATCAATTGCAACGATCATTAAAATCAGTCAATTGTCAAAGGAAGATCAATTTGTAAAAATCTTCTAGAATTCACGTCTATTGTTAATAAGGGTTTTGTGTCTGGCTGCCAGACCGATATAATTTACACTGATTTTAGTAAAGCTTTTGATAGTGTATGCCATAATCTCTTATTATATAAATTAAATATGTTAGGATTCCCGCCTTCTTTCTTAAATTGGTTAAAATCCTATCTTGTAGGTAGATCACAAAAAGTTTTATTCAATAATTGTTTTTCGAAAACTATTGAAATATTTTCTGGAGTTCCACAAGGCAGTCACCTTGGACCATTATTATTTATAATATTTATAAATCATTTACCTTTAGCAATCAACCATGCTTATACACTTATGTATGCTGATGATGTTAAACTATGCTTGTCGTATTCTGATGTCTCCCAACATTGTCTACTTCAGGCAGATTTGAACTCGTTACATATGTACTTGGTGTTCAACCCACTTTCTTAATCTAAATATTTCGAAATGTAAGTGTATGACGTTTCATCGCTGTAAACTGTTTACAATGACATACTTCTTAAAT